>VZRS01002444.1:177760-199389 GCA_013398055.1 Ifrita kowaldi
TGGGCTCCTGCGGCCGCCGCGGCGGGGGAGCGACCGCAGCGCTCCCGCAGCGCTCCCGCAGCCCCCGGCACCGGGAGCCGGCCACAGGAGCGGCCGCTCAGCCGCTGCGGGCTGGGGGACAGCAGAGACACCCCGGGGCCGGGGGCGGCTGCTCGAGCAGAATTTCAGAGAGGGGACATCGTGGAGCCGTGCTGCTTCCTAGGCATCCCGGTCCGAACCGCTCCTTGGGATCCCAACACCAAACTTCGCTGTTTGCGTTTAATGTGCATCTCTTCAGGCTTTGAAGCCTCACTGGAGAGATCGTTCAGATACTAGTTGGGAGAAGTGCCCAAGCTTTGCACCCCCATTCAGGGCAAAGGCCATTTATAAACACAGCATATGATTTATACTCACATAAATCACTGTATCACTATAGATTATATGCAATACATGTGGGGCAACTCTGTAATGTGAGATCTATTTAGTGGTATATGATACTTGCTTATAAAAATTGTCACAGCAAGGTTCCCTGAAGCCAAAATAGCTTCCCAGTCTTAAGGCATCCCAATACAGAATTTTGTCATTTAATACTGGTAAGTGCTTAGCATTTATTGAGCACAGATTCATACCTTTTACATTTCATCAGCTCCTTTCATTTTAACATGCCTACATAGGCTTAGAGATCTCAAGCCTTTCTAAGAAGAGGCAGCTATTAACCTTATTTTTAAAGTGAGTCAACATTCTCATCAAGTGCAAATCTGTGAACAAAGGCTGAGGAAAGGAGAGAAATATGTGCTAACAACAACAATAAATGCAAAACCTCAGAGATGAGCCATATAAAAATAAAAAGAAATCAAAACCAGATTTTATTTTATTCATCTTTCAGCATCATTTATATGAAATGCCTAGGGGGGGTGTTAGTTATAAATGGCAAAAGCAAAATTATATGTTCCTGTAACTGCTGTTGTTTGGAAAAAAATAAACAAAACCAACATTTATGGTTGTTTATAATGAGTGAGATTTAGGTCAGATGGGTCTTAAGCAGAGCCCTGGGAGCTGTACCTGGAGCTGTACCATTTGCTAGGCCAGTTTCTATCTAAGCATGAATGGGTGGAATTAAAGAGCTATCACAAGCCAGCTCCAGAGATGGTAGAAGCAAGGACATATATAATTATTTAAATGATACAGATCAGATAATAACTGGATTAAGAAGAAAAGAAAGAAGGAAAGAAGCATCTTCCCCTCAAGGTTTATCTGCCAGGAACACTCTACTGCTTCCTTACAGCCATCCATGAAATCTGATGCCAGGAACAGGCTCCTCTCCTGCTGTGGTGCTGGGAATATCAGAGTTCCCAGGGCCACAGAGGGGTGGAGGGAGCTGAGGAAAAAATCTCTTTTTAAACTTCTGGATAAAAATAGTGTCTCAAGGAAAATGACCTTTGTTGGGACACAAGGGCGAGATCCTGACTTTGAGAGCCTGCCCTGGTCAGTGCAGATATATGATTCCCTTGATACCCTGCTAACCTCGGTGTAGCTAAAATTGGAGACAGCATTAACTGTGGTCCAGCCTGCCCTCTCTGCAGGCCCACATCCTCACCACAGCTTTGGAATGAAGAATCAACCAACACTTCCCTCCCTTCTCGCCAGCTTCCCTGAGACCCCAGGAATTCGAGGCCATTTCTTCCCATAGGCAGCACACACTTCCCCATCTCAATGTTAACAACATAAAAATGAATGAGGAGCAACTGCTGACTTGTTACCTTATTATTTCGCAGAGTTTAAGCTGTGAATGAAAAGCCACCTGAGAAAACTGGATTGGGTCTGGGGAATTCATGTATGTGATAGCCAGACTGTATACCAGGCTTCAGCAGAGCAATTACTGCACCCTGGCTGCCTGTGAGAAATCAAAGGGATGCCTGAGCATGCAGTATTTATGAGACTGTAACATCTTCTCTTGTCTTGGTGGAGGGAAATATGTTTCCGAGATACAGTTTAAGCTAAATCAACTTCTAACAAAAAACAGATTCACACTTGGTGAATCTTTACACTAAGTCAGCAATTACTCAGTCCTTGTAGGAAAGGATGTTTGGTTTATTAAAGGCTGAGCCCTGCTTAATTTAAGTGTCTCCATTGACCCCCAAGGTACGCACAGGAGTATAGAGAAAAGGGGTATACCTTCAGATGAGGTGAATTTTAGGAAAAGGATCGATTGCTGGAATGACACAGTAACTACATGTAATGGAACTTGTTATCACAGCAAGGGGAGAGAAGAGAAGAGGAAGAGAAGAGGAAGAGAAGAGGAAGAGAAGAGAAGAGAAGAGAAGAGAAGAGAAGAGAAGAGAAGAGAAGAGAAGAGAAGAGAAGAGAAGAGAAATGATGGGAGAGAGCACAGCAGGCTGGTGTGTAGCTCTGATAGTAGGGTAAGGGAACAAGACAGGATTTCTTTGCAGTTAGGCTTTTGTTCCCAAAATGAATTTTTAATGGATCTCATCCTGTTGGCATGCAAAGGTAAATAGACTGTATGAGATCCTTCTGCTATTGTTGATGACACCATGTTCCTAAATTTTAAAGCAGTGTTTTTGTTTGAGAAGTAGATTTGATAGGCTGTGGGTGCTAAACCATTTGGGATTCTGCTCACCAGGACCACAAAGTGAACTTTTGCTGACAAGAAGGAGGAAAAAAATATCGGAGGAGGGGAATGGAATAATAAAATAGATAAGGAATATGTGGTTATGGAAGAATCTGCTGCAAAACCAGAAAAATGCTGGAAGTTATAGTAGTCAGGGAGCAGCTGGAAAGAGCAACAGACAGCACAAGCAAGAGAACATGTGGGAAATGATGGGAAATGAAGCATGAAGAGGAAGAATTGAAATCAAGTGAAAAGCAAAGAAGCCAATGCCACTAAAGCTGTCAGTTTAGAGTAATTAATTTGGATTTGCCCTTCTCTTTGGCTGGGGTTTTTTTTTTTATTAATCCCTAGACAGAGTCCAGTCATTCACCTTTACTTATTTCTGTAATCTGCCTTTGCTTGCCTGTTGGTATTCCTGAATAAGACATGTTTGGGGATGAGGCAGAAGCGGGGGCTGGGACGAACTGTTTTCATTTTCCTGTAAAATATCTATTTTAATGTCTTGCAGCCAAAAAAGAAGCTTGGTGTCAGGCAAACCAGATTGAGGAAGAAAATGCTAGAGGAAGATATTGTATTGATCAGGTTAATCTTCACAATGTCAGGAGAAATTATAGATAGCTCAATATTGTTCTGCAAAATTCTACAGCCATATGGACTTCCTCACAAATTAGTGTGAAATGGAGAAAGGTTGAAGGGTAAGCCCAGGGAATACTCACAGAAATTGTTTGCAGGCTTCCACTAATTTTTTGCCCCTCAGTAATCTCACCTTCCCCAGTCAGTAGGAATAAAATTATTAGATTAAGATACAAGTGGTTTAATTCCCCTAGATGTAAACTACAGTCAGATAATAAAGTAATTTTACCATGTAAGTGAAAATAATCAGTGTTAAAAATAGTCCTAAGTTTTTGTAGGTAATAAAGATTTGCAAATCATGCTGTCATGAGAAGTCCCAAATCTGTGACTTGCAAACAGTTACTGTATGAGTGGAGTGATTAATATCTTGCCCATGCTCCTTACTTAACATGGCAAAAACCACAAACTTAAAAATACAGTAATTGGATATCAGTTTCAGCCTTTTAAATTGATGTATAGAAGATGACCTATCCTACATAGATGCTAATTTGAGAACTGGTTGTTTTTAATTACAGAAGCAATACATATTTTGTTGGGTGGATCATTTGTTTTTTTGTTTGAGTTTTTTTATTAAAAGCCCCACGAAGATTATTAATACCAGATTCTGAGACATTCTTAGTATGGAAAAGGAGGCATCCTCCAAAGGCAGGAAATTCAAAATGAGAGTGGAAATTCTGCCCTAGAGCTTTTTTCCATAGGAGGAAGGTTGATGGAGTTATTCTAGCAGCCTTTTTGCTCAAGAATAGCTCTGCCTTGGGAATAAATAGGTTTATATAGAGGTCTGGAAGTGCACAGGCTCAGCAGTGGCGTTTCAGCTCAGTTCTGCGGGTGGCCAGCACTAGAGGGCACAGCCTCAGTTCTGCTGGATGAGAGCTGCACGTGGGCATTGCAGCCCCTACCAAAAAACCCTCAGCAGGGTTGGTTTGGGTTGTTTTTATTCATTCTCCCCTTTATCTCGAGGTTTTCTTTAGACATTTGTCCCTTTTTGTCTTTGAAGTTTCTAAATAAAAGTTTCCTGTACTGGTATATAATTAGTCCAATTTTCTCTCTGGATTTGTTCACATCACTAGAATGAACTTCAGCGGTTTATATCCTAGATGGGCATTTTGCTGCAGCACTTGAAGGGAAATCCTGCCCTTGTCAATGTGAGCACAGCTTAAAGACGGCTAAAAGAGGTTTTTTACAGAATGGCATTTCCTTGCAAGTGGCCATAGTAATGTCCATAAAATGTTGGTCACCTTGGTAGAAACAGGGTTTTGGGGGCAGAAAACATAATCAAAAGGAAGGACCTGAAGGAAAAGGTCCAAAGCTTTGAATTTTAATATGCATAAAAACCAGAATTAGACGACCTATAAATATTCTCTAGCAGGAATTACGGTCTCAAGTTTGAGGAGTACCTGACCATTTCTTTTCTCATTTCTATTCCTAAGGTTGACTGCATAATCCACTCTACAAACCCAGCATTTCTGCACGGGGACTAAATCCTACAGCCAGAAGCTGCCACTACCCTGCCATGCTTAGAGTGGTGCTTTATTTTGGTAGCTGCACTGGAAGCACTGACTGCAGAAGGGTTGTTATTGTGCCGCCTGCTTTTCTTGCTGCTTTGCAATTGACAAAGCATCATTTAGCACGCTCTGCATTCCAATTTTTCTTTGCACGTTTTCCAGCTCATCATAACATAATTATGTTTCTGTTTCCTTCAGCCAGGGGCCGATACTTTCTTTTACTAAGACAACAGCTGCACTGCACAACCTTGATGAATCCCCATAAGGGTAAAATGAGTCTGTGGTGCTTATTTCTGCCTTGGCAACCCGAATGTTCAAGCTCTTTTTTTATGACAAATGCTGCTCTAAAATGCACCCAACCCCGATGCTCTCATAGCATTTCTCAAAATTAGGTTTTGTATCGTAAATTAGACTTGAAATATTAAACATTCTGGCTGGTTTGTAATTTTAAAGGCTTCCTTTGTAACATTTTTGTTTATGGTGTTTATAGGTTATAGACTCTGGGATGGAGTTAGAAGGCTGTAGTTACTGATGTGAACCAGTTACTGTAGTTACTGATGTGAAATTTGTATTTTGAATGAAATTGACTTTATGTGTGACAATAAGCACAATCTAAAGGTCTGCTTTATGTCCCTAAAAAGCATCTTAAGGCAGCTTTCATGGTACAGGTGAATCATTTCCTTGATTAAGGCCTCAGTTGCTCCAGCCACACTGTGACATAAAGGTAATTACAGAAACCCCATCTCTGAAGGGCATTAACTGCTGGTGATGGAAAAAACAGTATTTTTATTATCAGTTGTGGAAAAATTTTATTTAACTCTAACATAGTACTTTGAACCTGAGATTTTAAAGTACTTCAGAAAGGAAGAATGATTTTTGTATTTTACATGGGAGAAATCAGGGCAGAGAAAAGTAGGGCTCAATGCTGGAGGCAAGCTGAGGGCAGAATCCATTCTTAATGCTCCTGATTTTGTTTACCCAATTATACCATTACTAACTCCCATCTCATCTCAAAATCTATCCATCAGAGCACTGTGTACAGTGGAAACAGCAACTTTTTCAGTCATTGAAGATTGCCCAGGTTTGTAAATATATGGGACATTGTGGCCTGGACAAAACCACAGTCTGGACAATTGCATTCTTCAAGGCAACATTTTTTCTACTCTTCAGGGCAATTATTTTCCCTACAATTTTGCTTTCTATACTATTTTCCTGGTGTTAGTCCTCCTGACACCATCATTGGAAGATTGTTTGTATTTATACATAAAAATTACAATATATCTGTACACGGAGACAGGAGTTTAACTGATAAGACCAGTCCTATCAGCCATATCTATGTGCTCCATGATCTAAGGATACTTTGGGGTACTTGACAGTGTTCTAGTTTTGTGATGTTTGAGTTCTGCCCACCACACTGGACACAATGCAATTGCCTGGAAAGCAATTAGATGTCAGGTGTTGATGGGAACTCTCCCTGCCCAGCCAGGGCCAGCTTCTCTCCATGAATGGTGAGTATGGTTCTGCTGCTGATAACAAAGGCAGTGGGCTGCTTGTTTTGGAAAGACAATGAACACATGGCTCATGAGAGGAGCTTGTCTTGTGCTCCTTCTTCCTTATAATCCCGAGGCAAATTCTGGCATATTTCACTCAGATATTTTAGCTTTTTTTTCATCTATCATCAGTTTCTGTACTCAGTCCACTCATGTTCAATGTAAGATGTGCATTTTCCTTCTGATTCATGTACTTTCAAGTAGTAATTACTTCCTAACATCTGCCTAACAGATTTTGTAAGAAAAGTAACTCTTCAAATATTAAGAAAAAAAAAATTAATGTATGAAATCTTTGAAATCTCTATTACTGAGGTTTGTTATCCACAGCTGACTGGATTCATTTCCCAGCCAGGAAGCTGGTTCAGCAAAACAGCTGCATTAGTTATTTAACTGAAGGCCTGATCCTGCTCTTGCTCACACTGATGCAAAGCGGGAATAATACCAGAGAAAATAAAGAATATCCCTCGTGTGAAATGCACGTTGCAGAAAAAATAAGCATTGTGCTACGGAACAACAAAAGAACTGTAGCAGATACTCTGCCATCCTGGTATAGGTGTTAGGCAGGACCTTAATGTCTTGCAGAAACCTTATCCCAAACACACTGCTCACTCCTGGGAGGGTTCTTTTACTGTGGTAGCACCAGGTGACCAACAGAACTGAGGCCCAGTTGTGCTCAGTGTTGTGCCCTAATACCATGAAACCACACGTGACCTATCCTGTACTAAGCACCACACTCATTACTGTTTGCATCTGGTTCATAATTGTTCCCTCTCGATTATTTAATTTTTACAGTGTCTGCTACAATTACTTTATACCTTCTAGTGCAGGAAAACGCACTCACCGGTTTTCCTCCTAGGCTGAGTTAATGCATGTGGTAATTGACCCAGGGGTGCACAGAAAGGAGAAGTCAAATGAGAAGTACTGTGGTGAAAAAGGGGACAAAGCATCCCAAAGTATCTCCTATATAAGATGGCAGTGCTTCTTGGACAATCTCAGGGCAATAAGGGATTGTTACCAGAACCTTTAGAGATGGATGCCTTCAATCCCCAAGGCCATCAACACCCTTCATTTGATCTTATTGTGAATTAGTAGCATGTACTGTTAATAACATTAAGAGTTATAGTATCTGAGAGTTCTGCCCCCAACCCTCATCCTGTCTCCTCCAACACAAGTTGTCCATTGTATCTTGGCTACAGTCACTGACTCTCATCTAGCAAAGGTATCTGTGGTTTTGTTTGTGCTGTGGAGTCAGGGGCATCTGCAGCTGCTGTGTGTGCACTCATAATGTCAGTTCATATTCCTGTTGCAGACCTGTTGGAGGGAATTCCTGAACTCTTGCAGATGGGAACCTTCCAGCCCACAGTACTATGCTCTGACACCAGCATGTGTTGGTTGTTTTCCCTTGTTGACTTTTTCTGGTGCATTACTGAACCTCCTCTGGAGTTGCAGTCAGTTTTTAACTGGAAACTAAGGTTTGGAGATGCTACACTTTCAGACACAAGAGGAATGACAGCTCCTGGATGGAGATATCCACATGAAGTTCCATCATTCCTAGACCTTGGGAGGTTTTGAGGAAGAGGACAGCAGTTGGGAGGCTGTGACATTCAGCACCTGAGCTGGAGTCTCTCTTTCCCTCCTGTGCTATGAAACATGTATGAGCTGCACTGACCAAGGCGTGTGGCCTCAGTCCCACCCCGAGACCTCTGCCCAGCACCGCAGCACCTGCAGGGATGGGATTACAGCAGCAGCTATGCTTTGGTTTAAAACAAGGGTAAATTCCTAGCCTTTGGTTTTGTGGGGCTCAGTCTGAAATGAGACAGAATTGAGACCAACCCATCGCTGTCTGTCGGAGTCCAAAGCCTCCCTCTGCAGCCAGCCAGACACGTTCCCCAGACTGCACCCGGCAGTGCAGCTCTCTGCTGGGGCTCATCTGCCTCCTCCTCTGCTCCCAGTTTCAAATCTCTTCAGCAATATGTTCTGTAACAATTAAGGATTTCTGGGGCAACTCCATTAAGATCAGAAAGATATCCTTCTGCTTTGAAATATGTGAGCATGAATGATTCATTCAGCACAGCACCCCTTGGCCATTCATATCTATCTGATGATCAAATATATTTTTAATTATCAATCTATCTGAGGGGATTTTATTCACTAGACAATACCCAACTGTATTGTAAGAGCCTTTTGGATTGAGGCAGAGAATTTGGCAGCAAGATAGGGAACATTTGGGCTTTCAACACTTAGGAACATATGGAAAGAGGTTTGGAAGATTGCCACATGGGATGTAGCTTGGAAGATGCTACATTTCTTCATCCTTTTTTTTTTCTGAACAGAAGTAGAAGAAATGTTACTTTTTTTTTTGAAGGATCCTAATTTCTGTTTATTTTCTATGCTGCTCTAGGATAAACCAGTATGGTCAGCTGCAAGGTTTGAGCAAAATCAGCTGCATGTTTATGTGCAAGTGTAGGTGGGCAAGTAAAAAGGTGGTGATATTGCAGATCTTTCCATGTTTTTACCTCCTAATTCATGAGAACCCTCGGAGATGAACTCACAAAGCTGCAGCCTGGTGACTCAGAGCACGGGGTGAAGGAGGATATCTGGTGCCCAGCCTGTCAGGATGTGCACCATTTCCTGAGGGCTGCGAGGGTAAGGCCCTGCTGGTGGTCCTTCCTTCATGCTCCTGCTGTGACCATCTGCCCCCAGCCACCTCGACACCCAGGGCTGGACAGACAGTTCAGGCTCTCTGTGTGTCTCTGGCACAGAGTTTCATCATGTGGCTTGGAGCTTCAGTGCTACTTTACAAATCCCAGTCACCTTTGGGACAGCATGGGAATGGGAGAGAGGAACCTCCTCCAGCTCAGCACTCAGGACTGGATCTGTACAAACCAACATCATCTTCATACCACTTTAGGGACAAATGCCTCATACCCATGATGGGAGCAGTGTGTATCTCTCAGAGTTACTGCCTCTGTTTGTCAGCAAGACCAATGCTCTTTTTAATTTTTTTTTAAATTTTTTTTTTGTGGCTCCATTGTGTCCCAGGCTGGGAGGGCTGCAGCAAATGCAGAATTTATTGGAATACACAAACGTGTATTTGCACAATTGGCAAGTGGGCCCTGCAGCTTAGTAAATGCTAATTAATCTCTCAGACTGGAAGGAAATCATCATTATCCCAGTTCAGCAATGAGAGACAAAGACCAAAGAGAGTAGCAGGGGCTTGTACTGAGTGACAGAGTCAGAGCAGACAGAACTGCAAGTCTTCTCTGGTGTTCTGAACAGTGAAGCACCCAAGTTTGGTGAGACTGCATCTGAAGAGCAGAATGGAGGCACCAGGGGCTTTTCCCTCAATCCCTGTCTCCAACAGCTCAGTTCAGGGCAGGCTGCAGCTCTCATCCTTACCTGACTGCTCAGATTTCCTTTCCTTGAGAAGTGAGAGAGATGGGGAAGAGGTACCTGCCAGCAGCAGGGAGCTGGAAACCAGCCTGACTACGCATTCACTTCTGGGAACTGGGAATCACTCTCAGACCCTGTGCTTTGGTTATAGTCTGAGTGTTTCTTGTCCACAAATTCATTGTGGCTTTTTATCTTGCATTTTCCTGTGAGAGTATGTTTCAACACTTGCAGCCAAGTGATGACTAGACAGGGCAAGTTCCTGTTATTTCTTTGCTAATGGGATGCCAGGGGTCACTAAGGTATCCCTAGGTAAGGTGAGGGCTAAGAAGATGACATCCAGGAACATGAACAGAACACGGAGGAGTTGGTGACAAGAGCAGAGGAAAGAGAATCTCCTTCAAAGGTATTCAAAGACCTGTAGCAATAGCTTTTGAGAACTGACCACGTAAGTCAGAAGAGCAAAAAGGACAGGCAAATCCCTAAATAATGTGGATGGGATTTGTTTTAGGATGAAACCTCTGCCTTTCTGAATAAAACCTGGAAAAGATCGTGTGAGTTTCAAGTATTTTTTTAGCCTTATATCCAGAGGCGGCACATTTCTGAGCCAGCTAAAATTTGATTCAGAATGTTTTAATATTTTGCTTCTTCTCACAGAGCACACACTGAAGAACATGAGTTATTCCTATTTTCTGTGGCCGTAATAGCCCCAAATTCTGCTATTCTGAGGATGCACTTCCCTGACTGAGTTTCAGATTTGGTGTCCATTTAGAAATCTTTTGACTAACACAGTTACATCCACAATTTTCTTAGAGAGATTAAGGAGCATTAAAACTAATGTACAGACCAACCCTTCCAAAAACCCCATCCAGTTACATGCTTCTTTGCATCTCCATTCCCATCTCTACTGATCTAAAAGGAGAAAAAGGACTCTCCTATCAGCCTGTTCCTGCTGTCTGATTAACTGGCAGCTATCACAGCTCTTATTTTGCTCTGTTACAGTTTCATTTCCAAAGGAAAAAGCCCTGATGGATGTTGAGCCTCTGGATTGTGGCACCACTGCAAATTAAATGAGGTTTCTGTTTATACCAAAGGGCCGGCAGTACCTCCTTAATCAGGCTGTCCTTTGGAAATCAGCAGATATTTTGCCTAAAAGCACCCAGCAGTGCAGTGTAACTCAGTAATAATTGTTTATTCGGGCTCAGGAGGGAATCCACAGAAGAAAAACTGTAGGTGCAGTTAGAAGCACTGGTGAGTGGTTGACTTTGGGGGGGTTTCTTTTGCCTTTTGTTTTAAGATTGCCTAACTTGATGGAGGCTGTTTCATTTAAAAGACAGAAAGACCTACAAATTAAGCAACATCTAGCTCCTAATGTGTGAAACTGCAATTTGCATACATCATGGCAGCTGCTGAGATGGTCCTTATTACCTCTGCTGGAGTGTTAATTTAACCACAACTTTCTCATTTATTTAAATGGAAAAGCAGCGGGTGGCTGGCATGCCACATTATCTATCAGGCAACCTGGGAATCAGCTGACAGAGCCAGAAAGAGATTTCAATTCAGAGGGGCTGCAGGGTGCTGCCTCCCGGACCTGTGGTCACAGGCGAGCTGGAGATTGCCCTTGGTCTGCTCTAAAGGTCAACATTAACGCCAAGAAAAAGAAACTCAAATCAATATTGCATCTGGACTGACATAGGAAAATAGATAACAAAATTAAACTTGAAATCTCTGTATTTCTGATTTTTTTTCTCCCCATGTATCCAAACGGGTACCGTTTATACAGATACGATAACCAAAACATCATTACTGGTTCTGACAACAAATGGAAGAAGCGCCCTTTGTAGAGCAACCATTGTAACGTGGTCCAGACCCACCCTGAGGGCTGAAGGCACTCGGGCTCTCTGGGCAGCCAGGAGATGCCAAAGCTGCCCACGCAGGATGTGCTGGGAGCAGGGAGCAGCTGTGGCATGAACGGCGCCGGTGCCATCGGCCGCTGCCTGGAGGCACCTCCGCACACGGCTGGTGCCACGTGGGTGAATGAACACACCAGAACTACTCATGTGGGAAGTAAAGCAAACGTGAGGTACTGGCTGGCAAACCAGAGGCTGCCTCACTCTCCAGGAAAAGAGGCTGAGGAGCCCCGAGAAACTGCTGAGATGGGAGATGGGAAGAGCAGTGGCCACGCTGGGGAGTCACCCATGGGCATGGAGTCACCAAGTATGAGGGTCTCCTCACCTGAGCCATGATCATGTGCCACCATTTAATGCACAACTGTGTATTTTTCAGCAGAGAATGAGGTTCTGAGCTGAAACCATCTTCCTCTGTCGCTCTTGCCATGGTTCAGAGCATGTTTCAGTGGCAGAAAAGAAAAACCATGTCCTGATGCCAGCCAGAGTTTAACTGAGCTGATGTAGGTATCCTCTGAAGTTCAGCTAGAACTGACTGTGGCTCAGGGTCCTGCTCATGGCAAACCACAGCAAAGCTTCACCCACAGACACTTTGTGTGCACCCACTCACCAGAACAGGTGTCCTGCTTTCGGGTGAAGTGGGACTGTTGTGTAGCTGTTCTCAAAGTGATGAACACACACTTGGAAACTGGTCATACGTTCTCTTTTAAAAAGGGCTATTTTTCCACTAAGTGAATCACTAACAGTTGAGATTTAGAAAGGAATGTCTTTGCTCATGCAGCACCAGAAGTACTGTATGACTGGTGTCATGCAGACACTGTTCTAAAACATTAAATTCAACACATATTTCCTAAACACTGATATATTTGCATCAAACGTGCCTTTTCTGTCTCTGATGCCTACTCCTTCTCATTGTTTTAAAATACACTGTGCTAAAAGATCACACATTTGTTGAGTTATCACAGATACTCTTCCCTTTGGCATTAACTTAACAAAGTTCAGGAAAAACTTGTCTTCGCCCACATCTCAGCCATTCATTTTTATAATAAAAAGCACCATGACAACAGATAATGATATCAGAATGAAAGGATTATGACTTAATTACATGAAGAAGGTGAAAACAGGCTTGGCTTACAGCAGAAAAAGCTTTTAATTCCAGCAAAAATATGGGGGGCACACACTCAATTTGTGACATCATGAAGTGCTGCTGAGAGCTGCCTGGGGGTTGCCCCACTGCATGACAGGGTGTCCCAGTTAATTCAGTGAAGCGCAAGAGAAATACTCAGAATTTCATGAGCAATAAAGAGAAATTTGCCCTAAAGTGTTAGTGTTTTTGTGAAACAGGCTCATTATAGAAATTATCAGAAGAAATGGACCCATAAAGGTAACATGATTATTATTATGGTAGTGGACTGGTTTCATATAAATAAAATTAACTACGTAAATGCTCCATTGTTAAGCAGCACCATAATACAAACTGTTCCAAGTTAGAGGAGAACAGGGCAGTTTAGGGGATATATCCATTTTTATCACAGCTGTGGCATTTCATCAGTGCACTGTTCTATCTTGGCTTCTGTGAGAGCTGTGGTATCAGATTGGGTATTTTTATTTCTAAGATAAATCTGAACTTTTAATAACAACAGTCTGGGAGTTTAGACAATACATTTTTTTATAATCTGATCTATCGAATTCTCTGACATGAATAAACTTTAATCACTGGGATTTTTTTCCTAGTTTTGTTCACAAATGCTATGAAATATGCTTTCAAAATGATGTACTTTAATTTTCCCTCTAAACCCAACAAACTGCTATTAGCAGTTGAACGTTTCTGCATGCTTCCTCTATGGCTTTTAGAAAAACTGTGTAATAAAATCATCAGACTAAAAATCTAGATAAGGAAATACATTTCATTTTCAATTTTCTCAGAAGCTATTACGATCAATCAACCAATTAGTATGGTGAATAAATAAATTAATGCCATTTTAAAAAGAACGGTCTGAAAACTCCTTAATGTCTTTCTCAACTAAAAGTATTGGCTCAACATTAATCTATTTTATAACCCTAAATTCTGCTTAATCTTTTTTCCATCTTTGCTTAAACATATGGAAATAAAAATAGTGTATTATGGCTCTCTCTGTTCCTCTTTAATTTTCAGAGTACAAGATGTACATCAGTGCAGCCCCACTATTCTGGACCAATTTAGTGGATCTGTTTCTGATCTACACCAGCACAAACAAGAAGATAGCCTTAAAATATACAGATAACACTTCAATTTGGTCAGCAATCCTTCTTTGGTGTACAGCTTCAGCTCTTGGTGATCTAACAAAAGGGCAGGAGGATCAGTTTGGGAAAATTTCTATCAGCTATGGAGACAGGGGCCTTGGTTTTGGGAATGACTTGGATAGGGTCAGGAAGCAACAGCATCTGCTGTGGTTGGGTACCCAGGCCTCAGAGGCAGGTGGGTGTTCCTATGCTGGAACTGCTCCAGCCACCCAGGAACAGCAGCCATCCAGAGATGTGCCCGCTTCTGTGTGAGGTCTGGGGGGGACATGATTCCTGAAGTGGTCCCCAACACCAGCTGTGGCTGCAGCACCCCAGAGGAGAGTCTGCTGCTCCCTGGCACAGTGCCTGGCAGGCAGCAGGGCAGGCAGCACACGCATGGGGGGAAGGAGAGCGGCACCGGCGCCACTCGGCTGCGTCCTAATGTGCCCCTGTGCCTGACATGAGAGCAGCTCCTCGTCCCAGCCAGGAGCCCAGTGCAGGCTATTTATAGCCCTGGCACCTCACTGCTCACCAGGAGCTCTGTGCTGCTGTGTCAGAGCTCTGCTTCCCTCTCCCATGCGCTCTCACAGGCCCTTGCTGCTCCCAGCGTCGGAAAGGTACATTTAAATCCCATCCCCACTTGGAACAGGATAAGGAGGGGTGTTTGGGACAGATGGGCAATGTGGAATCACCCAGGCCAAGCTTCCTTTGGGTTGCTGGGTGCATGGGAAACTTGTGGGCAGGGATACCTGAATGTTTGTCTTGGGGAACCCTCAAAGGTGCTGCGGAGGAGCATAAAAACAGGGCCAGCTGCAAGGCAGTGACAGGGGCAGGAGGCTGTAGGACTCACTGCTGGTGCCAAAACGGAGCCATCTCTGTTCCTTACAGTGCCTGCTGTCCAGTTCACACAGGAAGTGTAAGAGATTCATTACAAAGTTAGGACAGGAACCACTGATCAACATCTAACTTGGGGTCTGTTTGCAGCTAAATGGGGTTTGTCAGCAGTGTGGGAACAGGATCAGCCTGTGGATGCAGAAATTTCAGTGCCTGAAGTCTGTGCATGGCGGGGAGATTTGAATACTCCACAAACCTGCAAACATCTGGACTTGCTTCCAGATAGGAAGCTCAGAGAAACTCTTGCTTCTTCCATCTGAGTATCTGTATGTGCCTGGGACTCATCCCTGCCATCAAAGGGATGAACATTTTCAATATGAGGGTTCAGTGGGGACTGTAGATTTAGGAGGTATTGAATGTGAGTGTCAGTGCAGGGGCCATTTCGGAGGTGGTGTTGTGTTGCTGCCATGGGTTGCTCTGAATTTTCCTTTCTGTGAATATGGACATACCCAGATATTTGCTTGGTAGTGACTGAAATTGGAACTGGAGAAATTCAATGGTAAGTTTGGATTAAAACAGTAACTAATGGAATGCTGACATCAAGTTATAAGGGTTTACAATTTGTGCTTTATTCTAATTTCACTGCTGAGTGATGGGGTTATTAAAGTTTTTACTTTAATAGTAACATTTGCTCACCAGAGGGGTGCATGCTCCACAGTTATGTAAATATTAGCAATTAGAGTTCACACTCTTTTCTGTTGTAAAAATGCAAAGAGAGCCTGGTTTGCACAGTTATTAAATTGTGTTTCTTTTAATTGTGATACAGTCCTGTTTACATTGTATGATAGAACTGTTCCAGAAAGTGAGCCTTTCCTATACTCACCAGTATATTTAGAGAAATGCAAAAAGAGAAATCCCTAAGGCCCTTGTCAGGCTGCTTAAGAGCTACTGAAATGCATTTTAGAAATAAATTTTCCTTCTGCTGGCATCTGTCATTGTAAAAAACTTGTGCATCCTCCTTCTGTGAATGAGCATCTTGCCATTTCAGTTGGTTTTTATATGTAACAAAAATGATCTGCATGTGTGAACTGTGAAAGAAATGGGCTCGGTATGTCTGTCTTTAGCTTCTATTCTTCTCATACAATTAATGCACATAATTGGCTCAGACTGGGGTTTGTTCATAGGCATTTGTTTGTTAACAGAGCCACATCAATTTTCTACTTATACTGTGGGATTCTTTTGACTGACTTCACTGAGCTTTGAGCCAGAGTAACATTAAGTCAGGTGAAGGCATATTTGAAAAGATGGCCCATAGGGTCTTTCATTTCCAGCTGCTTTGATTTTTTTCATGAATCTATAACAGTTTAAAGAAAAAAAAAATATGCCTGGTATTTGCTGAGATAGGATCAATATTAATCCAATCCCACATCTAGGCCTCTGTCTTGGCAGTAAACGGAGCTCAAACTGTCAAATCTTCCCAGAATCATCAACTACCCAAAGGCTTTGAAAACTGATCAAAGCATCTTCAGGTCTCCAATGGTCAATCATGCTCCCAAACACAGTTTTTGAAGCTTTGCAGACTGCTTAAAAAATCTCCCTGGTAGGTACCAAGTTTCTTCCAGCCCAGAGAACATTGCTGAGTCCCATTTTATTTATATTTTAAATTAAGAGCAATGAAATGAGAAGGAAAATGAAGCTTCTGCAGAAAGGCCAGGCTGTGTCTGTTGCAGTCTAAGTGGAGATGACTGCAGGCTGTGCTGGAGTGGGATGCTGGGAGCAGCAGGGATGCAGGGATGCACACAGGGGAACACAACACTGCCACAGCTGCCTGCATCCACAGGAGCAGCTTGTGGGTCAGCAGCCTGTCTTCCTGCACTGAGAGCCTCCTTTTGCACCTCTTGCAGACTGTAGCCAGCTAAGAAAGCTCCCACGAGCCTGCCTAGCAGCACATCCCAGCAGGAACTTGGATATAGTGAGACCTCAGTGTGCCTTAACTCAGGCTCCTCAGTATCAGATGGCATGTGGAAATAAACAAGGTGCCACAGGGATGGAGGGAGAAGAATAGTCAAAATCTCTCTCAGAATGACTGTCAGACTTTATTTTACATGGGCCAATGATGTCATTTGATTTGTAGTGTTTGTAGTTCCAAAACCTCAAAATTCCTCCTTCCCTGCCAGGAATAAATCAGTTCAGATCACCTGAACTGTACCTGCTATGGGGCTGATGCTGGGAGACTGAGAGGGCTGAGCAAGGAGGGTTCTTTCTATGGCTATAATAGAAGGTGACCCCATCATCTGGCAAATCTTCTAAAACTCCCTAAGCTATTTAAGGCTGAAGTTTTACCTTTAAAATTGATGCAGACCCTTCAGCTCCTACATTGCACAGTGAGCTGAAGCAGGAGCTGGGCTTTTAACTTAATTAGATGCCTTTGGAAGCCTGAAAATCCTAATTCTCTAAGTAACTGGCAACTGACTGAGTATGGAAAACGTCCAGAAAGGTACCTCAGCTGCTGATAGATACAGTGATACTTGAAACACATCCAAGCACTAAATGTGTAATTGCTACAGAGAACCATCTTTTAGTGACACTTACCTGTATGTCCATATGAACATAAATTTCCTAAAAAGAATTGGTTGTTCTCCCACTTAATGTTCTGCCACAAGTCTGTATATTTTATCTGGACAGAATGGATGAAATTAATCCAAGAAATTATATCTGAGTCAAAGCAAGAAAGTAAGTGTTCCTTGAAACTGAGTGACCTTTTCAGCATAGATCTCCAGCCACAGACTAGAGATGCTTCCCAGTCTGACCACCAATAACTATTATTTGAATCTGTTTTTTCAGCCAGTTGGGCACCTAAGTGATGTTGATTTAGTCTGTGGATTTCTTCACAATTTGTCTGCAATAATATCACGTAGGACCATATCAGTAGGCTTAAGACAAAGTATCTAATTTATCCCCTATTATCCCTGAAAAAATGAAGAAAATTAGATTGGATTGACACAATTTGTTCTTGATAAATAGGTGCTATAACTGCTTTTATCACCTTGTTACCCTCTAAATCCTTATAATTCAATCACATAATAATTTCTTCTGGCATCTTTCCAGGTGTCAGAATTAAGAGAATGATTCCCATTATCCTATAGATATAGGAACATCTATAATTCATTGGAAGCTTCCTTTATATATCTTATTATACCTTTTCCTTGTATCAAGATTAGCATTATTATTTGCCCTTTTCGAGCACTGTGGGATCTTATGCATGGTTTAAAATCTTGATCTTAAATGCCAGCACAGCCTTCATAATTAAACCCTGAGATTATAACGTTATTATCATCTGGGTGCTGATTTCTGCCTCACCGTGGCTGTCAGCCAAATGTCATAATGCATACAATTAGCAGATTTGCTTCTCAGCTTACTGATAACAAAGGGAGCACAAATAATTCATAGGCAGAGGCACTGGTTCTTTGATGTGATTGAACTCTGATCCTTTCAGCACCTGAAGGGAGGCAGGCTGAAGGCAGGGCAGCCTCATTAAGGCAAAGAAAAAGAAAAAAAAAGCAGAGGAGGAAGAGGAGGATGCAGGAGGTGCCCCCCACGCTGGGTGCTGTGACCTCTGCTGGGCCAGGTCCCGCAGCTCCCACCCTCCCACCACGGCATGGAAAGAGGAGATTCCTTGGGAAAAGACAAGAAAAATCTATGTCCCAGACAAAAAAATACAGACAAAATAATGTCTCTAATTACAATGTAGCTTTTTTTTCCCCCCAGAGGTTGGGGGAAATTCCTGGTGAGCTACTTCCATCTGGTTTTCAGTCCCTTTGCGCTGGGGCAGTTCAAAGAGGCTGCAGTGTAACTGAGAATCGAGGACAGCATTTATTTATAGTTTGATAGCCTCATAAAAGCTGGAGAGCTGAGCTCACAGCAGTGTGCTTATTTATGTTTTAAACTGCTCATGCAGCACGCTACTGCCTCACAAAGTGTATGCTGGAGCTCCTGCATACCATTATATATGGCTCTTCATAAGGTTCATGGCACAAAGGCAAAAAAGAAGAAGTGAAATTAGACTAACTAAATGGTTTATACAAAAATTAAAGTAGCAGCCAGAACTGGAGGAAAATTAATAGCCCAGCTCTGAAATAAAGTAACATCCAATGAAGGTTTGCACCTGAATCCATTTTTCACAATAGAAGAAAAAAACTATCCCAAAATTCTGAATAAGGCATTAACTCTGATTTTAGCTCCTGGTGACATTATAAAGGATTTGAACCTTGCACTGGATGTTTTATAATGACAACCCAGCCTCTGACACAATCTCAGAGCCATGTCTCGCTGCAAATTATATTTGTATCACACTTATCCTCTCTTTTAATATCAATGTACCATCTTTTTCTCTCTGTAACCCAGAGGGAAAGCAAAGCAGCACCGTTTCATTATTACCCTCTAATAGTCTTTCCAGTGATATAAAGGAGAATATTAATATCCTTCCAATGACCTCTCCTAAACACTGCTAAAAGCCAGGAGGGAAGTGACGAGTTTGCAGCTAAAGCACAGGGATGAATTTCTGAAGTTAATGAAAGGATTTCACCCCTGGGTTTTAATCCTGTTTTCTTTTTAACCTTTTAGCTTCAGTTTCCTCAGCTACAGAATGGAGAAAGTAGACTCACATACAAGTCAACAGCACGATTTTGTTGAGCACAGTTCAGTCAGGAGCTGGCTGTGCTGTCAAAGCACAGAGATAAAGAAAGGTGTGTTCTGACAAGGAAAAGTGAATATTGTCTTCTTGGAAGTGTGAGGTAACCAGGCTCTTCCTACAGCTCTGCCCGGGGAAGCAGGGATGCTCTGCAGAGCTTAATGAGCTGGGTGAACACAGGTGGGAGGGGTGCAGGGATCCTGCCTGGAAGGTGCAGACTTTGCACAGGATGAGGTGATGGCTGGGTATGGACCAGCTCCAGGAGAAGGGGGCCACCCCATCTCCTGCTCCCAGGCTGTGGACAGTCCTGCTGCTGCTCCTGGGGACGATGCCCAGAGCAGACCCAGCAGCTTTGAGGGTGGCAAAGGAGTCCACCTGCCCTGGGTGCAGATGGGCACTGCCCCTCCTTGCCTGGGCAGTGGGTGTGGGACTTGTCCATCAGACCCTTAATGCCTCAAGTAGCACATAAATGGCATGAGCTATGTTTTGCCTCAACATTGCTGTTGCTGAGGCCTGACTGATGGAAGAGAGGAGATGGCTGTGAGAGTGCTGTGCCAGACGTGCTAATCACTGGTATGAACACTTTAAAATTCACAAATCTGATGAACAGTGTCATCACAAAGTGTTGCTCTTAAGAAAGCAAAATTAACAGTGAAAGAAAACTTAAAGGTGACCAGCAAAGGAAATGAAATCATAACTCAGCTTCTTCCTGATCTGTACAAAAGTCTGGGGAAAATGACGGTGATTAATTATCTCACTTGTTCTTTACATTAAAAATGCACATTTTGACCATTATAGAAAAGCTGGAGGATGCATGAAATTCTGACATCACAAAAGAGAAAGGAGAGAAGTTGATAATTTTGGAGGAGAAGTCATGATTAGTGAGATTGTGAAACAGGATTGGGGCTTGTTGGTACTTACTAACACTTTGATACAGCTGGAGATGAACAACCTGGTTCAAGACACTACAGCTCATCTTCTTTAAGATGTCTGTGCTTATGGTCTTTGAGATGGTAAGCATGATCTCTGACATATAGGGAGGTTCCTTTATCAAAATGCAGTGAAGATCAAATATTACAAGGTGATAAAATAGCACAAGGGAAAAAACAATAAACTGTCCATCTAATAATCACGTAGGATTAAAAAAGAACATTTCCTATCTCATGAAAGGCTTCTACTGAATGTGAAGACTGCTCCAGAGGCAGCTGATACAGGATTAAGACCAATGTTTTCTCAAATGCAGTATTTAATTTCAAAGGAGACAGCAAAAAAAAAAAAAAATCTACATTTCGAAATACCATCTCTGTATTTTTTGTACTAAACTTACTGTTTTGACTGAATTTTAAAAGTACCAGAAGAAGAACTCAGAGCTTGGCCCACATCCAGACGTTAATGTTTAGTCTTCCAAATCCATTTTTAAAATCTGGTAATAACCCAGTTTCATTTCTTAGATTTGTTGCTTCTGGTTTCATATTTGGAATATGGAAAGAATTGATCAAATCAAGGAAATGCCAATTTTCAAGCATGCTTGGCTTTTAATTTAGCACTCCAAGTGAGGAATCTACCTAACTTGCAGAATGATGACTAGTTCCAAAACCAACTGAACAGCTAAAAGAGTAGGTTTGAGTTTGGTGACATAGCTGTAGATTTCCTTTCCACCTGAGAAATAACTATAATATTTTTAAAGATCTATCTATCCAAATCTGCAGAAAAATCTGGACTATTTGTAAAAATACCTTCAGAGGAATTTCAAAGAATTTCATATAGTCATTTTTTATGTTGATACATGTTTCTTTAATGACACTAAGACTTCTCTTCATGCTGCCAGGATTTGAGAAAACCAATTCAATCTGCGATACAAGCCCTTGATCCTGCAAATATTTCAGCTGGTGAGGAATGTTACTCATTTCAACAGTCTCATTAAGCACTTTGTAGCATGTTTACAATGTGTTTCAAACATGGTTCCACCACAGCTTTAGGACTTGTTCGTGTACTGGTGATTCATGACATGAGTCCTTAATGCATTTCTAAAACAGAACTGTCTCATTACCATATTACAGCCAAAAACTGTGATAAGGACTGGTATCCCTCAAGTGATGGTAAATGTCATTCTCCCACTGAAATTCCACACCTGTATCTCATATTCTGCAGCTTCCTGATCTGAAAGACAGAGATTCACTAAAGGATCTGCCTAAAAAAAAACCAACCCCAAACCAAAAACCAAACAGAAATGAGACCATGAAGCCCCTT
>VZRS01002444.1:199417-221593 GCA_013398055.1 Ifrita kowaldi
CTCCCCCCCCCCCCCCCATATATAAACCTGGAGGGAGCATGTTAATAATTACAATTTAATTTAAAATATCCTTTGAGCTTACAGTGAGTGGAACCAAAACTGTGAATCTGCAGCACATAAACACCATGCTGAGAAGAGGGAAGGGAGCTTGAAGGCTGGCCTCTATTTACTGATCCTTTACTTATTCCAAAGGAAACCAGTAGCAACTCTGTAGAAACCAGTGACCCATGCTTTGGTGTGAGAGTAAAGAATCTGGGCAGTTGGACCAAGTTGCTTCCTGCCATTCACAACCAGTCTTTGGGGGTAAAAACTGTCTCTGCCCACAACATTGTGCTGACTCTCTCAGCTCAATTTGTATAGGCTCTGAATCAGGATCAGGGCAAAGAGAGAGAAGGTGGTCAAAAAAGGCTGCTTTGAAGGGAAGTCTGTAATTGTTTTTATATAATTACAGAACTTGGGGATAGGTTTGAATGCTGAAGGTCATCTGAAGTGTTGATTTTTCTTATATTTTGTCTTGGAGGTCTTGAACCTGAGACCTCACCATATTTTTACACAATTTTTATGCATTACTGATTTATATCATATCCCACATAACTTGAGATACTTACAGCAATATTCATTTGCCTGACAGTTTGTTCTTATTGGACAATGTTATGCTCCTATCTGTAGAAACATTCCCAATGAAGACCTTGACTTCTGAGGATATTTAAAGAGAGGAAGTCTGGAGATCAATCATGGATCGCAAGGTTGAGGAGAAGAGAAGGCAGCGCCACAGCCTGACTTTATTGGAGCAAGTAAAGAGAATGAAAGAATCCACAGAAATAATCGATGTGGTGCTGGTTGCAGAAGGTGAGAAATTCCCCTGCCATAGGGTGGTGCTGGCTGCCTTCAGCACCTATTTCAGAGCCATGTTCACGTGTGGCCTGGCGGAGTGCACGCAGAGGGAAGTGGTGCTGCACGACATCTCCGCCGAGAGCGTGTCCGTGCTCCTGCACTACATGTACAGCGCCGACCTGCGCCTCAGCAACCTCAACGTGCAGACCGTGGCCCTGGCTGCCTACTTCATGCAGATGGAAGAGGTTTGCAATATGTGTCAGAAGTACATGATGGACCACATGGATGCCTCCAACTGTGTGGGCATCTACTACTTTGCAAACCACATCGGGGCAGAAGATTTATGTGACCAAGCGAGGAAATACTTGTACCAGCATTTTGCTGAGGTGAGCCTGCAGGAAGAAATACTAGAGATCGAATTCCAGCAGCTGATGACTCTCATCAAATCTGATGACCTGAATATTTCCAGGGAGGAGAGCATTCTGGACCTCGTCATTAGATGGGTCAAGCACAGCAGAAAGTCACGTTCAGAACACCTCGTTGAGCTCCTCAAGCAAGTGAGACTGGTACTTGTCAGCCCCTCTTTTCTCGTGGAAGCCCGGAAAAGGAACACGATGATTCTGTGCAATTCAGAATGCAATGATATGTTTGAGGAAGCACTGAAAACCATCCAACTGTCCGGCCACCCTTCCCTCAGCCTGCGATATGGCATGGAGACCACGGATCTCCTGCTCTGCATCGGCAACAACTCCCTCGGCATCAGGTCCAGGCATGGCAGCTATGCAGATGCCAGCTTTTGTTACGCTCCCGCGACACGCAAGACTTACTTCATTTCTTCCCCCAAGTATGGAGAGGGCTTAGGATGTGTTTGCACTGGTGTTGTCACTGAGAAAAATGATATCATTGTGGCAGGCGAGGCAAGCGCCGTCAAAATGTCTAGACAAAGGACCAGGAACATTGAAATTTATAGGTGTGTACCCTCTGTCAGAAATCCCCTAATTATTTAAAACTTTTAAATCTAAATAGTGCCCCTGGGGACAAAAAAAGAAAAAAGACAATTCCAAAGCATTCTTTACTTGATTTTTTTTTTCTTGGAGATTTTGACTACTTTAATAAATTTTGTCACAATTTATTTTCATAGCACTGAGCTACATACATACAACCAAATCTTGATGCTTCTTCTCCTGAAAGAATGAGGATTTACTCTTGTGGTATCTCTGTGTAAATGAGCTCAATTAGATCAATGCATGTGGATTTTATATTCTCCTTACTCAAACCTCAGCACTTCCCTTCGATACTTCTTTTCTAGGTTATTAGCAGGGGGAAATGAGCCAAGTGAATGACCCAATGAGCCCAGTAACACAGAGAAAACATGCTTTTCTGTTGATGTTGATGATAGTGCATCATAGATTAAAGATAGACAGCTCTAAAGCCTCATTCTGTTTTTACTCATTTTTTTCAGATGCACACATTTTAAAGAAAACCAGACATTTCCTGGATTAAAGATAGAATTTTAAAATGGTGACAGCATTTTCAAATGCAAATGCTTAAATTTGATGAAATAAATCCATATTGAGGCAGGTGAAGTGGCCTTATTTTCAGCAGTGTTGAGCTCTCACTGCTCCCACTAATTTCAGCAGAAACTGTGATTGAGCAGCACACGCAGAAATAAGTGACTTCTTACCTTAATTAGGGTCAAATATTTTTGAAAGGACACCTAGGATCCCTCATACTAAAAATACTTGATCTTGCAAACACTGGGCTCAATTTTATAACTTCTGTATGAAGGAGAGAGCTCCTCTTTCATTGTACTGAGTAAGCACTGATGATTAAAGGGGGTAACATTTCCAAACAGGCTGATGGGACCTGAGTGAACCAGGGCATTTGTAACTCTGGATTTTCCTACAGATACCACCAGCGAGGAAACCACTTTTGGCACAGTCTGTGCACCACTGATCTCCGTGAGCTCTACGCACTGGGCACTGCCCACAACGACCTCTACGTCATAGGAGGGCAAATGAAAGTGAAAAATCAGTATCTGGTCACAAACTGTGTGGAGAAGTACTCCATGGAGCAAGGCACCTGGAGAAGCACGGCGCCTCTGCCAGTGCCACTGGCCTGCCACGTGGTGGTGACGGTGAAGGACAAGCTGTACGTGCTGGGTGGATGGACACCACAGGTTGAGAATTGTGCCCATTTACTTCGTTTGCTTCGTGCACTAACAAGCAGTGTTGTGTAATTTTACAGTGCTTCTTGCATGGGAAAACTGCATCAGCGATAAGAGAAGAATAAATTGCTCACATTCCTCTGATTAAACATATTTTGTCGGAAAACCAAACAGGCTGAAGAAGAATAATATCCCTCTATGCCATCCTCACCATTAACACCAACTTCAGGGAGGGCAGTTTTTATTCATAGAGATGTGGACAGTGTGCAAGAGTTTAAAATACATCTCCTTTGTCATTATAGGTTCCAGCCTTTCTATTTGTTATTTACCATCCTCTTAATTTTTTTAGATATAATAAATAATGGTATTTTATAATGCAGGGACCCTTAACTGTGCCCTGTCTTCAAAAAGTGTGTACACAGGTACACTTCAGGGACAGATTTATATATGACATTTAAAGTTCACTTTGATTTCTTGGGAAGCTTCCCTGGTTAACTAAAGTTAATTTATTTGATTTTCATTACATTACATTTTAAATGAAAAGTCAAAGCATTCTCTGGGAAACAGAGTCCTTTAACCAATCCATTTATTTGTTTCTGTTGCATTGCTTGGCCATGTAAAGTTTTTACAGGGATTTTCAGCAGGGCCACAGATACACGTTCAGTAGTACAGAAATTATACAGAACTATGCTACAAGGAAGATGGATGTCAGGGGCAGTGCTTGCTCCTTCCAGTCGCTCCCAGTGTAAAATATATTTTTTTAAGAATCTAGCCCATTTTTATGTATTACTTGGTGAATTTTAAATTTGAATGCTTGGGAAAAAGCCCCACATTCACTTGACAATGAAGTGGAGCATCTGTAATCCTCGTTGCAATATGTTCAGACTGTCATAACAACTCAATGGTTTCTGTCCTCTTGAAATAAATTACTGTTCAAAGTATTTAAAAGTGAGATGCATTCAGCTAACAAGACTTCCACCTCTTTGGATATTTTGAGTGAGGGAGTCCCCAAGGAGACAACAGAAAGATCAGAGAGTATTTCTGATACAGAAACAACTGTGCAAGGGTATCTCATATTTACAGAACTAAAATACAAAACCACTTAATGTAGAAACAATCTGTCAGTAAAAAAGAACTTGAACAGAAAGATATGTCATATAACAAAGATAGGTGTTGAAGTCAGACAATCAGCTTTGTTAGGCTTTTTTCCAGAACAGATTGTGAGAGGGAAAAGTGACTTAAAAGCACAAGTCAGGAATATTGAGCCAAGAATAATTTAAAAAAAAACCACCTAAAGTGGATTCCTGCCTACCAGTACTATCAGTAACAATGCATGGGAGTCTGAGTTTATATATAAATAGGTTTGAGATGAGCAGATTAACAGCAATTGATCAGAACCCACAGCTTTGTAAGATTATGGTGTACCTGAGCAGACCAGAATAAATTAGCTAAAGTTCTCAAAAAAGTGCTTTAAGACCAGCACTGCAGAGTGCTGAATTCTTCTGGTACCATCTATCTTCCCCCTGTCAGATGCAGTGATTGTGTATGTGGGGCTGCCACAGCTGCTCTGGGAAAGCAAATGAGCTGGCCAAGCCAGGGGCTGTCCCTGTGCTGGAGCAGCACTGAATGTTCTGTCAATCCTGAACAAACACTAACGACAGCACTGACAGAGTGCCCTAAATGCACGTGTCCATTACAGGACAGAGATAAATACATGTTCCCTTCCCACTCAGGCTTTGTAATTGAAACAAGACAAGACAAAGTCAAGCCAGGACATAAAATGACAGCTTAGGAGGGCAAGGACTCGCTCACAGCAGCGCTGCTCTGCTCAGCTTTGGTCTGGCCTCTGAGGCCAAAGTAACTCCAGCCTCGTAACTGGGGGCTGTTAAAATGGAAGAAAGTGTTTGGTGAGGCTGAGAGGAAGATTTCAGACCCCTGGGACACAGAGAAGGGCTGCTGGAAGTTATGTTTCCTGTACACAGAGAACACAGGGTGCACTCCAAGGAGAACATTACCACAAAAATGAGGCTGGCTGTGAATTTACAGCACGTCAAGTGGCGTCTTCTCCTAAGTACATGTTTAGTCTGTGCTGAAAATACACAGCTTTCAAATACCCCTCTTTCGGTGAATAAATTAGTGTTTCACACTTACCACAGAGAAAGAACATGCCCCAGGCACTTACAGGGAATAACCAAGGGGCTATGTATTTACTCAGTAGTCTGCCTCCTACTATCTTGTTCATGACATTAGTGTTGGAAAGGTCTTTTGGGAAAGAAAAATAACAAGAAAAACAAGGACACGTATAACACCATCACAAGCAAGCAAAGTACTTCTCTCCTTCTCACTCTCTCTATGTGAAAACTTTCATCCCAAAATATTTCAGGATCCTCCCTCCACATCCCACTGCTAACATTCAAGGGTGTCGTACCCAGAAAACAGCATCTGAGTTCCCTGCATTGTATAAGACAGGCAGAGAAGGGGAAAGAAGATTAGAGAGAACAAGAGGAGTAGGAGTGAGTATAAAAACAGTGTTATGGCAGCAAAGATATAGCGAGGGGGTTAGGAGCTTATTATGAAAACTATTGAAGTTACAGCTGTTGAAGGTTACTGTGGTAAGGCTGACTAAATAAACATGCAAATGTTTATTAGGATAATATATATAGAGAGAGACAGATATATATATATGTAGGCCTGAGAAAGGCCAGCAAAGTACTTGACTGAGACTGACAGTACAGCCTGAGTAACAGTGGAAGGAGATTTCAACATTTAGCAGGAAAAAGAAGATAGACTGGTTTTCCCTCATTATTATTAGGACTGTACACCAGCCTTGTGGAAGGGGGTATGTCCTTCCAGAGCTGGGAACCTTAACCCTAATGTACTGTTAGCACCCAAATCCTTGGCTTTATTGCTGCAGGATGTAGATACTCACTTATTCCTTTGCCTTCTCCAGCGTACTCCCAGCCATGGGTGCTGTTAAGCCCTGGGGAGTGCAATCCCCTGCAGCTGTAATTGATGTGTTTATGCTATTTATCTGCCGAGCTGTCTGCTGTGATTAATTGCCTGCAGGCATGTGCAGAGGGCTCCCAGTGTTGTACTATTATATGGCTGTCATATTTCATGCAGATGGATCTGCCTGACGAGGAGCCGGATCGATTGAGTAACAGAACGTTTCGGTACGACCCGGGCCAAGACAAATGGACGGAAAGAGCTCCAATGAAGTTCTCCAAGTACCGCTTCAGCACAGCCGTAGTCAACGGGGAGATTTATGTCTTGGGTAAGAGGAAACAGATTCTTAACAGATAGCACCATGACTTTTTCCTCTCTCCAGCAATTTGCCTTTGTGAAGTGAAATATCTCATCCTTTGTTACGTACTGTAGGACAAAGTACCTCGTACCAAATGGAGAGTATTTTTCAAAAGTTATTTGTTCCCCATGTTATTTCTTCTTTCTGTAAATTATGTAGATTAAATTATGCGATGTTTAGTGTTCTGGATTCGGGCAACAAAGATACCTCACTTCTTAAGATACTTTTCTTTGGGGTATCAGTGTATGCCATAAATAATGAATTTTTAAAGGTGAGTAGAGAAGCCTTGTAAGCACCATTTCACAGGTGAGCAGTGAAATGCTAAGGAACATATGCAGCACGGTGAAGGAAAGGCATAAGGATAAAGAAAATTTGGATTTCCCAAGACCAACATCACGAGTGTTTCCTTATAAAACTCAGTGCATTTTTCTCTCCCACCTACCTCAACACAGTGCATCTTTTTAAAAATGTAAATACTTCCTTTTGTCAATTTTTGGTTGAATCCTTTCGGTTTTTGTTTCAAAACAGTACTTTGACCAAAAGTTTTATAATTTGTGCAAATGAGTTCAATAATCTCCTACCTACCCCAAAATCTTTTGCCCCAAAATCTTACTGTACATGGATGTATGACTGGAAAGTTCTTGGAGAAGCAGGAAAAAAGTTCATCCAGTCAATTAATCTACAGGTGGGCTGTGAGTGATTCATGCCCTTCCATGCTCCCGTGGTCTCATGGGCAGCTTTAGGCAGGAAGAAAGCAGCAATCGTATCCGTACCTCAGGACATTTCAATCCCTTCTGCTTCAAACTACCCCTGCTTACAAGCTTATCAAAGTGAACACAAAAATAGAGTCTTATCAACTTAATACTCCTCCTGTATCAGAGTGTTCTGGCTTTGTCTGGGTTGTTAAATACCAGGGATAAAGCAGAGTTTGTTCCTGGCACATTAATGCAGAGAGTGCTTTGCAGGGGGTGTACGCAGGAAAGGTGTCTTTGAAGCAGAAGAGGAAAGTGGCTTTAATGCTGCATTTGTCTTCTTTTAGAGCAACTTCTTTCTCTTAAGTGGCTTGAGAGAGGCCCATAGGCACAACCAGGAGGAAGGGTGAAAGAAGCCCATATGGAAAAGAGTTTTGCAAACAGAAAGCCATGTCATTATTGTCAAAGGTTAGTGATAGAGAATGTCAGTGCGCTGTTAAATAATGAGAGTGTTGGCTGCCCAGGTTCAAAGGTGCTTTGAAAATGTGGAGACTTCATGCTTTGTAAAAGGTTAAATATATATAATTATTTATACTGACACTGATGCTCTAATGGGGCAGCAGAAGCAGCTGGAATAGCTGGGAAGAGAACAGCAGCATTCATGTGTTTCAGTAAGAAGTGCTCTGAGATCAAGACCTCGAAGGCTGTCATGACACAGGGAGTCAGAGAGCAAAAAAAAAGGAGCTGCCTTGGGATGCATGTGATAAAACAAATTGACAGTCTTCTTCACAGCAAGCCTGACACTGGCACAAGGAAAAGGAGTGGCTAATGGGGAAAACTGCATCCATTTTCTTCCCTCAAAATCTCACAAAGCAAGAAGCATGTCTGAGTGATTACAGTAATGAAGTGTACAGATTGAACACAAAACACAGCCTTAAATCTGGAAAGTGCCTGTTTAAGTGGCATTGAAGAAAGTTCATGGTCTCACAGACCTTCAGAAGTATTTTGCTAATGTAAAAAAATAGAAAGCCTTGGTTTTGTATGTGTAGCAGCCAGTGCTGCAGTATTCAGGGAGCCGAACACTAACTTGAATTCCTTCTTACCTGCTGGCCAATACCAATAATTCAGTGTGTGTGTGAGAGAAAATCTTTGCTACAATCCAATCTGCACACAGGTGGTAACAGGGTTTTCCTCTGTCTCCATCACTTTGCTGGTTCACACACCTTCCCATGGCAGTCTTTATTTGAGCCCATTCCTAAGGGAACCAATGCACTTAATGCTGAGATTAACAGTTTACTCCTCCCACTAAGTCTAACTAAACATTCATAAAGGCAGTGTTGGTTCCCAGTTTTGACAGTGTAAATCTGGGGTAATTTCACTGTAATGGACAAACTTGCTTGCGATTTATACCAAGGGTAACAAAGCTCACACACTGCTCCAAGGACCAGATTTCTTACAAAGATTAGACTATTTTTACCATTACATTTCTGAGCCTGCCTCCCTTCTGATGCTCTGCCCACTCAAGGTGTAACTGCAGCAAGTGCAGACACGGGTGAGTTACCATCAGCAAGCAGGAATATCAGTTGCAGAGAAGACATTTTGACCTAGGTCTGGGCTGCTTTCACAAACTCCTCATTGCCAGTTTTCACAAACCTTGTAAGAACTTTAACATCCATAAATCTGCAAAATTTAGTTGAAACTGGCCAACAGGCACAAAAGCTATGTAAGGTAGAGAAAATAATGTAAATGCAGATAGAGAACACACATCTAGTGAGAGGAACTGCGTAAGTCTTGCTTTCTTAGGAATTCAAATAATATTACAACTAAATTTTTAATTGAAACACAGGCCTGACACTGAGCCAAAAATAATTCATCAACAAACTCTGCCTTTGAGTATGCTGGTTTAAATCCACATCTAAGAGTAGGGGTGGAAACGGAGATTTATCTGTCAAAATTAAGAAGACAACGTGGTTGTTAAATGTTAACCATCACAGTCTGAAAACTCTGTGGAGAGATTAAAGCATTTTCCAAGACCTCTCAAACTGGTGAAGCAATTTCCAAACTCTGGTTGGAAACAGTGATACGGGCATGATACTGGCACCTTACTCTGCAGATACCACACGTGGCCTCATCTCCAGCTGTAAACTCACACTCGCCAACTGTAATTAAACCTCACACAGAAAAGCTACATTCCATGGGTTATCCGTGGTGACAGGTTCTTGTTACCTTGTGAGCTCTCTGGCTGCTGGGCTGTGAGGTGGGTCCAGCTCCCCTTTGGACACAGTTGTGATGGTAACCCCGGCCAGGGGAACGGGTGGTTCATGGCATTGAAAGGGAGGCAGTGAAAGTGTTCCTAAGCTGCCTGATGGGGTACTTGATCATGCAGATGACATTCAGGACAGAATGGGAATGGAAAGAACAGAGGTTGATAGTGACAGAGCAAAGAATAGCAACTGTCATGAGGGTAGTAACACCACGGCAGGCTCCCCAAAGCTGTGGATCCCTCAGACATCACCCTGCTTCATAAGGCGTGTCAGGCACTCTGGGAGTCTAGAAAGATGCTGTCAAGGGTGATTTGTGCAAAAAGACACATCCTGAAGAGGATCATTGCTTGTAGATTGTTCTCATGTAGTGGCCTCAGAGACAGCTCAGGCATAATGACTAAGCTTTCGTGCTACAGATGAGAGAGAGACTTTTGTTGAGTCTCTACCCTTGTTACTGATACCCTCCCCACTCCTAATGGTGAAGTGTGTGTGTGCATCGAACATCTAACGGGCTCCTGCGCAGCCCCAGTCAGGGGACACTCAGTGAAGGGGCCATTCAGAAGCATGGAATGGCACTGCTTGGGTTCCCACAGGTATCCCACACTTCCCCTATCATCCTTGTTCCTTTGGAGTGCATCATCTCCACGGGCATCCTGCAGTCTGCACCGAGCTAAGGAGATCCACTATGGGCTGCTGCAGGTAGAGGAAGGAAAGGAAGGGAGGCAAGGTGGAAACAAGTAAATGCAAGATATCTTCTGTACACCTGGAGGACCACACCCTGCTTCCCAGGAACAAAAACATGAAATAAAGAGCTGGGCACATAAAGCAGTGATGCAGAGAGATGAGATTTCTTTCAAGCAAGTCTTGAAAACTAAGTCTTTAAATGAAGTAAAGTTGTCAGCTCTTTCCAGCCAGATCTCTGTCTTCCTGTACAACTTACACAGGTGTCAGCACATCGAGGGACTCTAGAGCATAAATGAAAAATCACTGCAGAGAAAGGTGATCCTCTCTAATGTCTGTGATGTATAAATGCGATTTCTATCATAAATATGAACCAGAAAGAATTGATGGAATACTAGCTTTGAATAAGGTGCAGTAGCAGACTCTTTGATAGACAAGTCTAATTTTTGTTCTCATCCATGTAGGTGTAAATCTGTAGTAAGTAGTCTGCTGATGGCAGTTGTGTTATGTCAGGCTCATTTTATTCTCACCCAGATCAGAATCTGATGCTTAGCCTTTGAAGTGTTAATTTCCGAAAAGTCCTATTGGCACAGCACAGAGTACACAGTCACTGTCCAAAAACCCTTCCCAGCCTAATTGCCAGATCCAGCATGTAAAACCCTAATGACTTAAACAGAATTATTCTAGAGTCACACTGATGGAAAGAAAATGAGAAATAGATCAGAGTTTTTGGTCTGAGTAATAGCATTGTTCAAGAACCTGTACCGTGTGTCTTAATCAGCAGTCCTGCAACATAATTGTCTGTTTGTTGTGTAATGTTCCTAGAGAATCTCATGCTATTTATACGCCATACATAATCCTCATAAGTAAATGAACAGCATTTTCTAAGGCTCAAAATCCTTTCTCCTATTCATCTCTTTTCACTGGTCTCAGCTCTTTCTCTCCATATTTTCCCAGGAACATAACTATATTCGTTGGAAAGCCCAAGAAAGAGCAGTATTGTGTTCTTAATGACAGAGGCAATTGAGACACTTTTGGAAGAAAACCAGATGGGAGGGCTCTATTTAAGGTCATGCATTTTAATCTCTCACTTAAAAAAAAAATATCCTTTCCAGCTACTTCTCTGAAAACTTATCACAGCCAACATACAAATTAGGAAAATTTATCCAAATGAATGCGTTCGAACGCCATATTCATTACTTCTGTTAAAACACACTCAGTAGAACTACTGTCTCTGAAATACAGGTCAGTGGTAAAAAAATGTTGTATCACCATGACAGCTTTAACCATGTGTTGCTTTTATGCTGTATAATTCCTGCTTTATAAATAATAACGTATTGAAGGACTTAAATGAGAAATCCTATTAGGAAAGATTTAGGAGCCAAAGAATTGTTGTTTATCCTCCTCAAACTGGCATCCTACCTCTTACAACTTGGGGTTTTTCCCCCCCGGGTTCTTGCTGAAAGCTTCTTTTAAAAGTTTTAAACAGTTAAATGAGGTTCAATTAAATACTGAATGTCTTGATCATAAAATACTTATTTGAATATGTACTTTGGGGTCTCTCTGGAAAAGAAAGTGTGTGTAGGAGGAGCTGGAAGGAGACATTTTAGCTTTCATGCTTGAGTATTAACTGTGCATTTGAATAACTCTTTTAAAATAAACATGTCTATTTATAAATATGCTTTGGACTTCTGACAAGTAGCAGCTTATGGGTCTGGTTCTGAGCTTTTATACCTGTGCAACAGCCTCCAAAGCGCCCATGTGCAGGGAGGAACAAAAATAGGCAAAAAAAATTGGTCTGATAGATGAGATTGAAACTGCTTTCTACACACTTAAGAATTATCAAAGGGAATTACAGAAAAGGCATTTCATGAGAAAAAAGGAGCTGAATCTGAATCATCGACCATGCCTAGGAAGACAATCATCTGGTTTTTCAGCCCTGCTTCTAATCAATCTTTTGGCCTCATGTTTTCTACAAGCTGCATTACCTCATCTGGGTTAGCAAAGGATGACAATGCTCCTCGGTTTCATCTTTGGAAGTGCCTGCCAGGGCTGGTTTATGGCTCCCTCATTTCTCTGAGACACCAGCTATGCAGCCTTGCTTAGCAGAGAGTGAGAGGGAAATGTAACTGCTGAGACTCAGCTTGAGTGCTGGTAATGAAGAGAAACGTTACATAAGAGATTAGCACTATTAAATCCATTGTGCATTCCAGAGATCAATTTAATAATGAATTACCTTACAAGAGACAAAGCTTGGATTTCATTTGCTTGTTGAAGAGTTACTTTTTTTTTTTTTTACCCATTTCCCAGGTTCCTTTGATAAAAATTCAAAGAGGCATTAGTAAGAGTACACATTGATTGGCATTGTGATCTGAGGACTCAGTTTTAGGATAAAGAATAACCAAGTCAGTACCATGAGGGCACTAACAGGTCTTGATCATCCTAAGCAGCATCACCTGGGGCCTCCACCCACCCCTTTTGCCCATAGGTCCAGGAGCAGCTGTTAAACACAGGCCTGAGGGATCAGCTCCTTCCTTGCCTTTGCCTGGCAGCTGCTGGTAGGACCTTCTGCAATTGCCTGTCTCTGGTTCTGTGGAGCTGTGCTCTCATGGTAAGCTCATTACTTGCCTCAACTGCCCTTTGGAAGCAGCTCTGCCCTTGCTGTTCCCTGATACACTGCCCTGTCTGAGAGACAGTAGTGCACGTCTCATTTCAGATGTCTGTTGGTGGGGGAACCAAATTATGTGGTGTGAATCTAGTGGCCAGTCTCAATGGAGCACAGCCCTGTGTGGACCCCCAGCCACCTTGTAGGAGTTATTTTGTTCAAGCATCCTGTCTGTGCAATGAGTAATCCAGACTTAGATCTGCGTGGTTTTCCTGGAGGAAAAGAAATTGTCCTTGTTGGACTTGGCTGCCTGGCAAATTTAATTCCGTAAGAGCTCGGTGTGGATGTGGCTTAGAAGTGCAATTGCTTTGTGGCAGTGCCTGCTTTGTATCAGGGACACAGGTGTAGTCAGTGGGTGCTGGAATGTTCCCTGTTTCCTGGATCTCAACTGCATGTCAGGCTCACTCCTACAGAAATAGTCAGAGATCCCTAAAGCAGTTTTTGCCTTTGCACCTGCTGAACCAATTATTGCCAGTGACTCTTTACCACTTCACTGTCATTTACAGATTCCAAGTGCTGGAAGGCTGAGCTGTTATTAGGGCTGATGTGACTCTAAATTGCATTTGCTCTTCTCAAAGGAGCACGGGGTAAGGGAGAGGCAGCTGACCCCAGCCCAAGGTGGGTGCTTTGCCTTCAGCTAGCTATGAGCAGTGTGTGGGCAGTGCACGGCACAGAACTGTGCCTCATTGAAATGCTGAGGATGTGCTAATCACATCACCTGCCCTGCTCTGCCTTCTTGCATCAAAGGCTTGTCTTCTTTGTCCTGACTTCTTCATAAAGATCATGTGTTTTATTTATATATTTATTTTACTAATGGAGCTTCATGTTAAATTTAAAGTCCATTAGAACCACTGCTTATAGAGTGCCCTTGAAAGTATGTTTGATTGCAGACTCATCCAAGTGTGACATGGAAAGCTCTCAAGCATAATGGGTTGGGGAACACAAAGGTGGCTTCACTGGAATTTTTTTAGTCCTTCAGTGGCATCTGAAATATCTCCTAGGGAAAGTGCATATTGTAAAAAGCCTGAAGTGTTGAAAGGATGTGTTTGTAAGGGAAGGGAAGACTGAGTTCTGGGATTAAATCCTCTTGTGTGATCAATGTGATAATGACAGAATTGTTCAAAACTCCCAGTGAGAAATCCATCTTCCCTGCACAAAGGACACATAATTGGGCTTTAGGCAGAAAACTGAACCACATGGTGTTGAATTCACCTGCTCTTCGTGAGTGTGGCTTAATGAGGGACCCTCCCCACAGCATGGGCATGGAAATAGGCATTGCTGCCCTTGGCACACCTGCTGGGACTCCCAGGAGGCTGTGACCACAGCAGGTGTGTTTTACTGACCCCATCCATTGTTCTGGGTGGCTTAAGGTCCAATCACAAGTACACCACGCACTGCTGATGGATCACTCAGCACAAGAATGTCCCTCATATTACATGAACCCCTATGCCCTCTTTTCTGCATCCTGCCTTAGCTCCCTAAACATCACCCCCATTTTATGTAGGGGCTCCTGGAGGAGCAGAGCATGAGCTCAGTTCTTCTGCTGCTCCATCCAGAGAACCTGAGATAAAGACAATCTTCGTGGTCTTAACTGTAGTCCCCTACATCTCCACTTGCATTCCTAATGGTTTCATAAATCTGAATGAAGAAGCCAGTGGGACAGGATGATCCGGATTCTTGAGTGATGGAGCAGAAAGTGGCCAGAGTTGTTTGACACAGCAAGGGGGTTTTTTTTCTGCCAGTTTGAAGTCTTGCCTGGTATATACACTCTAGATGATGAATAGCCCAGTTAATGTGAGATTCCTCCACTTGGTTGTAGATGTGAATTGATTTAAATTTAAGACTTTTTTTGTTGTTGTTGATTTTTTTTTATTCAGTTCTTTGCAAAGAGTCTGGAGACATCCATTTCCATAGAGGAAGAAATATATTTTCTCACAGGAGTAGTTCTCAGCTACTCCATCTGGGAACACCACAAAACAGTGCTCAGAGAGTCTGATATCCTCAGTTCCTTTGTTAACAACATTTCAGTGTTAGCATTGCTTTAGCAGAGGAGGTTGAAGTTCGTGATTTCTTATTTTCCAGAATGCTCTTTTTGTAAGCTTGAAAATTAAATTTTACTCCCCTCTGATTCTTTCCTTTTTCCTGTCTACTTGTTGAGAACTTATTTTTGCTCTTGTAAATTGAATATGAAATTGGATTTAGCTGAAATATCTGTGCAGGGCTTAAATAAAATAGAGATATTTTGTACCTTCAGGACTGTCTCTGATAAAGACAGGATTAAAGGAGGTTAAATATAAGTTGCTTAAACCACCCCATGAAGGTTTCATAAATGCTTGAAAACATGTAGTAGCTCTGAAATTTTTGAAAAGATGCACCAATAGGTCCTGGAAAGCTACTTTTCTAATAACTATACAGGAAAAATGCTTGGTGGTGGATCCCCTGGACTGGCAGCTGAATGTCTTCATTAACAGGTAATGGGTGTGAGGTTTTTTTTGCAAAAAGTCACTGACTGCTGTGTCAGTTTTGTACCTGATTATCTGTATTCTTTCTGAAGTTACCTTGCCCCACAGTTACTCTATTTAGAAAATTACAATAAAAACACAGTAAGAAATAAACAGCTATTATGCTTCTAGAAAAGTTCAGGGTCATTTTGTTCACCTCCCCCTCCCTGCTTGAAATAATAAGGCAATCAGCAAAGTTATTGGTTTCTGACACGCTGCATGCATTCCCTAACTGGTACCATTTATTCCTCTGATTAACAAGGAACATTTTCATTTTTCAGATGAAGACTTTTCTTTTGGGTGAGTGCATGTTCTTCAGTAACACCTGGGCTAATTTAAAAATATCTAGCTTGATAACCAGCAGCCATCTGTCTTTGGCACCACAAAGCTGTATTTCGAAAGGGTCAATTTAGTCTGTGGGGAGTTTTAATATTATTGACTCCCAGTTAAAACTGCCTTGAGAATCTCCCTCTGCATTACACTGCAGTCTGTGGACTGTACATAAACTAGTGGCAAATTGTCCTGCATGCTGTACTCTGTGAATCTGCCAGTGGAAGCTGTACAGTCAGAAACCCTATGAGATAAGCAATTAATTAAATAGCCTTATCAGTTAAAAATTTTTATTAGCTCTTAAAGCCTTTCTTGATAAATTTAGGGGAATGTTGTCCTGTCCTAAGAGTGACACCTCTTTAATGAGCCATTAAGGAGTAGTGGAAAAGACTGCATAGGAGAGGATAATGCTTCTGGCCTAAAGAACAATACAACAAGTAAATGTCTGAATTCTGAAATACCCCAAGGAATAGCTCAGTGAGACTCCATCATAAGAAGGGCTCAGCAGGGTGATGCTTCCCTTTTTGGCATGGAAATGATTAGCAAAATTCCATGATCACAGTTAATCCCTACCTCAGCTCTCTTAGGTGAATCAAGCCTCAGAGGAGGAGCCCATCAGAGTAAATTCTGCTTTAGCTGAGGGTATTAAGGTAATACTGAACACATTTGGATGCCAGCCTGGTGTAAGCACACACTAAGGGGTATCTAGTACAAACTGCAAGGACCTTGCTGGTGGTCCTACTGAGGCAAGTAAAGATTTGCTGTGCTGGAAAAGGAACTGAAAACCAAACCCAGTGAAGGTTTTCAAATTCAAATATTGAACAAAATAAAATTCTGCTAATTTCAGCCAGAGGAAAACTTCCTGCTGATGATAATGGACACTGAATTTTATTCTAATTTTGCTGCTCTGATGCAGGTTTAACTGATTTTATCTTTGCCTGACTCTAAAATACACATCAGGAATACAGTGCTAGCAAATTTGGAGCACTGTGGTCCCCATTTATAGGTAGCTGCCTCTTGCAAACACGTTTGGAGAATGCACAAAAGATTTAAAAAACAACACTGTCCATTTTAAGAGGTAGATGAAAAATCACACGCAAATAAAACTTGGAGCACTAGGGGCTCATGTCTCTGACAGACCAGCTTAACAGCACTAGGGGCAATATATTTTAAAAGCAGCTGAACCAGCACAGGTTGCACTTGCAGTCCTTTCCCTTTGCATATGCAAGGGCATAATTACATGCTTACAACGCATTTTGGATTTGCACAATCGAGCAGCCCTACACGTGTATCTGGAATGCCAGCCTTCATGTGGAAATGGCTTGCCTGCTGCAGTCATTTTATGTTTAAAAGTGGTCACAAACACACACATGCACAAAAGAAAGCCATCAGTGCTCATTACAGGGTATTGTGTCCATTGGCACAGATGGAAAACCTGTGTGGGGACGTCAGCATATTAATTCCCGAGAACCAAAGGCTGTGCATTGAAAATGTGGATTTGATCACTGGAAGGGATTTGGAAAGGCAGTGTTTGCAAAGTATTATCAGGGTACAGTGTTTCCAGTGTGCATGGGGGTCTCAGGTATATCTGCAGCCTGTCCCAGAGAAAGAAAGCTGGGACCTGTTTCAATCCTGCACACTGACTTCAAGCACTCTAATTAACCATTCAACAGTAGGGCTTGTTGCTAATCACTCAGATGGCTCTCCTGTGTGTTGGATGGGTTTGTTCCTGGAAGTTGATTTGCCTCAGGAAATAGGTGTAATTTGCCTTAAGAGATAGGTGTAATATTTTTCTTTTATTGTAGAAAACTAACCAACAAATGCAAATAATTGTTGGTTAACATGTATGAGGGTCAAATCCACCAACAGTATTAGAAAAATAGGTTTTGATCCATTGCAATTTGTCCAGCAAATAGAACAAATAAATATGACAACTTCTACCATATGGGAAGAAAACAAAACAAAATACCTCTGTGTTTTGAAGACATTCTGCTTGTCCTTCCTTTGATGCGAGACTTCAGAAAGGATCTTGCTTTGGTGTCTGTGGATAATGTGCTGTAGCTTCTGCTTTGTGTTCTCTCACAAACTTCTGAAGCTGCAAAGAGGAAAGAGTGGGAGATGAGAAGATGCAAACAGAAAATGCAGCCAGCAATGTATTTTTCAGCAGAGCATGAGACTGCTACATTTGACCTACGTATCTTTTGCAGGAGGAATTGGGTGCCTTGGTTATGACAGAGGACAGACACGGAAATGTCTTGATGCAGTGGAGATTTATAACCCCGATGGAGACTTTTGGAGGGATGGACCCCCTATGCCTTCTCCCCTCCTCTCCTTACGAACAAACTCTACCAGCGCAGGCTCTGTGGAAGGGAAGCTCTACCTCTGTGGAGGATTTCATGGAGCAGGTACTAAAATGAGTCCGACATTCCCTGTGTAGTTCAAATCAGTTCCACTGGACACAGACTGACCTGATGAGTGATCAACCCTGTCAGGTGGCACTGGCATGCCTTGGAAACACGGACCTGATTCTGCCCTTTGGACTGCCAGCTCCTAGTGTCAACATGAATTGTGGTCTGTTTGACCTTTGCTTTTTCCCTTAACAAAACATGAAAATTGAAGGAATTTTCTGGTCTGCACTAAATCTGTCCAAATCTAAAACCTCAGCAGAATTATTCTGGATTTACATTCCGAGTTACAGAAATCAGTAGCTTAGTGTTTTATGGACATTAGAGAACTTGGGCATATTTGTTGAAGATTAAGGCCCTGTCCATCAGTCCTTAGCCATGTTATCTCACTCTGCCTATTTACTTACATGCTTTTTGTAATCAGCGTTGAAAAGCTTGTGTACTTAATGAGTACCCTGGGTAGGGAACTGAGATACAAAGAGACTGAAGTTCCAGATCTGGTGATTTTAAATAATCCTAGCCCCATGGACACCTTTCTTCTTTTAAGTCTTCTTCCTTCCAATTTTGCTTAGCCCTGTCTAGATCTCCAGTGCATATAACCTATATTTTTTTTCATTATAAATGCAAAGGATTGCAAAACAAGCACACTTAAATGATTCTGCTACATGGAGCTGCTACCCCAAATTCCTTTCTAGGAGAAAGAGATAGCACAGATAGCAATAGCAGTTATCTGCTGCTAATAAATGTCATGTCAGCCTCACTGTTGACCAGGAATGGTCACATGCTATCACTGGGAGATACATCCTTCTCATTACACTTTTACTTGTATAACAATGTCTGAACTTAAAGCTGCTGTTATTTTAGGATGATGATTTTCATTAGCTAGTTCACAACTCACCTTCTGCCTTCACTTGCTACTGTTTGAGGAAGCTGCCTGCAGAAAACAATTGTTTGGCAGCTCCCTAGCAGGCATGTTCTCATGTAGTCTCTGGTGGAAGTTCTGTGATGTCAGACCAATTATGCTCATGACAAATCTCTGTGTTTCCATAGCAAACCTTGTGCCATCCTAGTTGTCTCTTTCTCACCAATATTATAAGAGAGCCTAAAGTTAGTGGGTAAAAATTTCAAAAGGCTAATCATGGGAAGTGGTTGAGTCACCATCCCTGGAGGGATATAAAAGATGTGTGGATGTGGAACTCAGGTACATGGTTTAGAGGTGGGCTTGGCAGTGCTGGGTTAATGGTTCAACTGGATGATCTTAAAGGTCTTTTCCACCCTAAACAATTCGATGACTCTGTGATCATTAGCACGGACAAATGAAGCAATTTTGTTCAAGATGACTAGCAGATTAATATGAGATTTTCTGACTAGGGTAGCTTCAGAGCCATAAAAACATTTCCTGTACAATACCACCACATTCTGTCACTGAGTCATGTATAAAGAGTGGTTGTTCTGGGAGAGGTTGAAAGTCCTCCCGTGGATTTCAAAAAGGCCATCTTTTGTATATTTGTATAATGCCAGCTCAATGGGGTCCTGATTCCTCCCTCTACCATTGCAATCTATATAATTATATATAGAACTCCTCTGCACTAATAGTGTTACTTAGATTGGAAAACAAGGAATCAAAGTTTGAAAATGCCAGTTTTGCAGTTACCTGTGCAACCTGAATCCTGACCCCCTACGTGTGCATTCTGTGTACCAGTAGAGAAGTAGTGTGTGGTTGTGTTGTTAGACATTGCTATGGTGTCTATTAATGAGGGAGCCAAAATAGGAGTCTCACTGTCAAACCAAGTGAGACTTGTTAACTTAACCATGTATTTTAGGAGTTGAGAGGAACCTGTGCCTTAAAGACAGGCTTCTTAATCTGACTTTCAAGTTACTACAGGAAAAGGGCTTTCTAAATGGTCACAAGAAAGAACAGCTTCTAGCTACCTTCATCAAGATAAGGATGGGTGGAGGCCATAAGCTGAACCTGAAGAGGTCACCTAGCTGGCTTCTCTCCCTGGCCACACGTTCTCTGCATGCTGGAAAGGGCTCTTGCCTGATGTACTCTTTGGGGATGAAGGGGGCAGTGAGAGAAGGTTATTACTGTCACATGTGAGCTTGGAGAGGGCGACTTGACTCTGCACTTTCACAATTACAGCTGCTCAGCAGCTTCAAGGTACAGAACAGCATGTGCTGCTGCTGCTTTGGTAGCAGATAGGGTTATTTTAGAAAGTGTTTGTTTGCTTTTAGTCTTTTGGGCTTCTTGGCATGTCAGTTTGGTTTTTGTGAGAGATGCAACTGAAAGAGGATATTCCAATTTTACAAAACATTGTAATTTAGTTTCAGCCAAGTGGAGTTCTTGGAACAAGCTGGAAGCACAGCTGTAGTCTTTGGGTTTTCTGCCTGCTGAACACCAGGCTACTGTGAACATTCAAGAATAAGCACAGCAGAGGAAAAAAAAAAGAAAACAAGCCAAAATCACTGCTGCAATGCAAAGTCTTAGCCTATGGGGCTGAAACTAACCCCATCTATAGTACAGATCTGTCCCAAACTCTTCAGCCTTCACTTGCCTTTGCATTTGCTTAAACCCACTCTTGATCCAGCAGGAAGCTGACCTAGTAAAGACATTGTTGCATGTTAATTCTTTTACTGGTATGTGTCATGCTCTATATGCCTTCCCGCGTGTCTGTAGACCTAAATGGATCATTAAGAGCCCAGAAATGCTGTAGCTAAAGCTGAAAAGCAGCTGTTAACTGCTTAAAGGGCCCTAAATTTGGATGAAAGGATGAGTACTGCTCAGCTACCATCTTTTCTGAGTCCCATATGACAATTGAAATTTTGTGATGGCAGGATTCCCATTCCATATGTATTGCCTGTCACAAGTCCTTGTCTGCCTGAAGGCAGAACAAGTGGTGCAGCCCTGACATCATCCCCAGGAGCAGAGGAAGAAAAACTGCAGCTACTCCAGAGGGAAGTCAGCTCGGCCAGCTGACAGTAGCAACAGGAGTGCTTCTAAAAGATGAGTGAACTCCAAAGTGTGTTCAAGCTTCCTCTGAACTGCAAGGAATATTTTTCAATGTTGAAGTGTGTTGGTAAAGCATGTAAGGCTTCCCCTGCTGAGGTTAGAAGCTTGTTCAAAGCCTGGCCATGGAAGAGGAAAGGGGTTAATTCAGCTGAAGCTTAGACACTTCTCTGCAGTGCCTATCCTAAGACCTCGGTAACCCCAGGCTCCCTGCAGCAGATGGAGAACCACAGACACTTCAGAGGGAGATTCAGATCCTCAGTGCTTTATATCTGCTCTGAAAGAGCAGAAAGAAATTCAGAATCCTGAGGAGCTCTCCTGTCTCGTAAAGCTTCATGTTTTAATCAGGATGTGAGGGACTCTAACTTGGCTTACCTAGGGCAAACACGTCAGGAGCTTGATGTTTATGATTTGATGGTGCAAACACATGAGAGACCTCTGTATTGTATCACTAGCTGATGAGTATTTTATGTTCCTACTGTCATAAGTACCCAAAAAACCCACTTCTTGTTTTAAATCTGTTTCCCCCTTACCAAAACTTGCAAAACTTCATCTGTTGGCCAGCAGTTTACACAAATTAGCTCATTTTCTACTAAAACTACTATGGTAAACAGGAGGCATTAATCTGCTTATCTCAGCTCCAGCTCATGAAGCCTTGTGTTGTGAATGCTGTCATTTTCCCGCACTGTTGTAGCATTCATCAAGATAATCAGACATATTTTAAATGGTTTTTTTTCCATTAGTTTACAGTTCTGCACGGAGTGAAAATATTACCCCTAGTATGAATACTCAGTAGGCCTCAGTGTGCAGCAGCCAGCCAGATTTCTGCTAAAATACTGCCACATCTCCTGCTATAACTGTGGATTTTAGACCAGCCTTTGCAGCCTGACTGTATACAGTGTTCTTGTTGACATGTTTTATTTCCTTTGCATTGAACTAAAACCTGTCACCTGCACAGGCTGACAGCTACTGACACCAGCCTGTGCCCAGCAGAAGCAGCCTCATTAGCGTGGCTCCCTGACGGAGCAGGGAGTAGTTCTTCAGGTATGCAGGATTACATCCTTTTAAAATGCCTGCCAGATCACATTCCCTTTCTTTTTGACTGCTTCTGAGCATCATAAACATGTTTTTCTGATGAAAGTAATGAAAGCAAGGGTGTGTGCCTGTTTGCTGAGACCATGTCATCTGCTGTCACTGTCCCTTGTAGCCTGTGTCTGGGGGCTGGGGTTTGTAGCTTTAGTTTCAGGTTATAGATTTTTGTCCAGCTGCCTGTTCATAGATTTGAACTAAGAAATTGAAATCCAGAGTTGATTTTTTTTTTTTTTT
>VZRS01002444.1:221599-297586 GCA_013398055.1 Ifrita kowaldi
AAGATTTTAACAAAAAAATTGAAAACCCAGGTTTTTTTTTTTTTTTTTTTTTTTTTTTAAACTTGAAGCGTCCTGGCTGTATCAGGAGGACCAGGGGCTGACCATCCCCCTGTATGGGGCACTGGTGAGGCCACACCTCAAATCCTGGGTTCAGTTTTGGGCCCCTCACTGCACAAAAGACACTGAGGTGCTGGAGTGTGTCCAGAGAAGGGCAGTGGAGCTGGGGAAGGGGCTGGAGCACAAGTCTCCTTGGGAGTAGCTGGGGGTGTTTAGCCTGGAGAAAAGGAGGCTCGGGGGGACCTTATGGCTCTACAACACCTGAAAGGAGATTGTAGCCAGGTGGGAGTTGGGCTCTTCTCCCAGGTAACAAGTGACAGGACAAGAGGAAACAGCTCTGTGTTGGACCTGGGAAGGTTTAGATTGGATATTAAGGAAAATTTCTTCACCAAAAGCACTGTCAAGTACTGGAACAGGTGGCCTAGGTGAGTGATGGAATCACCATTCCTGGAGGTCTTTAAAAGCTGTGTGGCACGGAGGGATTAGTGGTGGCTTGGCAGTGCTGGGTTATTGGCTGGACTTGTGATCCTAGATCATCTTTTCCAACGATTCTATGCTATTAATTAAAATGCCATCTTTGCTGTGATACTGTCACCCATGTGACATCAACTGATGTGCAAAGTTCAGGTACGACCACCTCAATGCAAATTATGAAATGTTTAACCAATCTGCTCTTAGCAGCACATATCCTCTGAAAGGTCTTATAATTTCATCAGGTAATGGGGCTTGATGTGGAACTGTCTTTCTTTGAATTGGCAGTTTTGCCATCTCCCTCCTATGCAGCTTAGAGCAGAGGTGGTGAACGGACTGCTTCCCTACCGTGTATGTTGAAAATTTCTGCAATGTGTTTAGCCTCGTGCGGGACCAGAGCTGCTTAATCCAGTTTTGTTATTTACTTACTGATGTCAAGTAGAAATTAATTTTTCACTTAAATAGTGTTACAGCCAGAGGAAGGGAAAAGGGACAAAATATCTATGAACTGGACACACAAGAATATAAATTATTTTGTGCTTGCAAGTGTTACCCAGGATAGGTGACAGTGATACAGGGCCCTATTACCTGTGTTAATTTTGATTCTTAAAAAAAAGCAAGAACAAAAACTTACCATGGATTAATTTTCTAGGCTATTCTTCCTCATTTACATAAACTGCAATTCATGCATTGGAATAGAAGCAGCTCTGCTTGCAGCAGTGCAGAACTGTGCAGTAATTACTGTATTCCAGCTGAGCTAATGAGTTTTTATCTCCACACTGCCCACTCCTAACAGTGGACTAGCTTAATAGTTATTTATTTTGACTAATCTCCCATAAAAGTTGTTCCCCTTAGTCTCCTCCATTATGTGATTTAGATGGAGAATCATTCTAGTGCTTGTTTTTTATTATAGTGGTTATGGAACATTACTGGAATTAAATATAGACATATTAAGGAGTCTGGCACAGTAAATACTGCACTTGTGAAGCTTGGGGGTTGAGAGATTGGAACAAAACCTGTTTCTCCAGCACCTTCCCATGTTCCCAGCTAAATAAAGCAGAGGTTCAAACCCCAGGCTGCTTATCTGCAGCACTGTTTGTTTCCCTCTGTTAAAATTTACTGGGCACAGATGAATAATTAAAGTTCTTCTGCCCACAGTTGTTGCCATTTGAATAAATACTCCCAGCAATGGAAGGGATTCAGGGCCCCTGTATTTTGCTCAGCACAGGACTCTGCTCAGGGCTGCAGGCACTGCCATGGCTCTGCAGCCCTCAAGCCGCGTCCACCCCAATAAATGCTGCTTGACCTTTCACCAAATTCTCCCCCAGCACCAGCGTGAGCTGCTGGCACTGGGAGAGACCTCTGCAAATGCTGCCTGCCCAGGGAGGGCTGCCCATCTACCCTGCTCATTAGCTGGGAATGTGCTGCTGTAAATGAGGCCAAATCAGGTCAGGGGAATTGCTGGGCAGCAGCACCTGCTCATTTCACATCTAAATTTGACCTACTCACTCTCTGGAAGCATGGTATTAGCAATTCAGGCCTGCTTCTTACTAAGGCTCATTTATTGTTTATAAAGGGTTAATGAATGATTAATAGATATTTTAATGCATTTTAATTAATTGCTGAAGAGGTCAATAGGTTATTTAGAAACGTGGCTTGTAGCCATGTATGACATCTTCTATTGTGTTCATAACTGCCTGTCATGCATACAGTCTAAACATGTTTTATATCCTCTATAAATAATGTATGAACCTATTGTAAGGCATTTAGAAACAGTATTTCAGGATGGGCTGAGCCCAGTCGTTCCTACTCTGATTTGCAGTTTTTACTCATATGAGCTCACACTTCATTGACTTGGAGAGCACTGAGCCTGCTGCCTCTAACCTGTGATCCTGCTATCACCTGCTTGTAACATTGTGCCTGAAAGAGGCCTTGGCCACAAAGAACAGGCAATATCTGGAAAGATTTTAAAAGCCTAAGTAGCTGGACCAATCCCAAGGATAACAGTTGAAGCAATCGAATTAGAAGTTCCCTTCTGTTGACCAGCCCATTCTTTACATTATGTATTTTTTAATTTTTAATTTTAGTACACATTGATTTGTGAGTGAATGGGTGGATCATGAAACTATGGTCCTGAAGAATTACACAGCAGATGAGGAGGAGAGAGGACCTGTCCACGAGAACGAGTATCTTACCTTACTCCATGCAGGTGCTCTGAAAACAGTAAGCTGCCACAGTGGTAAATTCAAGCCCCAACCTTCCTCCCAGCTTTGGCTGTGTCTGGTGGGATACACTGCCTTGGTACTTCACATCATGAAGGCTGGCCAGCATGTTAAACAGCCAGGCAAAGTTCCCTCTCCTGTGTATTCTCTGCCTGCTTCTGCCCACAGGCACAGGTGATGGATGTCCCTGACCCCACGAGGGTGCTGGCTGTGTCACGCTAGTGAGGCTGGTGGAGTTAGGGGGCAGCTCACACACACAAATGGGATTGAAGGCCACAGACTTGATGAACTTATTATTTTTCCTACTGCAAATGAGGAGCCAGGACATCTGGTGGTAATGATCTAAATGCACTTCTATCCCATTGCAACACAAACATGAATTCCCAGGTCACCTAACTCTGCCTCATGTAATTATGAAAGCAGCTATTAGTGGCGAGGAAGATAAGTAGCAGAGCCTAGTCCCATATGTTTGAAATCATTCTCTGGTACAGATAATGGCATGAAAAAACAGGTACAAACCAGCAGTGGAGGCTGAACTGCTCCAAGGCAGCTCTGGGTGGCTGTTTGGTGTCAAGAACTGGGGAAACAAGTGAAAGAAACACCTGAGTAAATATTTCAACAACTGTTGAATTGGCAAGCACCTTGTGATGTTCAAATGTTTTTTTCCAGGGCAAGAGCAGAGCAGACAGCAGCTTAACTGCTACAGGTCTGGTATATTTTTACTTTTTTATATAAATTGATTTATGGCAAAAGAACACAGAGCATATTAGGAACCTTCAGACCGGAAAAGAAAAGATGTTGTGTCAGCCTGAGAACCAACAACAGGAGGAGCTCAGGCAGGTGGCCGGTGTGAGGATGTCCCAGGGCACAGAGCTCAAGGACAGATGTGACACTGAGACCTCCCCCAGCACACAAGGTGGCCCTGCTCTGGATAAAGTTGCTGAGGTGCTGTTGGCCATCTAACAGTGTGTCAGTGTAGCTCTGTCACTGCTAGAAGGCAGGTGAGCTTGTCCCAAAATCCTCTGGATATCTTTGCCCTGCACTGATGCAGAGGCATCACGACTTCTGACTCGGCACATGCTCTCACTGTCTCCACAACTCTGCCTCCTCATTCCTAGGCTGCTGTCAATGGGCTTCTGGAAGAAAACAATGAAATATCAACCCCATTTCAGCAAACCTGCCATAGATTTAACTCCAGTGAATGGAAATACAGAGTGATTTTTTTTGTTGTTTTTAGTTTAATCCTCTGGACACTGAGCAGGCTACAGCACAGTGAATTTATTTATCTTGGCTTACAAACATAATAGCTGCATGGTTAAGAGTCCTGAATGAACTATGGATTTTCTACCTGCTAAGCATATTGCTTAATTCTTCTACATCTGCCTCCCTTTAGCCCTCCCAACTCAAAACTTAATAATTGTACCTGAATTTTCAGTTACAAATGAGAAAGAGAAGGAAAGGTCAGAAAAAAAGACCAAAAGTGATAATAAATACTATTTTCATATAGAAAGTTGTTCCTTTCTTCCCAGCTTTCAAATGAGAAATGGAATGTGCATTAAAAAAAAAAAAAAACAGAACCCAAAAAAACCAGGAAAAAAAAAAACAGATGAAAAAGCAGATCAAATATTTATGTTGCCTGCAGTCATACTGGGGGTCTTTCCAAGAATCGTTCATCCTGATTTATGTTCAATCCTGATTCAAATGGCATGAGAAAACTTATGGCATAAAATGAAGTCTGGCCATATTTGGGGAGTGAATCATAAACCTTTCCTAGAAAAAACATGCTTGTGTATATGGAGTGCAGGCAATCACTTACAGAAAATTAATATTTTTGTTCTTTTTTTTTCTGCACATTCAGAAGAAAAAAAAAATTGTGGGAAAGCGTTCTGTTTGCAGACCAGAATACAAAAGATATTTTCAAGATTAGATTTATTTTGCTTTGACTACTGTATTTGCATGTATAAAATACAATTTTAACACTTATGAATTTAGCATTTCCAGGTATAACTTGAGTCTTGTCACTGGGAAGAGATGGATTCGTAGGCCCAGTGTTAGCCCTCAGTCTGCACTTGTACATCAGAAAGGCATAACTGTACCAGAAGAGTTCTGACTCTTTTCAACATACCACAGTTTCTGGTGGGGATAAAGTTATGCTGGGATTAATGATCCCTATGCTGGTTTAGCCTTTTTCTTTCCTGAGCATGAATAAATCACTGTTTTACTGCTAGAAAAGGATCTGCATCAGGGTTAGGTTTGTACAATCAGAATAATTCTAATACAAAGTGGTTTAAATCCTGTGCAGAAAAACACAGTGTAAGAAAGTTTCTTAAAACTTCTCATGGTTAAACAAGAATGTGCAGAAAAACACTGCCTCATTTTGTAGAAATAAAATGAATGAAATCCTTTCATGAGGTAAGGTGGTTGTCTGGTGAGGCAGAATAATGCTATGAGGACAGAGAGTTGTGTGGGGCGGCTTTTTACAAAGGTAATCTCTGTAATACAGCCAATTTCTTTTCGTAGGTGTCACATGATTCTCTTGTAAGCAAAATTGGCTGCTAAGATATTGCCTTAAAAAAAATAAATTGCAATTAAATAAGGTGAATCAATGAAGTAGAATCGGGCATTATTTGCACCTTCAAGCAGTTTATTTGGATTAAAGCCCAAATCCAGCATTACAACCTGGAATCAAAGGTGCTCTTCTCTTTGAAAAGCACCAACTTTTCTGTTGTTCTTGCCAAGAAAAATTAAGAGAAAAAATATATTAAAAATAAGGGTTGAGAACCGGAGTTTTTCAATTCATCTATTTTAAATAGAAAAGGTGTAATGTTTTTTCTGAAGTATGACTATTTTGAGCAGTGCTTTGCCTCACATGAACTTTCTCGTTTAAAGGGTGCTGTTTCCTTTCAACAAGATAAGATTAGAGAAATGATTGCTTCCCTTATTTAAAAAACATACTCTTTTTATCTCCCAAGGGTTAAGAGTTAACTAACACTCCATGTGCTGGAAAGCAGAATTTCTAGAGTGGAACAAAACCAGTTAGAATATCCCACAGAAAAGGGAAACAAGGGACCCCAAAGGTTGGGAGTCACCAGGGTCAGGAAAAAACACAGCAAGGCTTGTAAGGAAGGGCTGCTGAATCTGCCTTTGATGTTTTAATTACGAATTTTTTTTCTGAAGTGTTGCAATCACTCTCAGAATGTCTTAGTTCCAGCATTTGATTATTTTTCCTCTGATTGTCTCATTTTTGTCATCATCCATGCCAAAGAAAATCCAGGCATAAAAATTTATTGCATAAAAGAGATGATCTAATAAAAATACAGAGACAGAAGCCTCCCGTGTCACAGCTTTGGTCTGTTTGTGTCTCTATATTTTCCTCAGGAAAAACCTCTTCACTCTTGCAGGGACATACAGGAATTTGCTGGTACTGGCACACGTTATTTGTTTGCTATTTATCAGTCATGTCTTCTCTCTTCACATGTAAATGGCTTTTTTAGCAGTTCGCTCTCTTCTACCTTGAATGGGTGCAGTCTTCCCATGTGTTGTTATTCTACTATAAAATCCAGGTTCAATAAGGAAACCATCATAACTCGTTTCACCAGAAGGAATGGAACAAAGACTATTCAGGTGAGACTATATCCTGAAATCTTACTCAAAGCTCCTGGAGAGTAAGAGCTCCTGGAGATCAGTAAGAGTCCCAGAGGTCTGGCTTTGGACCAAAAAAAAATTATATCACAATTATTTGTGACACAACGAGGGGGAAAATGAGAACAGGCTTTGGATGCTGGGGTAGAAATGCTGTGCTGCCCTCCTTTATCAGATAAAAGAGGACAGATATGGTGAACGGTTGGTGAGTGGGTTCCTTAGATAAGCACGACAAAAATGTGCGGAAATGTCCACAGAACTTGTGCAACATCCACAAATCTCGTGCGTGTTCAGGACCTGCAGAAAACAGAACTGTCCTGTATCTGCTCAGCAAGGAAGGCAGTCCTGGGAGGAGGAGAAGTCTTGTTTCCGTCTGATCTTCCCACATCCCAAAGCTCCTCCTTGCAGAGGAGCCTTAGGGGTATTTTAAATCCCACCACACAACACCATTATAACATCAATACCAATTCTGCATGGAATCTAAACCATGACAGGGGGTCTTTGGGGTACTAAACCCCCAGGGTTGCTATTCCTTGGAGAAGTATGTGGTCTGTTTCCAACATGAGAAACAATCTGTGTCTCTGGATGCTCTTCTGCTTCTCATTCTTTTGCCCCTCTTCAATCCTTTACTGTCAGTGACACATCAGGGCAGTGCCCAAGCCATGAGGTGCAACTGATAGATGTGAGATAGGGCTGTTGCTGGTGGTTTGTTTGTTTAAAAAAACTTCCCGTAAGAGATAGCTGAATGGGAATCTCAGTCTGGAGCCTGCAAATTCTATTCCGTCACCAGTTTCTTAAGACTCAATCAAACAGCATTGAGTATTCAATGTTTCTTGCTATGATGGTTCTTATCCTGGTATCTGTGAAGTGTCTGCTCTTGGAAGTCTGAGACCCTGCTTTTAATTCATCCCTCCCAAGTCTCATCTGAGCAAAGCACATGCATGTCCTCAGCTCAGAGTAAGGAAAGTTTAGGCTAAGGTTACTCACTGTGAGAAAGCAACTTAAGGATGAAAAGAAAAAGCGAGCAGAAATGAAAGATGGTTCTATTTTTAGGAAAGAACTTGGCTTTGAGTAACAATCGTTGAGGAATTCAGGACTGTTATTAGCAAAGAAAGGGTTTGTGGTCTTGTAAGAAGTTTAATATAGCACTGCTGGTTCTCTGCTTCACAGCGATTCTTTCATTTTTTTGTTTGTCCCTGTAAAAAGTTTCTTGTCTGGAGATTGGCTGTGATTTAATGGCATTCTTCTAACCTGCCTGCCCATGACAAATTCCTCAGCATTTCAGAACATCTGAAGTGCGTTTAGAGCCTTGGAGGGTTTTTTCTGTCTTTATTTGTGAGGAGCCAAGTCAGTTTTGTTATGCCTCAACAATGGTTGTCAGAGGCATGTGGCGGAGGGGTGCACATGTGCCATGTGCAGGAGGCAGCCAGGAGCAGCCTTGTCCAAGGGAGACTTCGCCTGGAACACCTCCCATGAGGCAGGCAGCAGGAGACTCCACAATGAAAAGTATCTCCACAAATGAAAAATACTCCACGTGGTAACTGAAAAGGAGTATCGTATACAGAATGAACTGAAGAAGTATAACTGCACCATGAGGTCTGATTTTTACATAAATTGTGATGAGGATTAACACCCGTAATTAAAGATTGACTCGTGTNCCGATCCAGCCCCTCACCGCGGCCCTGAGCAGGGTCCCGGTGCTCCCGTCCGAGCGCAGCGCGCGCTCACCGCGTGTCCGCTGCCGTCGCCTGTGAGGCCGCGCCCCGCCGGGAGCCGCGCAGGCTCGGTCACACCCGGCCCGGCCACAGGCAGGCAGCGAGCACGGCCCCCACAGACACCGACAGCACCGCCCTGACTCGCCCTCCTTTTCTCTCTGTCCTCTCGCTCCTCTCCCCCATTCCTTTTCCANAATGTGGGGGAGCTTCTCCCATCAGGTCGCGGAAAGTTCTCCACCAATGGACGGCAAAGAAAGGTTGGACTGGGCCAATGGTTCCCTGTCCTCGGGCAGACTCTGGGAAGGGCCGGGGGTGTAAAAACCGCGTCTGGGCGCGCTGGGGCTCCTGTTCGCTGCCCGTGCTCGCTCCCTGCTTTGCCCTGGCCCCAGCCCGCCTTCTGGCTCTCACTGCCTCACTTCGCACCTGTCCTGCCTTCCCGTGGCCCTGACCGCCGCCTTGCCACTTCNCGGTTGGCTTAATTTCGTCCCCGACCATCCATTTTTAAAAGAACTCTCTGCAGTTCCCCACAGTGGAACGCGACATTATTTCTCCCTAAATCACAGGATGTCCAGACTGTGCACCCAAGAAAAGCCATAGTACTTGGAGTGCTTTCAGCAGCCTGAGAACTGCATCTTGGTCGGGGCAAAGAGAAGGACCCACTGCATGCAGGCATGCTTGTGAACAAGAGGCAATACTCTGTCTCTAAAAGATGAGCATCTGACAATTGATTGCAGGATAAAATGCCACCTGCATACTTGCACCAAGATGGAGCACTTGATGCTTTTGTCCCTGCAGCTGCACCTAGAACCCAGAGTATGAGGACTGAATGCACTGTGGAGACTTCCATCTGCACTATTTCATTTGCTGTATGTGGGTAGCTGTTTGCACAGTGTTAGTACCACAGAAATTACCTTTTAATTGCCCCCTTTCAGAAGGCTCATAATAACAACTGCCCAAACCTCTCTGATCCTGTTTGACTTGCCCCCTGATCCCTGCTGTTGTTGCCTCTGTTTTTCAGCTCGTCATGAAGTTATCACCAAAGAGATCCTTGAGCTGGATACGTGGGAGAACCAGTGGAACGTGGTGGCCACCAATGTCCTCATGCACGACAGTTACGATGTTTGCCTTGTGGCTCGGCTGAACCCGCGGGATCTCATCCCTCCTCCCCCAGATTTAGTGGACCAATAGAAGTTCAGTGACCCTCAGTGCTTCCAGGTTCTGCAGAAACTGTAGAATTTGGGGAGACAAATGCTGCATTGGCTCTGGATCACAGCTGAGTTCCACAGAGAGGAAATGGCAACACGCGCTGAAGGACAGAATTGCCTTTGAGCTGTGCTTCTCTGACGATGCTAATTTGCTAGTACTGGTGCTCTGGACTTCTGTGGTTGAAAGCCAAGGTTGTCCAGCCTTTGTGTGTGGCTCTTCATCTTCAATCTGGCTGTGCAAGCTCCAGTGTTGGGTGCAGCCTGGGCTGCTGGGACCCTTTGCCTCACAGGCACGGTGGCAGCCCAGGGCTCAGTTCACAGCAGACATATGACAGAAAGCTCTAGCCAGGGAAATCCCTCCTTTGCCGTTCATCCCACTTGGATCTACTAAGCTACCCAGGAAGCTAAGAAATAGATGAAGTCAGCTGATGAAAATAAGTGCCAGATTGTAATTGACTGATGCAAAGGGAAAACATAGAAAAGCCTTTGTTTGAAACAAAATCCCATTAGCCAAGGTCCATTAGCCAAGAACACCAGCTCCTGCAAATGTTGTCTAAAGCACAGACAGGACGGTGAAGACATCCTGTCTTTGCTAATAGACCGAACCTGTGCTAGTGGAAAACTAATCCTTTGGCAGCAAGTCACAAATGAGTCTTTCAGCAGGGTCAATAGGCAATCTCTACCAAAGACAAGAAGACTCTTAAATTTTCACATAGATCCTATTCATTACAAGGTCTGGTGTGACCAGGATCTTAGAGCTCAGTTAATATACTTCCTTTGAGAGATGAAGAAGGGGATGCAAACTAAAAGCAATAAATGAGACCAGTATTATTTGCCTATCAGCACTGCAGCTACAGGGGAAGGAGAGATGTGCTAAACAATAAAGGTTTATATAATAGGAATAGCTTTAAAGAAGTAGCGTAAGGCAAATTCTCTACCAACAAAATTGGTTATAATCACAGGGAAGAGGAACAATTCAAACAGTGCTTCTGAAGGCAGTGTTAGCCTTTGTAGGGCTTGAAGACAATAGGTTAGAGTGAAAACTGTTACCAGTACTGCCATCCCATCTGAATTACCAATAAATATTCATCAGTTCTCTGGTGCCTACCTTGCAGTGTATCTGTCACTGCCTGGGCAGTACAGACAAGAAATCTCAGTTGTGCTCTTGGGCCACAGTTGTAAATGACAGCATGCTGCAATGCAGACTGAATGTCAGAGGCAAACATAAGAGCAAACTATGATATTGTATGAGAATGATCATTGTCAGCAAGAAGTGGCTTTTGATCACTACAAAAGTAACAACAGAAGTGGAACAAAAAAAATGGCAAAGAAATGAGGGAGTCCATCAGGTAGTTTGCCATAGTTACTTCCAGGATTTATATTTTAGAGCATCTCGATTTTCTCTTTCAATCATGTTTTATGCTGCAAAAATGCTTTTTTGACTGTAGTGTTTATGGCAGACAGAGATGGAGAGGATGATCCAAAAGCCCTTTCCCAATTCTGACTTTTGTTATTCATGAATTATTCTATAAATATCCAGTGGGAATATTAAGCTGTCATGTAAAAACTGTTAACAGGAAGATCACTAAGTTTTTCTGATAACTCTAGTAGGACACAGAGGAATGCTCAGACAATAGGGGAGTTGGGGGGAAAAAATTAAGGAAAACATGTAGAAAAGGAGAAAATCCATGAGCCTTACAGCTAATTGCTTGTCTTCCTTTGTGTTTCCCAAGCAGAATGTGTGTCAGAGCCTAAACATGTACTGTTGTGTTTGTATCATTTCTGTATTATTCAGCCATCCTTTTTTCTTTCCATTGCTCATATGGAGGTCACCATCTGCCTAGAACAGAGTTGTGACAACCATGAACTTCAGTGGTACAAATCACTGACCAGTTCTTAAAATCTCAACCCCTCTGGTCACCAAGCCCAATTGTAGGTGTAAGATCAAGGAGGCAAACTCTGCTTTAATAAGTTTTTAAACAAAATCAGAATAAAGTTCTTCCAATCAATAATCATCCAATACCGGAAACTCTTCAACTTTTGTTGTTACTGCGAAATAAAGGTAATTTTTTTCTAACTTCTCTACAAGGCTCTTAAGGCAGCTGGAAGCAATGCTCTTGAGCATCCATTAAGGGTTTCCTTGTGAAGCTCCAAATTCTGCAACTGTATCTACTGATTTTATTTTTTTTTTTTTTTTTTTTTTTTTTTAAGGAAGAATGTTTTTAAAGGGGTTTTTTTGGTCTTTGGTCTCTGCACTGTGGTCTATTCCTTATGGTTCTTGTGGTTTAAAGCCTGGGCTAATCTACTGGATTTCACTCTCTGAAAGACAGTCTGTGTGGAATATTTCAAGGGAAGAAGGGAGATATTTGCAATCTTCCATTAGTCATATTTGACCATGTATGTGAAACTCAGCTGACACTCTTCTATTAAACTTTTATTCCAGTAGTGAGCTGGCAGTTTCTTTTGCACTTCATATGTTTTGCTTTTTAGACTGATATTTAATGAGCTGGATGGAAGGAAAGTATATACTCTGAGAAGGTCTGTCTTGATAACTGAGGAGAGTAATGACATATATTGTATATATTGGCCTTGCAATCAGCGAGCTTGAGCTGCACTGGGCAGTTAACAGGGTTTTTTTCATGCAGCATGGCCAAGTGACCTTCCCTTGTGCACTGAGCATCACCTTTCCTGCTGCCCACGGGGTCTGACTGCCAGTGGGGACCCTCATGTGTCTGTCTCTGTTTCTGTCCAAGTCAGAATGTCTAGCACTATTTATCAAGCAGGGGAATGGGGTTTTTTTCTGGATTAAATATCTAGAATGGGGGCACTAACTTCTTAATTTTATGTGGGCCCCATTCAGTTCCTAGGTTGCCCTTGGGATGACTACGATTTCCAAACCAGTATTTGAAAGTATAGCTTGTCTGAAGGCAGAAGCAGAAAGCATGCTTATTGAGAGGTATAGAACTCAGCCAAAATCCTTCTGAGAGTATAAGAATCTGCAGGCCTGCTATGTCCATGGATAATCTCTCATTGCTGTGAAAGTCATTAAGAATCTTGATTTCTTCTATGACAAAACCTGATGCAAAAAATAAAAATTAAATAATTACAGAGTATGCATTCTCCAACCTCAACCAAGTGTAGGTTTCACTGAAATAATATTTTACTGCAGCCCCTTTCCATCTGAGCAGCAGTTAGCTGAGTGTTTCACCAGGGCTGAATTTACATCATCCATAACTCTAAAATGCGAGCAGTGCTGGAAGCTACTGACTGTTTAAATGAGTGGGGGGTTTTGAAGCAAAAGCATATACTACAGTTTCACTTGAAGTGCTGAAGTACTTCATCAGTTCCCATACATGAAGAAAAATGTTGGAATGATAGCTGGTCACATGGCAGACGGGGAATAAAGAAAAGAAAATGCAATGCTACAAAAAGCTAATTGAAGCTCTCTGTTTTTATCCCCAGTTAATGTTTTATTTTGAAATTGTCCATAGATAAGTGATTTCATAAGGATCCTTGCAGATTTCTCGTGTCTGTTTTCACACATGTGGTCACACAGGAAACCATCAGGCATCTGACTACTCATCCTCACACAGCACTGCTGGGGTTGGTTGCCTGTGCCTCAGTCCCTGCCCACAACAGGCAAACACACACACACCTTTTGCATGTGTGCAATATTGAAATTTATGGGGCAGCATCTGTATTGTGTTCCAGCAGACACACACTGCCACTCAGAAAGGCTTGATTTGCCAAAAGAAAATTCCGTGGTGCACGCAGAGCTGTCAGCTCTTCTACCAGCACTCCCAAATATGCTCCAGGGAAGAGGCCGAGGGAGCAGCAATACAAGAGGCCAACAACAGAGATGGGAAGTGTTCCCAGGGTGTTATAACATGTGGTGGAGCCAAGGTGGGATGAATGATCCTCCCCATCTCTTCCTGGGGATGGTTCAGAAGAAAAAGGATTTTGCCCTGGATCCTGATCCTGTATTTTTCCCTCTACTTGAGATGTGTACTGAGATCCAGGATGATCTGTCAAACAATGAAAATAAAAAGCTAGAATAATTTATTTTAATGTTAAGATATATTCATAAAGATCTATGTTGCTTTTCTGCTGATTTGGAAGATAATGACATTCTTTTAATAAGCTGTTTACCTAGTGATTGCTGTCTTAGCTACGGAGGTGGTCCCTTACACTGGCTGCTCTCTTAATGGATTATGTAGCTCCTCTGAAAATAAGTTTCATGAATCACAATGCTTTGGATCACCTGGTCAGAAATTCAGTTCTCATTTGCAAATGTCTGTAGCTCTCCCCACAGTTTTTCAAGTGGACTCTAGCTCCAGCTTCAAAGAAAAGCTATTTCACCCCCAGTTGTGCTCAGCTGGAACTAGTACATTTGCAATTTACTATCATTTGACGTGTAGAGGTTGAAAGCAAAGGAAATATTCAGAAATGGCAAAAATATACATAGAAAGTAGGCGGAAGTACACTTTCCTTCTGTTTTGGTGAATGTCTCAGTGTGTACTGCCCTGCCTGGTGTTTGATGGAGTGATTCACTAATCACCCCTGGCTGCACCCATGGCACAGGCCAGGCTGGGGCTGCGTGTTTGTATTGCTGGAGCAGAGGCACCCAGCATGGTGTGGAGCTGTGGCTCCTGACAGGCTGCCCTGCCCTGCCTAAGGAATTACCTTCAAACCCTATCTTTAAGTGTTCCACAATGTCCTCCACAAAGTGTATGTGTTTTATATACATATGTATGACATTATTTTTAGAAGTTCTTTACTGACAGCAGTAAGATCATTTTTATAAAACGTACCTGGCAACTCTGTCTTCTGCCTAGCTCATCAAAGTACTCAAAAAAAGCAAATGTTGGTCTTTAAATAATTGTAACTATTCTGGTCTTCAAGTCAAAAAGAACCTTAAATGCGTTGCTTAGCTAAGGAACAAATGGAGAAATCTTTTAGTACTCCCCTGTGTCTTCTTCCTCCTCCAATTTTTTGCTGGCTGTAGCACTCTCCTCAGAAACTCAGAGTTTTCTCAAAACCTTTGTGCAAGTTTCTTCTGTTTCTCTTCCCCTAATCCCATTTCTTCCTCAGCCCATTTATCTGACCAGCCCTTAAATGCCTTTGATTCTCCTTCAGTTCCCCAGAAGTTGGGAACAGCCACTCGGGGTGTTCACCAGCTCCTGACCTTACAGAAGCCTACCACTCCAGCATCAAACCAGCTTTGAAGGACAAAAGGAAGATCACACCAGCTCCCTGGATTTGAGGACACTCATTTTCGGGCAGGTTCTAGCCCCAGCCCGAATTGTGCTGTTCATTCTCACACCAGATGAAAGCTGCCTGCTCTGCAATGCCGCAGGTGCTGTGGCTGTGACCAGGGTTGGGAGGTGACCTGCATCCACTCAGCCCTGCCGCCGTCTCACCGCGTGGTGCTGGGGAGTTTGAGGTTAAATGCCTCGCATACTGTGCATGCCGCGGCTGTAATGACTGCAGGCACAAGCCATTATCATTACCTCTGATTCCTGAACACTGGTTGCTACAAAAACTGCCTGAAGCACAGAGGGAGGCGCCTTCATTATTGCATTATAGCTCACGTCTTAAAGCCAGATTTCCTCCTGCATTTTCAGTCTCAGGCCAGGTTTCACTAAAGAACTGGGTCTCTGATTTATCAGGTTTTAATATTGGTATTTTTTCTCCACTTTGTCCTTTTTTAGTAATTCTTTATAATAATACAAGTGATTTCACCAGCTTTTCTATGGAATGCATTATCCAAGCCAGCCTCCCAAGGCCACTGCCTTTTCATTATCAGGGTCCAAGTACAGCCACTAAAGTGCCAGTCAGCTGCACTACTTTATTTTCTCATTCAGCAACTTCATAGTAGAGGAAATGTATTTCATCCATACATGCAGTAATGTGAGAGGAAACCACTTCCCACATACACAAATTCCTGACTCATTCCTTTCAAATGTGGCTGAAACAACTGCTGAATCCAAACATAAAAAGCTTTGATACCCATTCAATAGGCTTTTCCAGGCTTCCCAGTATGAGGAGGAGGATCACAGGGAGGTGTCTTGTAATGAGAGCACAGATTGGAAATTTGAACCTCTGGGGTGTGTTTTCAGTTCAATTACTCCATTTACTAGTCTTGGGCATCTGGTCTCCCCACCCAGGTTCACCCATGTGAAATAGTTATAATAATACATTCCTACTCATTTTGTGGGTCTGCCTCGGGGTGTTCAGAGGGAGTGGCTCACATGTCTGTAATGCTGAGATCCACATATCAGAAAGTGTTATACAGTGGTAGAACACTAACACTGTTGCACTGCTCTCACCTCCTTGATTTTTGGTAACATACTTGGCCCTAGCATTGAGAAATGGAGCCTTTCTGGGAAAGGAGAGATTGGATGTTTGCAGCCAACAAGGGCATTTTGTTTACTCCTTCACAGAAAAGCAACACCCTACATCTAATTGTTGATGTGTTAAGTAGAAGAAGGAATGTAGGGCTTATTACATGTGCCTTTGTAGCCAGTCTCACTTGTACCCAGGCAGAACTAATCTCAGCAAATTGAGAGGTCACTAATTGAGGCTAAATTTGAACATTAGTAATTAGAAGGATGAATGAACTGTATTTTTCTCAAAGTAGATTTGATTTAATAAAATATGCTGCTTAGATAGACACAGTTGCTATGAAGCAAAAAAAGAGAAGGTGCCTTGCAGAACTGTAGTAGATTTACTGGGTAACTGAGACCTGAATTTAGATATGTTTTATAGGAAAGCTTCAACTCTCTGGGGAGCTCTGTAACAAATCTGTGACGCATTTAACTAGCCACTAAAAGGCCCTGCTGCATCCAAGGAGTCACCTACAGAACATGCATAAAAGGGTTTTACAATATTGCTGAAACAATGTGGCATCTACTTGCTCACCTACTGAATTAAACAAAACTAAGTGAAACTTAACAGGTTCTTAATTAGTTTATTGCTTGAGCATCCTTCGGTAATGACACCTTTTAAGGTTGTGTTGCCGACTTAACTACTTGAACAGTTTACAAGTGCACTATAAAGTGTATAGGGAAAGGTAAGGACATAAAAAAGTAAGAAGAAAAGTGACTTTTAAAGGTGTCTGATTCTATCTCCTCTCTTCTGTTAGCAGGGACACACCTCCATTTAGGCAAAGCTATGGCCATCTTGCAGCTGTGAGATGTGATTTTGAGCTGAATAGATGTACCCAAGCCAGATGTAATGATCAGCAGTGAAGATTCAATAGTGCAGGTGCCAGCTGTCAGAGCAATTCAGTGTGATCTCTAGCTGGCTTGGACAGCCCATGCTGCAGCCCAAGCTGTTACATGCTCGCTGCTCTCATTAATTATCAGGCTCAGCTGAAGCTAACTAAGGTATTCACTCATGTTGCGGTCAGAACTCCTAAACGAGCATAAAAAAGACTAAATCTGTAGTTCATCTGCAGGATTTAAAACAGCATTTTGCAGCTAGATCATTTTGTAGTCCACGTTGCCATGAAGCTACAAATTGCTTATACTGGCACAGCACAGAGAAAGGCACCGAGAACAAGTGCTCGCTAAGGGGTGTGTGGCACAGCAGCTGCTTGTGCCAGCACTGCCACTTCAAAATTCACCCATCAAAGCGTGCCTTGATGCACCAGCATTCACCTCAGCTCTGCAGCCAGCCCACTGTAAAGCCAGCTCTTTGGAGTGCTCCGAGGGGGACAAACAGTCAAGTATACAAAGACTGAAATTGCTCCAAAGCCTTGTCATAGCTGGTGCATTAATAGCTTGCTGCTTGATGGCTTCTCGGGCTCTTAGACAAAGATGCCAAGCAGCAGATGAACAAAACCACAGGACAGGAAATTTACCCTTTTTCCAGTGTTCAGAGATGATAAAACCTTCCTGACAGTTATTGTTCAGTGTTTTTCAGAAGGGATGAAGAATCCACCGCCACCCAGCACTGCAGCATGGAGCAGCCTTCTGATGCCCAAAATCACAGCTCTCTTGCCAGGAAATTTGCCATACTAATGCTGCTGCCCTAAGCTGCTCAGTCTTTAATCTGATTTCTTTGTTTCTTATTTCAGGCAAGCTGCTGTAACAGCAATGTTCACTAAAGGCTGCTAAGCCTCTTGGCATGTCTGTAAAACTCAGGCGTGTTAGCAATTCTCTTGCTCTTCCTCGTTGGCCAGAGTCCTGCTCACTTGCATTTAAGGAGGACTTTAATGTGTTTTTACTACTCTGATATTGCACAGATCAGCGTGTAGTTACTGTTTTATTTCCCTAGCTGAGCTAAGTAAATATTAATAAAGATTTATATGGCTTACTTTCATAAGGAAAGTAAATCTTTATAAGTAAAAATTCAAAGTGAAGCTATTGCTTGCTTTTTTTGGAGCCATGTGTTCACTGTATATTTAATCATATTTCTGTTGTTATTGGATTTACTGGATGCATTTTATAAAGTGCATTAGGAGATCCACAGGGATGTCTACTCAGAGGATGTGACCCAGCAGGATTTTTGGCCAATGATGGAAATAGAAGCAGGATCAAACCAAGCCTGCTAAATGTTAGCATTTAAAAAAGCCTTCTCTGAGATTGAGAGATAAATAGTAATCAAAAGTCAACAAAAAGAAGTGACATATTATCATTTATATCTAGTTTGGATTTAAACTGCAATTTTTGCAAGGAAAGACATATCAAGAAAACATTTTGTATGCCCAACCCAAATCCAAACCTGAAGTTATCCATCTGCTGAAAGTCACCACAGTTCCACTGAAAAATATGGGTGGATAAATTCTAGGGAAGGAACCAACTATTAGGACCAATATAAAACCCACTGTTGAACCATCCATAAAGATCATCTGCTCGATTTAAATCATAATAGGTTTGTGACGGATCTCAAATCTACACCAAATTCCATGTCAGTAAACCAGCTGAGACAGAACTGGAGTCAGAGAACACTGGAAATATAGCTGCCTGGGGACAGCCCACAGTCTGACTGCAGAAGTGCTGGTCACTGGGTTAATGACACGTTGAAACCCTTTTGTAGTAGGGGGAAAAAAATCCATTAGAAAAACCTACAGAGACATCTAGCTCTATGACCTAACTGCTGCAGTTGTCTGCCATACAGTGGATTATTATGGAGATAAGCAAGCATGACAAAAATGTTACAATAACCTTTAAAAACGGGAGACTGGAAATACAATGCTGTTTCACTTGCAAAGTGTTTCTCATGCAAGTGTCCCTGGGAGATGTTTTATAATAAAGTTTGAATGAAATACAATAAAAATCAAATCAAAGCTCATTCACTACGTACCAAACGGAACAGCTCAGGTTTCAGCTTTGGTTTTAAAGCCAGGAAGATAATTTACTTGATGAATTTCTGCTGCTGCTCAGAATTCCAGAAAAAAAAGAAAAACACAGTCACTCAAAAGGTAGTTTACAAAGAGTTTGGATTTAAAAGCTGATGTTGTCAAGAGATCAAAATTGAAAGAATCACAGAATTATTCAGCAAGAGCTTCAAATATCCATAAAATAAACAGAAATCAGTTCTATTCCAGGATCAAAAGCAGAATTTTACATGTACAGCATTTTCTTTTCAAGTATGCACATGGTAATTACTGCATGCAGAAATGTCAGTGTATTACATGTTTCATTTGCATGAAAAAGCTATGCAGCTACAGGCAGAGCTCAGCCCCACTCTGTGTGCACCCCACCACTACAGCTTTGTGTGCAAGAGGGGAATGTAACTCCACAGCCCTGTGTGCATGAGGTTATTCAAATTCAATAGCCAAACATTGATCTGAAAAACAACAGCTGATGCAGAAGTCCAATGTTCACGTTGTTATTTCACTACTGTCAGAACTTTCCAGCTGGACTAGAGGGACCCAGTGTCAGGTAAGATTTGCTGACTTGAAAACTAAACAGCCTCCTCTTATTGGTACTTTTCCATTCCCAAATACACCTCCAATGGGGTTGTAGCACAAAAGGTATTTTTGCTAATGCTTCATAAAATTCTAAATGAAATTAAGGCTCTGTGCCAAAAGCTGTCTCTGCAAAGGTGTAAAGGCTCTCAGGTTAAATAGTGGTGATTTCCAGCCCCGGCCAATTTCCACATGGGGAATGTTACAATCAAGCTGGCAGTGATTTTTATGTAAATTAGTCCATTATCAGAGCTATATGTATCTGGCTACTAGTCTATAGGCCCTTAAGGGAAATTGGCATCAGTATGTGCAAGACAAGCACTTTTTCCTTAATGTTCCAAACACTGCTGTTTGTTGGTTTTTTGGGTTTTCTTAGACAATGGTTCCAGGTCAATAGTTTGATGATTTAAAAAACAGATCACATAAGCAAAAGCTAGTTCTTAATCCCTAGAAATATGAAAACGTTTCGTTTGGTTAGCTCTATTATAAATTTTTACAGAATCTAGTTAGATAAGCCACAGAAAAACAACTAGGGCATGAAAAATAACCAATCTATGGGGGAGGGGGAGGGTTTAACATAAAAAACCCCATGTTGAAGACTTCAGAAACCTTAAAGAAGCAGGAAGAGAACACATGGGAAGCATTTGGATGGCGCAGAGACTTTAACCTTGTTTTAGCTGTAGGCCTTTCAGTCTTGCCGAAACACTCACCTGTTGGTTCACCATGAGCAGGTACAATTTGCAGGCTGTCAGCTGAGGACCAGCCATTATCAATCTGGTCTGGTGTTCTGTGGCCAGCACTGCATCCCTCAGGGAAGGATGTAAAACCACTTCATTCTTCTTGCATGTATTTCAACTGCCTGTATTGCATGAACTGGTGGTGCTAAGTATCTGTCTGACCTTGTTGGTTGATGTGCATAATTTTACCATAATTTGTCATAATTTGCCCCCCTCGTGGCATGGTTTAGCAAACAGAAGGTAGCTTTATTACAGAGCTTTTTCTGAATCAGGAGTGCTGCTCTCATTGCAAAACTACACGTTACTACGTGAAATACGGAGGTTTCATGTGAAGATGTGGGATGAAACACTGCTCCTATTGCAGTTTTGTTGTTGTTCTTTGCTCCTATTGCAGTTTTGTTGGTGTTCTTTGACAAGATCAGGGTTTAGCCACTGACTCTTTGTGCTACACAAAGTGTGTGTTATAGAGAAGGTCTGTTTTATCAGAGCCAGAAATCAGGATCCTCGTTATTGAGAAAGCACTGCTGTAATGCTGCCAGCTGGGAGCACGGCTCGTTAAAGGTACAGTGTTATACAGGACTTCAGATACCTTCTTAAGCATTGCCATAAATACATGGAATAAAATGATGTTCTAGGAGCACCTGGGTGAACAAATTTGAGAAATAAGGGTGTGAGTCATAACTTAGTTCAGGACTCAAAACATTTCATGCAAAGCAGTAGCAAGATATTCAGTTAACCTCTCATATCCTGACAGTGATATTGGAAATGCTTTTGTGCATTGCAATTTTGGACTTATGCCTGGTGGGGAAGTTAAGCTTACTTCTTTTAATATATTCTATTTAATAAGTGGTTTGGATATCTCATTTTAGATGTTGAAATGGACTTTTTTTTTCCAAATGGGCACAGCTATGAAACAATCAAGTGCAGGGCCCAGCCCTTCACAATTGTTGAACCTCGTACAATTGGCCTTGGCCCATCAGTCCAGCCTGCCCAGATCCCTCTGTAGCATCTTGTCTGCCAGATCAACACTCCCACCAAACTGTTGTCATCTGCAACCTACTGAGGGCGCCCTCCATCCCCTTGTCCAGATCTGTGAGGAAGATATTAAACAGAACTGGCCCCAGTGTGGAGCCCTGGGGAACACAATGTGTAACTGGCAGCTGCTTGGTGTTCCTCAGTCAAGCTGGGAGATTGTTTCTCATTACAGACTGCAAGGGAAACTCTAGCTCTGTGGAAATCAATAGAGTCTGGCTGTTGGCCTTAAGGAGCTAGCAGCTAAGTCTCTTTTAGGTTAGTAGCAAACAATTTACTTCAGGAATGTTGTCTACTCAGGGTTTCCTGAAGGTCATCCTTATTGCTGTGCTCAGCTGTCGTTCAGATCATGAGCTTCCACTTGTGACCTTGTTTCACACATGCTACCAGCTCTAGAGCCCATCTACCTGCACAAATAAATCTTTACGGACATCTTAACAAGCACCTGTCAAACAGCCTGAGAGACAGCATGGGGGTGGCAGGCAAAGGGGATGTCAAGTATGTCACAGTTGGGGTTGGTCCCTGGAACACTCTGTCAGGGCACTGGAGACGCAGCTGCTCCATCTGAGCAGGATCTCATGGAGCTCCCCACGTGATGATGTTTCCAGGGGACTCACAGCATAGCTGTACTCTGCAGAGAGGTCACAGCGATCTCCTGAAGCACCGTGTGGGGCCCGGGGATCTGTCTGCAGGAAGCTCTGTGCAGGACTTTGGACTGGGTCATATTACACTCTACACAGGCTTCTGGCCCTGAAAGTGGCCCTTGGGCATTGATGCACTGCAACAATTAAATAGTGACGGTAATAAAACTTGCCTACACAGTTGTGTGCATTTCATGCAAGCTGAGAAGGCACCATAAGTAAAGCAGTTCTTCCACCTTGTGGTTGCACAGACAACTGCTGGCAGGGAACTGAACACAAACACTGCAGCTGAACAGACCCAGCACACGCAGGGCTATTGCTGCCCAGGACTGCTCTTGCAGACTGATGCTACAAATCTGAGCTAGCCTGGCTTTTCAAGGTGAACATCCGTGTGTGAGTGTGTGCACTTACACACGAGTGTACAAACAGGAGCTTTGTGATGCCCTCCGGCCATCCCAGCCTAGAGGTGCTCTGAGACCAGGATCCCAACAGCTGGAGGGGCTCCTCCACCCTTCCTGGTGAGGAAAGGCCTTTACTCAGCTCATCAGGCAATCCTGGACACACTGATAAAGTGTACTGGTGTGGGAACAGGGCGTGAGCAAGTCACAGACGTGACAAATGTGATCTCTTCAGTGAGAGATTGTAGCTGGTTTCTGCAAGCAATGGCTAGAACAAAAAGGAACCATTTAGAGGCAGAGAAAAATTAATCTTTACTGCTCTCCCCATTTCTACTCTCTGCCCCTATTTTCTGCTTTTTACCTCTGGCTATTGAAGCAATCATGTAGTCTTTGCTGTTTTCATCAGGGTACAATTCAGCACAATTAGGTCCAGCATCTGTAGTCAGTCACCACAGAGCAAAAGTTGATTTGAAAAGCAGTAATTAAATGTCAGCTTTGCACTAATGCAGTAGAGGTATATTGAGATATACAATTTTGCAGTAAAGGCTGAAGATTTGCACTGTGTGGAACGGTGAAACACACTGGCTAACAAACTTCAGTGCCAGTAAGTGGATATTAATGTTTTTAATGGTCCTAAATTACATTATTTCTAAAGCAGGATTAGCTTGGTTACATAAGAGGGACTGATTTAGTTTAAAGAAGAATAGCAAAACATGAAAAGAACAAGCTGTTTTAAATCTACCTCTGCTTCTCAGATGTTGCTGTTCTCTAAAGAACAGTTTATTGATTACATGCTATCCTCCTCCTCATCATCATCATTCCAGTTGTACCACCTGGCACAGTCTACACTGAGTCCTCTTGCAGTAGTAGGTGCTTCCAAAACAGTGTAAAAATCTGCCTTAGTGTATAAAATTCCTTTTTTGTCACACTGTCTGCAATTGGCTGCCAAAATAGTTCGCCAAGATAAACTGTCAAGGTCAGGGAGTCACACCAGGCCAAAATTGGACTCAGTGTCTCACATGGCTTTACTGTAATAATGCCCCAGGAACTGTATCTTCAGTTTCTTTTCCTCTTCACTTCTGCTGAGTGACACCTGATTGTACAGAGGACCTGAACTTGTCTCCTCTCTGTGTATTTTTTTACTGCAGTTGGCAAAACACTTTCTTTTTTTCACTGTAAGATCCAAGGAAAGCTTGCTTTCAGCAACCATTTTTTCTACCTAGAATTGAACTTCAATGGCAAATTTCACCTGTAGGACTGTACCCTCTTCACCCAAAATGTAAAGTTTTTCAGGCCCAGGGTGGACAAAAGAAAGATGTAGAAAAAAATCTAATGCATTTTCATCCTCCCTGTCTAGGTAGAAAATTCTATGTAATTATACATTTTTTTACAGTAGAGAACCAAATTATCTTCTTGTATAAAATTATTTTTTAAAAAATTAAAACAGGAACACAAGAAGCCTGACAGGTGGGCCATGCAAATAACAGTCTATTAAATATTTTTCTCTATTCTTGTGGCACAGACAAAGTTTACTAGCACAAAAAGCGCGTGTGACTGTGCAAATTCTGGCATCTCATTGTGTGCTTTTACCATCAATCCCCCGATTGCTGCTGTGCTTCCTTGTCCAGACTTCCACATAACCACTGCTGGTTCTTCCTTTTCCACTTATCAGCTCTGATAAACCAGCACAGTGTCCACATTACTAAGACAAAACAATCTTATCAAATCAACTCTGCAAGACAGCCTGTCACTTGGAAAGCAGTTGCTTTATCTCTAATTAGAAATGGGTGGATTAAAACCAGTTTCAATAAACTGGATGTTTTGACATGAGCAATCCTGGACAAGAATTAAAACATTCTCACACCCATTGGCAGATGACTTCAGTAACTCACAGATGAGATGTGTGGTTTCAGAAGCCTGGAGAAGGACAGGTATACAGTCCAACAATAAAAAACAGTAAAAGAAAAAAAAAATTAAATGGGAACTAGGGCTGCTCTTTTAAATTAATCTCAGAAAAGTAGGGATCAAATAATCAAACAAAGCCTACCTAAGTGCTTAGAAAGTATCAGGGAGATTTTCTGCAAGCCGTTATGCATTTTATAGAGTGTATCCACTGACTTTAATAGGTTTGTATTAGCACCTCTATTTACTTTAATCTTTCCCTTGACTTCTGTTTACCTTCCCTTACAGACCACTGATAACTCCTCCTGTAAAAGCCTGGAAAATACACAGAGCATTGAGTGGTTCCTGGAAAGAAACACCTCAGACAATCAGGCACTGTGAGCACGTTTCCCTTGTTGGTGCTGCCGGGTGACACAGCAACATGTGGCTGTCCCGTGACTTCCATGACACGCGGCCCAAAGCTTCACATTTTCAGCAATGTTTCATATTTTATTAAAGCTCAGCTGGATCTGGGTGCGTTACACACAGCCTCAGGCAGGCAGGGACTGTGGGACACCGACACCTGGAGCTGTCTGACAGCAGACACCTGAAATACAGCTATCTAGGCTGAAGTTGTCACCTTAGTTCCCTCTATAATAAATAGAGACAAATACTCCAAACTCTGGAGGATGATAAATTTCATCTGAAAACGTGTGAGATAAGCAGAGTAATTTCCCCAGAGATGTAATGTAAGCAGAGTATTTCTCCACTTGTATCTCCATCGACCACAGAGAGTCCAGAGAACTACCTACACACATCACCTTTAAATGGCCAAAGGCAGCTGAGCCATTTGGACAAAGCCACTCTTCCTACCTTCTGACATGGGACAGTCCGTGTTGTGCGGCAGGTGCAAGGAGGTTCTTACTGCACAGCAAGGCCTACAACATCCCACTACAAAAACACATAACCAGAAAACAAATTCTAAGTGCTTATTTATGTATTTATCAGTTGAAATATTTTAAACCAGCGCTACGCTTTCTGGTAGCTAAAACACGCGTTCCTCGACACAACCTGACACAGGAGCGAGCACCGCACCGCAGCAAGATGGTGGGGGGGCGCAGGACTACAACTCCCAGCAAGCCGCGCGCCGCCCCGTCATCCGCGCCATGGAGGCTATGGTTCTCTCTGGCCGCAGAGCACAATGGGAGTTGTAGGCGAAGGGTTGTGCTACCGGGGGCGGCGCATGCGCGGCGGCGGCGGACGCGGCGCGTGGCAGGAAGCGGAAGGGGGCGGCCGCGCTCGGAGCCTGACGTGTCCCTCCCGCCGCGGCCGCCGCTCGCTGCTGCTCCGCCGGCGCCGCCATGGGCAGTGAGTACCGGGAACCCCCCGATTTAGCGGCTCCCGCTTCTTGCTTCTCCCCTCCGGCCGGGAAAGCGCCGTTCCCGGGGGTGGCAGCTCATCCCGGCGAAGGAACCGGCGCTGCGTGCCCCGTGCCGGGCGCTGCGCCCGGCCCCGCCAGGCTGAGGGTGCCGGGCGCGGTGTCGGGGCGGGGGGGGCGGGATGTCACCCTGGGCATCGGGCATGGCCCTTCCAGGGGCATTGTCAGAGGCAGCTGCAAACTGTGTGTGCAGCCCGGAGTGATCCGGTCAGTGGGAGTCTGCAGGATCCCATACCTCGAGGAAAAGCTGCTTGGAAGGCGCCTGAGTCGATTGGTGTTTTACTGGAGATGTTGGAGAGACCTTTGATTTGCCTTAAATTGAATGTCGCGGTCCAGCGTAACTGTTCAGACATAATCGTTTGAAACTAAGAAAATATCTTTTGTGGGCTGGTGTTAACGCGTTACTGAGTTGCCGCTGAAGCTGCAGCCTTCCATGAAGAGGTGGAAAGGCACCAGTAGTTTCAGTTCTGCCCTCTTGTACTCTTCTTAGTTCAAATCAATCCAAAATGCATGTGCAACCTTTTATGTGCCTTAGCAGATTTAGAATTAACTCTTTTTCGAATTCAGAGCTCTCTGTTTGTGGGAGAACTTGTGACTTTGCAAACCCCTTCTTCATTGTATGCTTATTTTAAGACAGACTTCTGGTTTAAGGATGTGTCTTTTTGGCTAGGAGGGGATCATGGCATGAGATGTTCTGTAGACTAACCTGAATTGATGCTTCTGAATTGTGTGGGTAGGAGTTGTTAAGATGTACGGCCCTAAAGTGTGTAGCAATTCTTAAACTATAGGGCCCAAAAGTAGTATATATACAATACCAAAGGCACTCTTTTCTCAAATATGAGGCTGGGGAGAAACTACCATGAAGTAAAAGTTCAAGAGTATTGATAAACTCATGTAAAGCAATGACAAAGGTTTTTTGGTGTTGTCAACCTACTCGGTGAAATGGGAAAACTCCTGACTTTATTTAATTCTGTTCCCAGTCCATACCGGACTTAAAATGTGCTAGCTGCATCTCTGTGTGTTTAGAATGGATAAGAATTTAATAATGCACAACACCCCCCCCAACTAACCAACCAAAAATTCCCCATAACTGGGACTTTTATTATATAGAGTACGTGTCCAAATTCAATTCAGCTTGAGCTTTTCCCAATGTTTGATGTGTCTGTGTGTTCACTTCGTCTTTTAACTTATTTCTGTACAGTAAAATTTCTTGAAGTGATCAAGCCCTTCTGTGTTATCTTGCCTGAAATTCAAAAGCCAGAACGGAAGGTAGGTTAATAAAATTTTCTTCCTAGGTTTGTATTTGTGTGATATAAAATGTTTAGAGTTTGCATTTTTGGGGTCTGGGGTTTCTTCCCTTTTGGGAGAATGGCAGTTTTAGGCACAGTTGTTTTTAATGGAGTGCATGTGTGGTGCATCTTGTCTTGTGGATGTGGTTGTACAAGAATAAATGCAGTTGTGCAGATTTGGTTATGTCACAGCAGTGCATGGTGAGATGCTGAAGGCAGTTCAGATTGAAGTGTAAACTGGAGTAAGTTAAAACAGCAACTTGAAAATCTTTGTTTCATGAGCTCTAACCTAAGATTATTTGCTGAGATAAGCTGCTCTCTAATATTGTTTTTTTCTCATCATAAGCTCTTTCTCATGAAGATGTAAGACTCATTTCTGTGGAAGTACTAGAATTACCTTGCATTGACATAAGCTTGTTTATTTGGATTAAATTTTGAATAAAGCTTTGTAGCTTTCCTTGGTCTTATGTGAGATAAAAGGGATGAACAGTATGTTATTTTAGGATGTTCTGTACTTTGTCCCTTCACAAGAAAATCAAGTGTGCTACTTTGAAAGTTTGCTTGATGGACTAGCTCTTGTTATCTTGACAGCTTTATCATCTGTTGGTTTTTGGGTTTGTGTTTTTTCCCTTTAGATTCAGTTTAAGGAAAAGGTACTATGGACAGCTATCACACTCTTCATCTTCTTAGTATGCTGCCAGGTATGTTTCCTTCCCTTTTTTAAGGAAGAGCTGAAATGTTTAAAGCATGCTGTGAAGTCTCTAATTTAATCTCTTGGTTGGAAATGCAGATCCCCTTGTTTGGCATTATGTCATCAGACTCAGCAGATCCTTTCTACTGGATGAGAGTGATTTTGGCATCAAATAGAGGTATGGTCAGTCTTTCAGGAGGGCTTTTTTTTTTACCTTGAATCAAAATGGTTTTGGACTTTCATTGCATTCCATTTTAATGAAGATAAAAACTGAAGTAGAGAATGAAAAGTAATTTTTCTGTATTATGTGAAGTCGTAAACTAGTGTGGCATTGGGAAAGGCACAACTTTCTGGACAAAATGAGTTTATGTCTGACTGTGTTCAGTCTGTTATATGTACAAAAATTGAGCTTTTTTTTTTTTTTTTTTTGAGGGAAATGGTTAGGGAAGAGACAGTTCTTAGTTACTTGCACTGCTGCTGCTGCAATCTTCAAGGTTTGTGATTTGTGTTTCAAATCATATTCCTTGAGTGCTGTGGTTTCCTGGGTGACATCTTTGACTCTGTCACACAGAATATTGAAATGCATAGTAATTTATATAAATTTCAGTTTCTTGTAGAGGCTTTCTAATGCAGGTATGAAGGTTAAAATTCATGATAGTTTATATAAAGTTCTTAGTAATTTATATAAATTTCAGTTTCTTGAGGACGCTTTCTAATGCAGCTATGAATTAAGAATGGTGACAGTTTCCTGAATTCACTTTATCGTTCTATATCATTTGGGCTATCAGTTTATATCATACTTTGTTTTATGCAGAATAAATCTTTTCTTGACAGCAAAAGTATTTTTCAGTGAACGTAGTATTTTTGAGGTACTCAGGAGTACTACATATCAAACTGACTGCTAACAAGCTTCTGTTGTTATTGAGAACTTCTACATTTATGGAGATTTCGAGTTTTAGATCTTCTCCATCATGATGTAAAGGTTGATAAAAACTAACTTTGAACTTCACTGTTTTTCCTTTCTCTGGCAGGAACGTTGATGGAGCTGGGCATTTCACCCATTGTCACTTCAGGGCTCATCATGCAGCTCTTGGCAGGTGCTAAGATAATTGAAGTTGGTGACACCCCAAAGGACAGAGCTCTCTTCAACGGAGCCCAGAAATGTGAGTAACAGCTCATGTTAAGCCCTGGGGGTTTAGAGTATCTCACCCTAACAGTGGAAGGTGGGAATTTACCATGGGATGAATGGTTGAGCTGGACTTGTGGGTTTCTGTCGTGCTGTGTGTTCATGTTCTGCTGCAGATACCTGTATTTCATCAGTCTTTTACTGACAGCTCTCTGCCTTGTTGGCTGTTAAGCTTCAAAAAGGTGTGAAAAGAAAAAGTATCAGTGCAATTGGCATTGCTGCTGTGATCTCCCCAGATAAGTGAAGCAATGTAGAGACTGTGGGGACTCAACTTTTGAACTGTGATGGGCAGTGTTAATCTAAGTATTTCACAGTGGTTAAGATGTTGGCTGTAGCTGTTTATACCTTGCAGTTCCAGGCATGGTTCTTTCTCATCAGTAAGGGGTCTCTGTGGTCAGTTGATAATGACTTTGGAAAAAATTGAGTGTTTTGTAGCTATTTGATGCTGTACACTACTTACTGATATGTGTACTGGAAAAAATCATAAATTGCTAGTAATATCTTAACACCCTCAGAGTTTTCAGTATCTAAAGCAGTCTTTGGTAACCAAACCCACCTGCTTCTAAGTGCATTTGTTTCTGAATTGCTTGTGTGTATTTCTATTTTCAGTGCCAGATTTCAGACAGCAGAGTTAACTTGCTCTTGAATTTAAACATCCCCTGAGTTATGTATTCCTTCCCAAGTGTTGTGGTTTAACCCCATCTGGCAGCTCAGCATCACATGGGACACTTGCTCACTCTCTCTCCTGTGGGAAGGAGAGGAGAATCAGAAAAAAAAATAGGAAAACTCGTGGGTAGAGATAAAAACATTTCAATAACTGATAGAAAGTAAAATATAATAATAACAATAACAACTGAAACAAAAAGGAGAGAGAGAAATAAAAGCTCAGGGAAACAAGTGATACACAGTACAATGCTCACCACTTGCTGGCCAATGCCCAGACGGTTCCTGAGCAGTGATCAGCCCCTCCTGGCCAACCCCCCCAGGTTATGTGCTGAGCCTGACATTCCATGGTATGGAATATCCCTGTGGCCACTTAGGACCAGCTGTCCTGGCCATGCTCCCTCCCAGCTTCTTGTGCACCCGCTGGCTGGCAGAGCAGGGGACACTGAGAAGTCCTTGACTTGGGGTAAGCACTTCTGAGCAACAGCTAAAACATCAGCCTGTTATCAGCATTATTCTCATGGAAAATCCAAACCACAGCACTGCACCAGCTACTACAAAGAAAATTAACTCTATCTCAGCTGAAACCAAGATTCTCTAACTGCCCACTGATACAAATATCCAGGACAAATACATACTTTTTTCTTTTTATTCTGTAGTGTTTGGAATGATCATTACCATTGGACAGTCTATTGTGTACGTAATGACTGGAATGTATGGAGACCCGTCTGAGATGGGTGCTGGTATCTGCTTGCTTATCACAATCCAGGTAATTTCTAGTCTCTACTTACTCTTCCCCTGAATGGGTCAAAAAATCAGCCTTATGGACAGGCTATCCCACATGCAGAGAAAAAAGCCCCAAGTGTACCTGTTTATTCATATATAGTCTAATCTTTTAATACACGCTATTTTTTTTAACAAAATGAAAAAGACATGGAACTAACACTGTATTTCTTTTTTTACTGTAGCTTTTTGTTGCTGGTTTGATAGTTCTGCTCTTGGATGAGCTGCTCCAGAAAGGATATGGTCTTGGTTCTGGCATCTCTCTCTTCATTGCTACCAATATCTGTGAGACTATTGTGTGGAAAGCATTCAGTCCCACCACAGTGAACACAGGGCGAGGTAATATGGCACAGTCTGTTTTCTTTACCAATAGTTTGGACAAAAAGGCAACACCTTTTTTTTTTTTCACTGTTGACTTAATGCCAAGTGCTGTTACTACCATCTTGGCTGTGGAGTGAATCTTGCTAATGCAGCAAGTGCTGCTGTGCAAAGTGCAAGCACAAAGACATTCTTTCTCAATGTATAGTATCTCACAAGATATTTACTGAACTTGAATTTCTTACAGTGCCTTCATTAAAAGTCAGCAGTGGTAGACTGTCATTGTAGTATGGTTGCTGCCCAACTTACTGACCAAATATTAGCTGTTTCTTTCTGCTCCTTGCCTTTTTTACACTTTGCCCTAAAGACCTTATTCTCCAAACTCCACTGGAGGTGATCTTGTTTGCTGCTGTACAGTAGAAAACAGAAGTGAGGTTATGCCATTTGCTGTAATCCAAGCAATAACTTGTGTCTCACCATGACTGACACTGGAAAGCCTGATGCTTCCCTCTAAGTTTACTTTTTTTTGATCAGGAGGAGGAAAGAAAGAACTTGGTGCTTGTCAATGTTTCTAGAGACCAATAAAGTTATCCCATGCTGGGTTATGATTTAGTTTCTAGGCCACTACAAGGGGATTTTAAAAAAAAATCTTGGCAATAACATTGCTGATATGAAGGGTGACAGTATAAAAGCCTTGAGAGCATGCTCAGGATGCAAAAGACTCAGAGAAATCCCATTCTGAATCCTGTAGTTCAAAAGTATGCTTTATGGGACAAAGCACTGAAGCTTGGAGACAATCACAACTCACCTGTTTTTTCTTTTCCTTTCCAAGGCATGGAATTTGAGGGAGCCATCATTGCTCTGTTCCATCTTCTGGCTACTCGCACAGACAAAGTCCGAGCTCTTCGTGAGGCCTTTTACCGTCAGAATCTTCCCAACCTCATGAATCTGATTGCCACCATCTTTGTCTTTGCAATTGTCATTTATTTCCAGGTCAGTTGGAATAATNCAATGCTCACCACCTGCTGGCCAATGCCCAGACGGTTCCTGAGCAGTGATCAGCCCCTCCTGGCCAACCCCCCCAGGTTATGTGCTGAGCCTGACATTCCATGGTATGGAATATCCCTGTGGCCACTTAGGACCAGCTGTCCTGGCCATGCTCCCTCCCAGCTTCTTGTGCACCCGCTGGCTGGCAGAGCAGGGGACACTGAGAAGTCCTTGACTTGGGGCAAGCACTTCTGAGCAACAGCTAAAACATCAGCCTGTTATCAGCATTATTCTCATGGAAAATCCAAACCACAGCACTGCACCAGCTACTACAAAGAAAATTAACTCTATCTCAGCTGAAACAAAGATTCTCTACAAAGAAGTGATTTCTCTAACTGCCCACTGATACAAATATCCAGGACAAATACATACTTTTTTCTTTTTATTCTGTAGTGTTTGGAATGATCATTACCATTGGACAGTCTATTGTGTACGTAATGACTGGAATGTATGGAGACCCGTCTGAGATGGGTGCTGGTATCTGCTTGCTTATCACAATCCAGGTAATTTCTAGTCTCTACTTACTCTTCCCCTGAATGGGTCAAAAAATCAGCCTTATGGACAGGCTATCCCACATGCAGAGAAAAAAGCCCCAAGTGTACCTGTTTATTCATATATAGTCTAATCTTTTAATACACGCTATTTTTTTTAACAAAATGAAAAAGACATGGAACTAACACTGTATTTCTTTTTTTACTGTAGCTTTTTGTTGCTGGTTTGATAGTTCTGCTCTTGGATGAGCTGCTCCAGAAAGGATATGGTCTTGGTTCTGGCATCTCTCTCTTCATTGCTACCAATATCTGTGAGACTATTGTGTGGAAAGCATTCAGTCCCACCACAGTGAACACAGGGCGAGGTAATATGGCACAGTCTGTTTTCTTTACCAATAGTTTGGACAAAAAGGCAACACCTTTTTTTTTTTGCACTGTTGACTTAATGCCAAGTGCTGTTACTACCATCTTGGCTGTGGAGTGAATCTTGCTAATGCAGCAAGTGCTGCTGTGCAAAGTGCAAGCACAAAGACATTCTTTCTCAATGTATAGTATCTCACAAGATATTTACTGAACTTGAATTTCTTACAGTGCCTTCATTAAAAGTCAGCAGTGGTAGACTGTCATTGTAGTATGGTTGCTGCCCAACTTACTGACCAAATATTAGCTGTTTCTTTCTGCTCCTTGCCTTTTTTACACTTTGCCCTAAAGACCTTATTCTCCAAACTCCACTGGAGGTGATCTTGTTTGCTGCTGTACAGTAGAAAACAGAAGTGAGGTTATGCCATTTGCTGTAATCCAAGCAATAACTTGTGTCTCACCATGACTGACACTGGAAAGCCTGATGCTTCCCTCTAAGTTTACTTTTTTTTGATCAGGAGGAGGAAAGAAAGAACTTGGTGCTTGTCAATGTTTCTAGAGACCAATAAAGTTATCCCATGCTGGGTTATGATTTAGTTTCTAGGCCACTACAAGGGGATTTTAAAAAAAAATCTTGGCAATAACATTGCTGATATGAAGGGTGACAGTATAAAAGCCTTGAGAGCGTGCTCAGGATGCAAAAGACTCAGAGAAATCCCATTCTGAATCCTGTAGTTCAAAAGTATGCTTTATGGGACAAAGCACTGAAGCTTGGAGACAATCACAACTCACCTGTTTTTTCTTTTCCTTTCCAAGGCATGGAATTTGAGGGAGCCATCATTGCTCTGTTCCATCTTCTGGCTACTCGCACAGACAAAGTCCGAGCTCTTCGTGAGGCCTTTTACCGTCAGAATCTTCCCAACCTCATGAATCTGATTGCCACCATCTTTGTCTTTGCAATTGTCATTTATTTCCAGGTCAGTTGGAATAATGAGGGTTGTTGAACTGTGTGGAAGTAAGTCTGAAATCTGCTTCCTTCTACAAGAAATGATATATTCACAATACTCATTTTTGTTCCTGCAGCATCTGGACGTTCATTATACACTGCCTTTTCTTAATCAGTTTCCACACTTAACTGTAGTCACACAGAAGACTTGAGACTTACTTTAGTCTCTGAAAAAAGAAACAAAAAACCAAACAAAAATACACCAGGTGTATGTGTGCATGTATTGTCTAACCCAAATGCTATTGCTTTTTACTGGGAAATACTTTCAAGTCTTTAGGCCTGTGCATCTCTTACTGTTTGTTTCTGAAGAATATAGGAAGTTTTAATGTTTGTCTTCCTGGATGCTTTGTTCAATCTTCTTGAAACTTCAGATTTCTTCTGATGTCTAAGTCTTTCATCCCTTCTTTTGTGTGTGTGTGTTTGTTTAGACAACCCTGCAGGCTTGCAGACCCTTTGCAGAAGGGTTCTCATGAGGAGCCCTCTGGGCAGAGTATTTGTAGTTGCACAAAATGATTGCAGGTTTCTTCTGTTGCTGTCAAGGCCTTGCACTTGCAATTTATGACCTCTGGTATGGGTTCATGTCCAGATGTAATGGGGGACTTTCTCTTGGAAACTTTTCAGGGCTTCAGAGTGGATCTTCCTATCAAATCTGCTCGCTACCGAGGCCAGTACAACACCTACCCTATCAAGTTGTTCTATACTTCCAACATTCCCATTATTCTCCAGTCTGCCCTGGTGTCAAACTTGTATGTCATCTCCCAGATGCTTTCTGCCCGCTTCAGTGGCAACTTACTGGTCAGCCTGCTGGGCACCTGGTCTGTGAGTATTCCTTCTCATCTTGCATACATCTTTACAAGGGCACCATGGAAATGTGGGGTTGAAGAGATAGTCTCTGATTTTTAAGACACACTTTGATAAGTGGTCATGCACACTGAAACTCGTAAATGAGTAATTTGTTTGATTTAATAGTAGCATTTGAGACCTGCTGTGAGGAATGTAAATGTGTGTGCTGCTGCAGTAGTAATGATGCAAAGTAACACAAAGGTGATACAGACTTTTCTAAGACTTGGCTTAATGGCTAAGAAATAGTGAGAGGGTTGGTGACTGAGTGCTTGCTTCCTTCTTCCAGGACACATCATCTGGAGGCCCTGCTCGTGCTTATCCAGTTGGTGGACTGTGTTACTATCTGTCACCTCCAGAGTCCTTTTCTTCAGTGTTGGAAGACCCTGTACATGCAGTTGTTTATATTGTATTTATGTTGGGCTCCTGTGCTTTCTTCTCTAAGACATGGATTGAAGTCTCTGGCTCCTCTGCCAAAGATGTAAGTTTAAAATAACAAATTGTGTAAGCTTATTTGATTAAAACAGATGGGTTGTTGTAAGAATAAGACTGACTTCCTTCTGGAAAAGCTGTTCTGCTGGTAATGTTGTTGGTAATATTCATTGTTTGTGTAAACAGGGACTGTGTCTTTTTTGCAGTTGGGAAAGATTGAGACAGAATGGGGGTAATTTTTTCCTCTGTTTTCTTTTACGGCTTTTTCAAAGCAATATCAAAACTTAAATAATTGCTTTCATTGGAATTAGGAAATTTAGAACACAGAAACATCTGATGAGTGTGAGAGCAGGAAAGGTAACAGGAGAGGTAGAAACTCTTTCAGTGCCACATGAGAGGTGCACTGTGTGCAAGGCAGTTGCCACTGAAAAACTTGCAGGTAAAACTCAGCCAGCCATTCCTGACATAGAGAGTTCTGAGCTTCCTTTGTGGGAAAATTAACTAAAGGCTGTTATTTTTAACTTGAGAGCACTGATAATGGAGAATATAATGCAGTGCATTAATGTACTTGAACCTAGTTTCTCAAAAATTCCATTTGCTACAGGATATTTAATATTCAGGCACTATATCATCCTGAAATTGGAATTGGAAAACAAGACAGAAAATAGCTGTCATTGTGATATGTTTTATTGTGTGGTTTTGGATAGGAAGTGAAGTTTGGCAGTCACGTGGAATGGTTTAATCCATTCTTTAACAAATATGTAGTTGCACAGTTACTGTAACAGTGTGAGCACTGTCTGGTTTTGGGCTTCATTCTTGCTGCTTGTCAGGCATGCAGGGAGGCACTCACAGCCATGTAGTCAGGTTTTTATTTCAGAGTAAACCAACAAACAGTTTTTAACACTTTAATACTTTTTCCTGATACTAAGTAAAATTATTTTAAGTTCATGTAAATAAAGGTCAGAAATAAAAGTTGATAAATCATTACTTAAATGTTCACTGTGTAGCGGAGAACTGGCAGCTTAATCATCTGAAAGTGTGTTTTCTCAGTGCATGGAGTCAGTGATGAGCACCTTCATGTTCCCCTGCTAGAGTTTGTTACCCACAGTTGTTAGTAAAGTGTTTGCAGGGCTCTGCTGTAGCCCTGTGCAACTGCAGAAATGCAGTTTAAGAATAATGTTCCAAGAAGGGATTCTAAGTCTAGTTTCTAGTGTGGCTGCACAAATAAGTAGTTGACTCAACTGAATGTAGGAAACTGAAACAGAATGGACACTTCAAGGAATGGTTTTGCAACATCTACTAGACCCTCATCAGGAGAAGGGTAGATGGCAAAACATGGATTGAATTATGTGTATGAGAGCCTACCAGTATCCAGATTTTCCTTTTCTCAGTAGAACTAGAATTATCCAAAAAGCTTTGTGTAATTGACAGGTAGAAAAGTGCCTGTGACTGTAACTTATCTGAAGTTAAAGTACTGGATATTTTTAACTCAGATGAGTAATGTAAAAACCAATCCAAAACAATACAAAAAGTGCCCAACCCCTCCAGCATTTACTGCAATGTCTTGCTCCTGTTTTCCCACAGTACTGCATTCCATGGCCTTGGTAAATGGAATGGAAAAAAAACTAAACTTACTTGCTCCATTCCTTGGTTCTATACAGGTTGCCAAGCAATTGAAAGAACAGCAAATGGTAATGCGAGGCCACAGAGAAACTTCAATGGTACATGAACTCAACAGGTGAGCTACACATTCACTGGCTGTTCAAGCAGAGTGGGCAAACACATGGCAAAGTTTGCTTTGAGTTCCATTTTCTAGATCCTAGAACACAGATATTCTTTCAGCTTGGATGTTACATGCATGAGACATGGAACATTATCTCATTAATGGAAGACTTGTACAGTACAGCTTATTTTTGCCTTGCATTTAAAGAATTTGCTTTAAATTCGGGACCTTTTGTTTTCCTATTATATTTTTTCATTTATATACTCTTCTCAAGGTAGCTGATAACAAGCATTTCAGTGTACTTTACTGCTTCAAACTGACCCAGAAGTATTTTCTTACTGTAATTTTTTGTGTGTTATTAGTCTTGAGTACTGTTTTCATGCAGACCTTGCTTCTAAAACAAGTACTTATTTAAATCTCCTAGTGCAGAGGTAGGCAGGGGTTGATGTCTCTAGGTTTTCAGATTTCAGGATAGGACCAGTGTACCCTTTGTGTTATAGCAATATTACTGAAACTTTGGATTTCAGTCATCTACAGATGACTTGAAGAGCCAGTAGCCAGAAGTTTAATATTTGTTCATAATTGCATGGTGGACAGTAATACCTTCTCCTCTTAGTGTAGCATTTTTTTCTCCTCCAGTCAGGTTGAGCTTTTTATTTCCTTACCCAGTGTTCTGGCATTATTGCATGTCCCTTACCTTGGATTGCAGACCCACAAGAGGAGAGAGGATTCTGCCACTGACTTTTTTGTCACTATCCTGAGCAAACTGTAATGCCCCTTTTCTGTTCTCATTTCATGTTTTGCAGGTACATCCCTACAGCTGCTGCCTTTGGTGGGCTCTGCATCGGCGCCCTCTCTGTGCTGGCAGACTTCCTTGGGGCAATTGGCTCTGGAACTGGAATTCTGCTCGCTGTCACCATCATTTACCAGTACTTTGAAATTTTTGTAAAGGAACAGAGTGAAGTTGGCAGTATGGGAGCTCTTCTTTTCTAACCCTAGCTTCTCATGGACCCAGGAAAGAGAGGAGGGACGTTCTCAAAGTGTAGCCAGTCAGGTGAAAAGAAGTATCATAAACTTGATAGTGTCATTCTATAGAAACACATATTTTAATAATGTTTCCAAAGCACATTCCCTTACGTTCAAACTTTTCTAGCATACTGTTTGCATTTTATAAATTGATGAGGAAGATGTGCAAAAAAAATTTTTTTAAGAAAATTGTTTTTTAATTATGTGTTAGGAGAGTCAGCTTTTTGACTTGGATTTAGTTCAATGACTCCTGAAAATTTTTTGAGCCCCTTTCACATTTAGTAACCGGAAGCCTTTACAGGTTTTAATTAATGTTTGTTAAATGAATATTTGGAAGGGATTTTTTTCCATTTAACTTGTTTTTGCAGCTCTTTTGCAGTAATGGTGAGAAAAACCTCTCCATCTGATGCTCAAGTTCCATAATTACGGTTGTAAGCACAAAGGGTGGTTCATGTGTTTGGGGTTTTTTTTCAGTATGGCAGATTTGAAGGGCAGTTGTTTCTTTTTACTAAATGATATCTCTAATTCCAAATGTGTTGTCTTGTAATTACTACACTAGACTTTGTCAGATGTTGAGTATTGGCTTGAGACTTGTCAGGTTTCTGTATAAGAAAGGAATGTGTCATTTCCCACCACCTCTCCTCCACAAGCAGAAAACTCAGGTAAATATAGATTCTGCCAAACCTGTGCCTAAGAGTTGCTACTTTGAAACTTGGTTAAACCAACTTTGTTAAACTTTCTAATTAGTTTTTATTGCCATTAGTGGCTGTACTTCTAGTTCTGATGCTGGCTGAAAGGAATGAGTGTTATGGCTGCTTAGATGCAAATCTGCTTGTGCTCTTTGCTAGAGTGAAGTTTCTCTCCTTGATAATGAATTCTGGTCTCGTAGCAATCAGGATGTTATCTGATTACTCATATCTAGTGAATTTTGAGTCTCATTACCACAAAAGAGTGGAAAGAATGGATGTTACTTGTCTGTTTCTGTAGATCTAGATACGAGACCCTTGTCAGATAACTCCACTAAGGGGCTTATGTAGAAGACTTTCCCATCCTATAATCTCACGGATTTGAGTGGTACATAGGAAGACACTCTTTCAGAAGGTATTGGGATTCCTTTTTTGAAGATCACACCTTCAAATTGGAGAGGTTACAGTTAAGGCTGTAATGGACCAGAATAAAACTTAATTTTCCATTTTAATTTAGGTTGTCAGTACTAATCAGGTGCCTAGGACCAAATGCAAACATTTGTGTATGTGTCTTGTAAATATACTTTTCCTCAATCAGTATTGGACAACATGGAAACCAGAACAAGGAGTTTTAATGCTGGAACTTTCCTTTACACTGCCTCAACATGCCTTCTGTGCATTTTTGCATGTTGGGCAGACACTATGTGAGTCACTGTTCCTGCTGGAGTGGTGGGACTCTCTTACACACCCAGGGAGCACAGATGACATCCAGAAGCCCTTGTTAATACCCTGAGCTCAGATACCAAACACGTGGGAAATCTGCAAATGTGGAATGAGATGCACCTATCCATGAAAGTCAAACATCTGGGGTGAGGATCACGATTGGAAAAGGAATAAAAGAATTGGGATGAAGTATCCATGAAATGATCGCTGTCAGCCATTCAGTGTGATGTCACACTACGTTCAACCATTTTTGTGTTTTTCATAAAGTACTAGTGCACCACAGCACAACTGTGATGTGAATTGGAGACAGTTAAAAAGTGGCATTAAAAGGGAGGGGGAAAGGGTTCTGATATGGTTCTGCTTTGGGGATTTCTTTGGGTTGTTTTTCCAGGAAGCCCAATACGAACTTTGTTTTGATAGAGTCCACTTCTGTGCACGCAGCTCTGGCTGGGCTGGAGCTGTACTTGTATTTTTGGTCATATCATTTGTTTGAACTGGTTGCAGTTTAGACCATTTGCTCTTTGGTGTCTAAGCAGCAGTTGTTCTGTGCATCTGTATTTTTCTTGTCTAGTGGTAAATCTTTGTTATCAAACAGCTGTGTCCTCAAAGCAGGGTCTGCTGGCCATACAGTGGATGTTCACAAAAAGAAATAATGCCTAAAAAATCTGCTTTATAATGAAATAAAGTACATCTTTGGAGCTAGTGGTTGGCTTTTGGTGCTTGGATACAATTCTGACACTTGTAGAATAACCTTTCCCATCTATGAGACTGAGAAAGTGATACCCTCAAAACACCTCATCAGAGCGTCGGTGTGAAATCAAGACAAGTTGTATTTGCTCCAAGGCCTCTTGGTAGTGGGTTGCCGAAATAACTGAACCTTGACCATTCCCCATAGCTTTTCTTTTTTGAGTTGCAATTCTAAAGGCACTGCACAAGTAAATAGAGGGTGAGTGAGGTAATGATGCATCAGTTTAACAAAAACTCTCTTCATGAGAGATACAGTGCCAGTCTTTTTGTAGTGTGATAATTGAAACAACAAAACTCAAAGCTGATGATATTCCCGATACTGTTTTGCCCTCTGAGTTTTTTAACTTAGAGTAAGGGAAAATTTTGCCTTCCTCCTGAATAGATATATCCCAGTTCTTGAAAAAATTTACTTAAAATATGGTAAAATACTGGATGCAAGAAGTTCAGCCACGCTTTTGGTCGTGTATGAAGTCATTCTGAACAGCAGCCTGATTCTCCCTTGCTGTTTTATTTTTCACCAGGAAACTTGCATTGATGACTGTGGTTGCTGTACTAATATTATGTCATCACACATATGATCACAGAAATAATTGAGGTCACTCTAGATGTGAGGAGTTATGTGCAAGAGGGCTGGGTGAGAGACCAACACCAGGGCAACATCTGACATCCTCTTTCTGCTGGTATTTTGTGCAAAATCCTTGACATGACCTTTTCTTCTGCACTGCAGGTTTCATGTGGAAGCTTCTGTAGCATTTAAGTGCTGGGTATTTTAATTTTGTCCCTTTTGTCATTATTCATGAAGCCTTGAAAATCGTCTAGTTCATTCTAGTTCACTTACTCCTAGGGCCTATTTCCATATAATTTTGAGATGGCGAACAGATGAACTTTTTTTCCTAATCTCTCAGATATTTTGTTGTTGGGTTTTTGTATTTAAAAATAAATGAATTCCTTTTGGCTTCAACTATAAAGGTTGTTGCTTTACTCTAAACGTTTCATGACTGTGCTCCCTTGATTTCTTCTGGGGATAACCCTTGTCCCATACTGTAAACAGACTGATTTGTGGAACGGGTTTCTCAGCCAGCTTTTGGTAAAGGAGGAAGATGAGCGGCCCAGTGGCTGCTTTCCCTGACTCTGCTCTCGCAAGGAATAACAAGCTTTAGGTGGCCCTCAGTTTTCCCCCTGCTGTGGGGAGTCTCCGAGGTTCCTGTGAGCTGTTTGCTCACGGATGTGCTGTGGCACTGCCCGGTCCTCGGCCAGGATCCCAGCCTGGATCCCAGACCTGCTCCCGCAGTGTTGCCGGCTGCTGGCTGCGTGCTCCAGCCCTTCCCTCAGCCCGGCTGCCTCTGTGCAGCTCCGTGCGGGCTGCAGGGTGTTTCCGCCAGTGGAGAAGGGGACTCTGGGCAGGGAGGGACCCCGGTGACACCTCTGCTGTACCCGGTGTGTGCCTTGGCTGTCGTTCGCCTCCCCTTCCCCGCCGCTCCTCCGCCAGGTTTCCGGCACGACCCCCCAGCCTTGGGCGGCTTCCTGCCCCCGAAGGTGGGGTTCGAGCCGCGGCCGGGGACGGGCGTGCGGCTGCTGGAACAGCGCGGGGGGCTGCGGCTGCGGAGCGGCTCCTCAGCTCCTCCGAGCCTCCCAGAGCTCCGAGCCTCTGCCCGCCGGGTGGCAATGTTACCCTGCGAGTCAAGCACGGCGCTCGGGAGCAGGGAAAGGCGGATCAAAGCTGTTCCAAATGCGTGTCCTTTCTTTTCCTTCGCTGCGATGCCGATGGGCGTAGTACAGCGTAAAAAGTTCGGAGCAGAGTTTGCCAATATTTATTTGTGTTTCCTAGAGCTGGGGCCAGGACTGATGTTGTTTCAAGCTGAAAGGCTGAAAATAATCTTTTAGAGCGTTTATAATATTTATAATATTTTCTAATATATTTCAAGCATGCTGGGTGTCAAGGGGCAGTTGCTGTTAGAGCCTCTTCGTCTGCCACTTAAGCCTAGAGTGAGACAGTCTATGGGATTGGAAAGAGGACAAAAAAGAAGCATTTAAAACCAAAATCAATATTCTAAGCTGGGGACCTAATTAGTCAGCTAGACTTTAAGCTGCTGGTTTATAATATGCTCCTGGATGGATCTGCTAAAATTGAAACTCTTCTGTGGGCCAGGTTCTAGCAATCCTCTGGCCATTGCCAGTGTGGTTCCAGCCAAGCTGGCAGCGCTTGGCAGAAAGGAAATACCCTGACACTTGGCACCTTCTTTGGCAGCCGTGTCACAGGGGCTGGGGATTGAACAAGCACAGACATGATACACTTTGTCATCGCAGGAGGGGCCGTCAAGGTCAGAGATGGGATGCTGGCTCCGAGATATTTCTTGCTGGAGAACAAGAAGACTGGGCCAATTTTTCAGAAATAGGAATACCTGGGAGCTTAAAACAGAGGGAACAAACAGAACAGCAAGGATACATATTTTTAAGAAGCTGTTTCAGGTATTTTTATATTGCTTTGAAGAAAATCAGGATACATGGCATATATATAAAATCCCAGATTCCCCTTCTTAGATATTAAGGCTACAGTGGATGGTTCCAAAAATGGTGTGAGCACTGCTGGGGAATATTAGCTATCTGAAATCTCAGATGAGTATTATCCACTTTAATCTCCAGCGTGTCTGAAGCTCTCTGATGTTCTTACAGCTCTGATGTTTCTCTTCTTTATACCTGTGGTGTGAAGATTTATAAAAGAAAAATACAGCATATGGGACATATGGGAACAGGGAACAGTGAGCAGAACATTTTGCCTGATTAACTTCACTGTTTTAGTGTGATTTTTATTTTTGTTTAAATAGCTTTATCTTCTGGCAATGCAAGAACATGAAATTGTTGCTGCTGGATTCCCTAGGGCTGCAGAGCTATGCCTAATGCAGGTAAAGCAAGGGCTCCCCATGACCACAAATGTGGTCACTTACACAATGATTTGGGATTGCAGAGCTCAGCTGCAGAGAGTAACTGGTGGGTGTGTGATGAGAGGCCGTGAAGGAGTTGTGGGAAGCAGAGTGCAGGAATCAAGGCAGTGAGGGGATGTACCCTTGTGAAGCTGGGATGTGGTGGTATGATGTGCCTATACCTCAAATCACTATCTGAACGTGCTCTTGAGCTCCAGGATTTTGAAGACTGCTGACAACAAATTGTGAGTGTGTTGTGTGGCTGGGGATGGTGCTTAAAATGCAGAGGGACAGCTGCCTGCTGGATCTCCCCTGCCAGACGAGCCCAGAATACCTGTGTGCTATGGAAATCAATGTCTTGTTTAACCTTGGTATCCCAGCCTGACCTCGTGTTTCCTTTGCACTGTACAAAGTTTTCTTTGTGTTCTGCAGATGTAGAAACTTGTAAGATAGGAAAGTGTGTTTGTTAAAATAATTCCTTTTCTAAGCACTTTTATCTTGGATGTTTGAGGATAAAGCTTGAACTGTTGATTTTTAAGTTATTAGAAGAGCATTTTTTAACCTATCCCCCTCATTTTGAGTGACTCTTGAAAGGAGGAGAGATTTATTGGGGGGACATGTTCATTTCCTTAAGTAGGCAGAAAAGAGCTGCCTCTTATCTCAGTGCTTCCCATTTCTTAAGCAGTGCAGGCTGGTGGAAACAAGCCAACATTTGGGATAAGACTTATCTAATTTAGTGATGGAACACAGTAGCACAAGCCAGGGAGTCTGACACTACTTTCTGCAACTGAGGTACATCAAAGTCATTTTAATTTAGGTTTAAACACAAGTATCCACCTTTTTGTAGCGGATAGCTGGAAGCTCACATGATCCATTAAACTGGAATGGTGACAGGGATATCTCATGTGAAAAGAGAAGGGTTCTAGTTGCTGAGCAAATAGAATGGAAGGGTTTCCATTTTGATGAAGTGGGTTCTCATTTGTTACTTGTGTTGCAGGAGTTGTTTCTTTTGCATGTGAGCTCCCATTTTGTGGGTACTGATTCTAATGACAATATCATGGAAGTTTTTGGCTCCAAAAATTGTACACTCTGTAAAAAACCTCTCACCTTAAAAAAAAAAAGAAAAAAAAAAGCTGCAGAGCATGTCAGGACCTGTCCCCATTCCTGCAGCTGATCATTGCAAGAGTCCTGGCTCAAACAGTGTCTGCCATCTCTTTACTTGCCTCTTCCACTGATGTTGCCTCTTCTTAAAGCACCAGACAGAAGTGTTAACTCTGTGGTGACTGAGATGCACATCCAAACTGCATAGATGTATGTATATAAAATAGGTGTCTTTAAAACCTAACTGTGAACAGTTAGTTAATGAAATAATACGCTTAATTCTGTCCTTAACCCCAAAATCAGTGTGTGAGCAGTGATCTAACACCTGTAGGAGAATGGGGGTCAGAGAATGGAGTGGTTCATGTGCCGTCATGGTCATGTTTTCCTTTGTTCATGCAGAATTGCTGATACATAACAGTCTTGCTATAACTTCACCCTAGTAGAATACCTCTGCTTCTCCAGAGAGTGTTTCTTTTGTGCATAATCCATTAAATGATGATCAGAGCTTTGAGTGCCTGCAATTCATCAAGTTTAACACTTTACCTTTACTGTAAGAGAAGACAAAACCGTTTCTCTATGGTTATGGTTGTTAAACATAATAGCTATAAAATTGACTCAAATCTAGATCTTTTACCTAAGCAGGGGTGACAGATTGATGCTATTGGGGTTCTAGAAGGTGTTATTGGAGACATAATGAAGTTGCCTGAAGGCTGTTACATTGCTGCGGCTCAGGGAGGTTTGTGTGAGCATAACGAAGCAGCACTGTCCAGTCATCAGGAAAAAGGAACTTTATTTAGCCCAGGCTCCAGCCCATGACTTGAAAGACCTGAGCAAGATTCTCCATCCTATTTTCTTGTATTCCACAGGTGGATCTGTGCTGGGAGGTTCTTGCACAAAGCAGGTATTTCTTGTGTCAGAGCTTCAGTCCTTCTGTGGAAGTGACCCTTAGACTGTCAAAACCTCACATTTCCCGTAATAATGTGCTGTTGCAAATGCAAACACGTTGAGGAGCACTCTGTTCCCCAGCCTGGAGCCCCCTCAGCAGGTACCTGTGCCATCTGGATAGATGCTGTTTAGTTCCATTACCCTGCAGAGCCATTACTGCAGCCATAAAGTGCAGCTTTGCCTTTCTCTTGTAAATCCTCTGGCAGGAGCATGATGTGGCTCTTGCCAAATACCTCTGTCAGGGTAGCAAGAGCCAAGGAGTTTGAGGAGCAGGATGAATGCCCAGAGAGGCGGGCAGCAGAGGTCAGAGATGGCCTTTCTTCCCTGTGCATCAGAGCTTTGTGCACATGCTGGAAGCTGTGTCTGCTGGAAGGCACAAGAGCCTCGTGCCCTGGGCTGCCAAATCAGATGGGGCACAGGAGCTTTGTGACCTTGTCCAACGTGACATTTCAAAGGGTGTGAGATGAGCTTCATACAATTTGTTTTCATCTTACAACAATAGTGAGAGCACTTGACCATGTAAAACTATTTTGCTCCATTTCTGTCTAAAAGGCTTAGCAATTCCTGGATGTAGTTTTTAAATTTTCTCACTTGTTGCTATGTATGTGTTCTGTTGGTCTTTAGATGCCGTTTGATGATTGCTTTCCTCCTGTTCCAGCACAGGTGGGGTGGGGTTACCCTGCTCCGATTCTGTGTGAGGGAAGGTGGCTGGTGTTTCTGAAGACAAGTGATGATATGTGGGGATAGTCCTGGCAAGATCTTGGCTTCTGGATTGGACAAAGCAAATTCATCCTCTGAAAAAATCTATCCAGAGGGACAGGACCCGTTAGGAATATATAGTTATCAGTCTCTGTGATCTTAGGTGCCTATCACCTGTATCCAAGTTGTACAATACAGATGTCCAGAGGGGCTGGAGCCATTCAATAAAGCTGCTGCAATAGTTCTTTACATTAATACTGAGTTTGAACTCATCACTCCTGCGGTCACTGGTCTGGAAAACCACGTGCAGCTCTCAGACCTGGAGAGCATTGGGGATGATAAAGGAACGGACAGGCTGAAGCAGGGCTGAGGATCCTGACAGTCCCCACTTGGGCCCCAGCAAAGTGGTGCTGGGGAATTGTCTCTGGCCCCTGTGGCAGCATTTGGCTTGCAAGTTCCCAGTATTTACCTAAATATATTTTGGATTGTTGCAGCTCCTATTGTTTGTGATAAAGGCTTGGACAAAAGGTCTATTGATCAGGCAGTCCTGGCCATCCATCTCTGTCTGCCTCTGGAGAGGCTGTGGTGGCAGTGATGCTGCTGAGCCACTGCTGTGCATCAGGCTGGCACAGTTGTGCTTCCTGGGAGGGAAAAGGTGTGATGGCACCGCAGATCCCTTTGCTTTTCTCACCCCATGCACACGAGAATCACTGGGTGAATACAGAGTGATGTGTGACGGGCTCTGAGCCAGGCTCAAAGCTCATGCTCATCTTGCTCCCGTGGTCTGGTTTAGTAAGGAACAGTCTTCCAGGTTTGAATGCTTGTGACATTCAAGCCTTGCAGAGCAGAGAGATTATCACAGACAAAGATTCTGAATTTTGTAATTTATTTTTTTTTTTAATGAAGTCAACTACTGAGCAGAGAAAATCTTGTGGCTGGAGGAAGACCCCTGGCTTTCTTAGGAAAAGTAAAATATTTCCTGTAGGTTTGAGCTAAACTTTGCTTGTCTAATGATGAAAAATGGTGTTTGGTGCAATTAGGTAATATAAGGAAAATAGTTGTATTTCTGGAATACTTGTTATTTCTTTTACTGTGTCATAGTCAAAATACAGCCCACGTTAGCAATGAAATTGCATCTCATGCAAAGATTCTTGCACTGACAGAGAAAATGAATACTTTTATTCCTAAAATAGGAGAGAATAAGATATTGAAAATAAAAGGAATCAGTATTGGTAACGTGTATATGGAAAAGAAGGTTATATCTTGTGGCTCTGAAGTAGAACTTACATCCAGACATAATAATGCAGATACATAAAACCTTCTGTTTTGAAGAACTAGCTGGGGGAAAAAACAATGTGAGATTTCAATATAGATTCTTTTGAATGTAGTTAACAGAGTACAATATTAAAGACTGACAGTAAAGTTGGCCAGCAATAAATGGGAGTTATAGTTACCTGTTTTAACATGTAATAACTCAAATTGAAGTACTTATTCATTTTATAGGAAGCTTTTTTTTCAAGCAGTGGAGTTCAGAAGTAACATTATCACCTCAAAAAATTAATGTATTTTTATACATGTTACCATGTATTCCTAATTTTTTTTTTTTTTTAAGTTGAGTCTTCCCTGTTTCTGACGCCTCCTGTTCCCGATCCTGCTGTTGTGAAAGGTGGGGATGGTGTCCTCTGGCTCAGCACAGTGCAGAAGTTCTGGCTATGCTGGGTCTAGGAAGTTTTAGGAGCCTGGGTGCGGCTGGTGCCTGTCGAGCACAGACGGGCAGGAGCTGGAGCCCCGGGGGCGATGCCAAGGCAGAGCTCCGGGCACCGGGACGAGCCTGGGCGCAGCCCCCATGGGTGGGTGCGAGTAGGGCAGGAGTGGGGACAGGAGCCCGCGTGTCCCTGGGATCTCTGCAGCCTCTGGACGTGCCCACTTGCCGGACTGGCTGATGAGAAGAGCTGAAGTGTGGAAGTCATTAACTTCACCCGGATGGAAAAACTGTCCAGTGCCCGCACTCCGAAGGGAGCCTGCGGTGGCTTCCTGCGGGTGCCGGGCGCTGGCCGTGCTGGCCCTGCCCGCTGCCGCTGCCCCGCCGGCCCGGCGGCTGCTCCCTCCTGTCCCCGCCGTGCCCCCTGCGCCGCTCCCTGCCGTCAGCCCTCGTTTGCCGTGGCTCACATCAGCCAGGGCCGGGCGAGGAGCTCTGGGGCTCCCCCGCGGCTCTCCCGTCACCGCTCTGTGCCCCGCGGAGACGAAGGAGCGCTCGGACAATGCGGGCATTGTACCCGCGGTGCCCTGGCTGGGGCAGCGAGCCTGTCCCCCACAGCGACAGCCCCGTGTCCCCGCACCCGGCAGTGCACGGGCCGGGTGGCGTGGGACTGATGCCGCAGACGTGCGGAGAGAAGATTTGGTGGGAGTGAATTGTGGCAGCTTTGGGCTGGTGAGATAACTGAGGGGAACTGAGCGTTTTGAGCAAACAATGTGGTAAAAGGGATGCAGGATTTGAGGTGCCCCATGCACATAAATTTGGAAAGCATGTGGCCGTGGAGGTGCCTCTAATACGAATTGAATACATGAGTCGATTCATAACTTGAGGTAAAACCTCTGCCTGGGGTTTTGGTGGATTTGCTTCTCTACTCAACACTTTCTTTTGGTTTTGGTTTCTTTTTTCCCCCTCTATTTTTTTACTGGCATTAGCTTCCTGGGAAGAAGGTTGCCAGAGAGCCTCCTGCATTTTCCAGGGGGTGTCTCTTTCTCTTGCTTTCCCCATTTCACCTTTCTACTCTTCCACTCTCTTTCCCGTCTCTTGTGATGCACAACCTTCTTTCAAACATCCCATCTCACTTGTGCTTCTCCTCTTGCTTTCTCTGGGATTGCATCTGCTATACAGAAGGTTTATTCCTCCCCTCTGGTTGTGCTTTCCCTTGCCTTTGTTAGCATATTTCTGCCTTTCTCTCTTTTTTTTCCCCCCTCATTCTCTAGATTTTCTTTCTTCCTCCTGTGTTGGGGAACTTTATTTTCCATTCTCTTCTTCCTTGTACCTCTCAGGTTTGCCATCCTCCTTTGCAATGTCTGCTCCGTGTTTATCAGCCCTTTCCTTCAGTCCATTCTGTCCCCTCCTTGGTGTCTCAACAAGCAATAGGAATAAACTGAAGTCCCTGGCCAGGCCAGAGGTTCTGTCCAGTGTGATGGGCAAGTAGGATCCTACAAATGAACAGAGGAGTTTATCAGTGTGAGGTCATTAGAAATTACACCTACCTTGCCAGCTGCTCTCTCAGTAGTAGAGGAAAGGTGGTGTCTGCTGATCAGCCTGACCTTCCAGTTAGGAAAAAGTGTTGCTGAGCCCTGCCCATGCTTGGTGAAAGCAGGAATATGGGTTTATTTCGTTAGGCAATGTGCACCTTGTCCCATGATCCAGTCAAACCTCATCACCCAAGAAATGTTGGAATTAATCAACTTAGATGGGAAACTTGCCTTAGATGCGGAGAAGTTGCAGTGAGAGATTTATCAGAGGATGGTCTTGGTTCCCATTGGATGTGGATGATAATCCCATATAGCAGAGAATTGGGATCCAACCTCACAGCACTCACACCTCCACACTTCGTGATGTTGCTTGTCATGGGATTGAGCCTGAAGAAACCCCACTCCTGGCCATCCAAGCCCAGTCTCAGTGGTTCAGGAATATTCCATACTTTCTTTTTCGGGCTGTATATTGTCCCAGACTTCTCCAGAGTGTGGCATTACCTTGCTCCATCAGAGTCATATCTCATCCTAGAGACAGCAGATGGAGTGATTGAAGCACTACTGGGCTGGGCCACTGTAAAATATTCTTTATCAAAAATGAGCCTTGCAAAGAGGGCTGTAATTCTTTTGACCCCCTCCCTTTTTTTATTTTTTTCCTGTAGGAGTGTTTCAGCTGTTTAATTATTTTTTTTTTTTTTAATATCTCTCTTTCCAGACTTTTTTATTCTAGTCCCACTGCTGTGATTCCTGCGGGGTGTGAGGAGGAGGGCTGAGTGACAGGCTAATAACCTGCTCTGGCTCTCGCTCCAAGCCCAGTGGCAGGTGTCCCAGAGCCCCTATTGAATGCCACCGTCCAAAAAAAAATTTATCAACAATCTTCCTTCAACAATGATTTATTATTGCCATAATTTGCCTTGGTACAATGAGCTGCAGAGTGTATTTCTGCACCCGACTGACAGGTATTTGATGGCTCCAGGTGCCTATTTTATTTAGTCTTGAGCCTAATATGATTTGGTTACCCTCTCCCCCTCCTTCCCATCCCTCTTCTCCCTCCCCACCCAACCTTTTCTCATTTTGTTTTGTTTTCTATGAGTGTGTTTCGCATAACCCTGGGCTGGCTGACAGCGCTTGTAAAAACCAGAAGTCGATCTTGCAGTGGCTTTTCACCATTAATCAAGCTGCCTGGAATTGGAAAGTAACACTGACAGGCTTTTATCTTGGAGAGAAGGAGGATGGCAGATGTATTTTATGGTGGATGAGCCTTCACGGCTTCTATTAGACTGGGACTTCAGTGGTACAAGGTGGTGGTTTGGGGGAGGAGGGGAGCGAGGGGGAGGAGAAGCCGAGGAGCAGCCTATAGATAAATAGATCCGTCAGTCAGGCGATGTGGAGGTCTCCAGGCGGCCAGCCATTGTAGGTGACAGAAAAGGCAATCAAAGACAAAACAAATCAAAAGGTACATCTTATCAGCAGCAGGCCAGCTGGACTTCCACCGCACTCGGAGGCCCCGCCGAGGGCAGGAGAAATTAATCGTGCTGTCGAGGCCAGAGAAATTGTCGCCGCTGAAGGTCCAAGTTCAGGCGAGCGGAGGTGGCCAACATTAAAGGAGAGGGAGAGCGGGGGGCGGGAGGAGAGGAGCGGGGAAGCGAGAGCCGCTGTCCCACCACCTCTCTCCCTCCCTCCCTCCCTCTCCCCCCGGCCGCCGCGGGCTCCTGACAAGAGCATTCATCGTGCGATGATAGCTCGGCACCTATGATTGGTACCTTTAATAATATAGCCCTCGCTCAGCTGTCACCCTGAAAGAACAATTTTTCCTCCCGCTTTCCTCGATGCAAAGATACATCTGTAATGAGAAGGGTGACAGAAAGTGGGAGCGCAGGGAGCCAAGGAAAGTTTGGAAGAACATTAATCAAAAAGTGAAGTTGGAGGTGATGCTGGCTGCTTGAGGTGCCTGTGCCTCCAGCAGGGAGCCAGCGGCGGGTTTGAAGCTGTTGCTGTGTTTCCTGGCCTTCAGTGCTTCGGGGCCCCTCTGTGAAGGGAGAGGGATCCTTGGCCCACCCTTGGACAGTAGCAGCTTTGGAAGCCACGGTCCTCCTGCATGGCAGAGCTGGTCATGGTGGGAGGGACTGGCAGGTAGCCCCATGTGCTGGGAGTCCTTGGTGTAAACCAGAATGACTCCACTGTGTGTGGATTTGTGCTGGGCAGGGATCTCCCTTCGCCTCTGCAGCCTGGAAGAAGAAATGTGTGGTTACAAGTCCTGTGACTTTCCCTGCAGCAGGGCCCTACTCACGTGCTGCTCTGGTCCATCCTTTGGATCCAGCCAGACTCAATCCACAGTGCCATCATTAGCAGCACCGTGCAGAAACTGCCTCATTTCCCCAAAGGAGGAGTTCTGCCTTCCAGGGCATGACTCCCTTGTCTCCAGGCTGCCCCTGCCTCACGTGCTCTTGGGGCTCCTTGTGCTTTAGCCCAAAGTCTCCCTCAAGCCCTGGTTATGGACCAAGCTGCAGTGTTGTGCTGCCTGGAGCCACTGCCCACATGTCCTGTGCCCAGGGCCATCACAGGAGGTGCCCAGGGCTCCCACTGCAGGTGCCCAGCACTGCACACCCATCAGCCCCTCCAAGCAATTGTGTGGGGGGAGGCAGCTGGGGACGTTTGGGGGAGTGTATTCCACCCCAGATGTAAAAGACACACTGGCAGCCCTGCACTGGGGGGCTGGGAAGAGCAGAAGGTGCCCACATCTGCAAGAAGCAACGAGGGGGCTCGTTTTGCTGTATTTAGGGAACATGCCTATTTTAATTTAAGGGATAAGCAGCAACGTCCTCAAACACAGTTATCTCCTGTGGTTTTTAGCAGCTTTCCAGGCTGCCCAGCTCTGCTCTGCGGTTGTCAGTCCCTCCCTGGGATGAAGCCCCTGGGCTTGAATTCTTTAGCATTGGCATTTGGCAGGCAGTTCTCTCATTCTGTGCTCTCTTGTCCCTACAAATGATTTGCTAATCTACATCTGTTTTTGTTTTTATCCTAATAAAACTGGGGATTATGTGAAGATCTGGATCAAACAGGTCGTCTGTAAAATTGGGGGTGCTTGTCTCTGTGGCCCACAGTCTCAAATCCCACAGGATCAGGAGGAAAGCAGGGAGGGTTAGGCAGCATCTCTGAGAGAAGCAGTTTGTTCTATCTGGTTTCCAAAAATTCAGTGGTGATTACTTCCTGCCTTCTCCATGGAAGCAGATAACTTCTGCAGGCAGTGGTTGCTGGGTGTGTGAACCATATGGCTGGGATAAATATTGGTAATAATGGGTGCTGAAAACTGTCTTTGAGGAATGTTTCCCTCATCCACATGGAAGAGTTGAACCCAGAATGGACAAGCACAGCTCATGTAGGGAAGCAGAGCTCTGGGTCCACGCAGATCTTACCAAGGACACACAGGAGGGGAAATGGGTCCTGCACAGTTTGGTCTGTCCATGCAGGAGCTTCAGAGGATGCTTGAAAGGATGAGCCCTTCATTATATGCTCTGCAAAGATGATTCAGATATGCTTTGTTGGCACTAAAATGAGTAAATAATGCTTTTTCCAGGTAACATTTTCTGCAGTCCATAGCCTGTAAGAGCAGGGACCTCTAACTCAAGTGCTCAAGATGATTTTGAAAACTGAACAACAGATGTCCCATTCAGGACAGACACAAGGTTACTAGACAGTTTTCAAAAACTTTTCTCCTTCACTTCATGTTTGTTGCAATGCTCTGGGGCTCAGTTCAGTTACCTGAACACACCTGGGTATGAGCTGTGTGGCTCGGCACCCCACAGCAGCTGTGGGGGTTGGCAGCTCTGACAGGTGGAGCAGCCCGTGCAGGGGCACAGTGGGTTTACATGGGGGCCCTGCGATTGAGTGTTGGGGTTTTGTGGCAGTTGCTGCTGTCCTCGGGCAATATCTCCACTTCCACAAGTGAATCCGGAGTGTTTTGTGGTCTGTGGGATCTGGCAGTGCTGGTCTCACTGTTCTGTACTGCAGCAGTGGCTTCAGATGGGCTCCCTGGAAGTCACAGACTTGTCTGAAAGCAAAACCTGTTTCAGCCCCTGCACCAGTGCTTGATCCCTGCAGGTTGCCACCATTGCTTTTGAGGGGGAATAACACCCAGGGCAGAAAACAGCAAGCCAGGCATCAAGGGGACGAATCATTGACCCCGAACACAACTATTGCAGTCACAAGTGTGCTGAGCACACTGTAAGGCAGAGCTTGTTGTCGCCAGGGGAGTTCAGTGCACTGGGGGGTGACAATTGCAGGGACAGTGCCCCAGGTCTAGGGGATCAGGCATGTGCTGGGAATGCTGCTTTTGTCCTTGCTGGCACTAGCTTGACAAAGGTCCTGAACAGGCGAATGATTTTGCTGTGGGGACCCCAGTGCCATCCCCTCTCCCTGCTCACACAGCAGCAGCTCTGCCAGGAGCTCAGCCCAAGGCTGGGTGAGGGCAGACCTGATGGTCGTGGCACCCCTGTGGTTCCAAAGCCCAGGAGCCCATAGCTGCCCTCTCTGTCCGTCCTCTGTGCTGCTTGAGCTCGGTCTGGAAGCTGTTTTTATCGCAGCTGCCTTCAACAACCCCTGCGGACTCCACCTTCCCACAGGAGACAGGATCTGCACAGGGCTGTGGGATCAGAGGCCATGCTGAGCTGGCAGTAAAACCTCAGGTTGTGCCGTTTTCCCACTTTTCATTGCAGACTCAGGAATGTGAGCTTTCTTTGGGAGAGAGAGAAAGCATCAGCTGCAGATGTGAGCGTGCTCTTTGCTTCCTCACTGTCCCTGCACCCCTTCCGATGCCTGGCTTCCAATCTGAAACGTGCTCAAATCTCTCTTCTTTCCCCTTGTTTGCCTGGTTTTACACCAGAAAACCATCTCAAGCTCCCCTGGCTGCTGGCAGAGTCGTGGGGCCGTCAGCCAGCGGAGCTGGGCAGTGGCAGAGCTGGGAGGCTGGTGCCAGGTTTGGAGGTTTGGAGCCCAGCAGTGCTGTGCAGGCTGCACAGGTACAAGGTCAAGTGAGTGTTATGTCCTCTCCTGTTTGGAAATTCTGAACTGGCACCCGAAATAAAACCCCAAGTGGAGGTTGTTTACAATGTTTTGTAATAAAAATGAAGTAGTTCTTAATTTTTATTGTTTAAAGGGGAAAAAAGCCTGCTCTTTCCCTGGCCTGCCCACTTCATCAAAATGTTGCTACTAAATAGATTTTGTGGCTGTAACTCCCAGGATATCAGTGCTGTCGCTTTGCTGGTGCCAATGAATCACTTGGACATGCACAATTAAATATGTACATGGATGCACAGGCTCCAAAGCTGTTAATGGGCAGAAGAGATACAAATTGTGAACTGAGAGGCCAAAGTGTGTTTGTGCCCAGCTCCCAGAGCTGATGCAGAGTGTAGCACTTGTTTGTTCCTTTTAAAGATATCAAAATGTGAGACAGGAAAAGTTCTTGTTTGCTTCAGGGCATTTTGAGGCTGGATGAGAACAGTGGAGTTTATTTTAAACTCCTGCTGGTAATGACTCTTGATTACCAGGGTATCTTCTGTCAAAAGAAATAAAAAGCATCATCATCTTCACCTCTTGGAAGTGTTTCCCACCCTGAGGAACACTGATGTATCTCACACCCCAGCTATGTGTACAGAGGCAGGGTTTCCCAAATGAGTGTTTTGCTGGCCATGCAGGGTGGAAATCAGGTCACTGGGGTAACACCAGCACATCTTCTGGCCATCCTGCAGCCTGAGACAAAGTTGTACCTGTGTCTTGTGCCTGCTGAGCCACAGCAAAACTCTTACCATGCTTTGAGCGGCTGTGCTCACCCTGGTGCTGTTTGTGGGTACCCCACTTTCAAATGGTAAAAGCCAATGCAAGAAGGGAATCAAAGTTCTTTCCATTGAGGGCATCTGGACCAATTTTGGAGATGGGAAGTTTTCAGGATGTGTATTGATGCCTCAGGTTTTAACTTTCATATTTTTCAAATCCTGTACTGCCTGGTGTGTAACTCTGAAGTTTCTTGTAGCCTGTTAACTTCTGCTCTCTTGTGCTGGGTGGACATAACAAAGCCTCTCCAGGCCTGCTCTCCAAGGACACTCAGACTGTCCTAGACCCAGAAAGTATAAACCAAAGGCCTCGAAAAGGGGGGCAAGCTTGGGGAAATTACATCATTAACTGAAGCTTTAATTGGAGAATTAACCCTGCTATGCAAATGAACCAAACATATAAAAGTGTGAAGAACTCGTGACCTGCTGTCCATCTTGGGGTCCATCTTGGCAGTAGCCTCTGGCTCCCCAGGGGTACCTTTGAAGGCCTTTCAAACAAATACCTACCTTTACTCCCTCATTCTTGTCTAGTCTCTGTTTTCAGGTGGCCACTTCAGGCATCAGTATAGTCTTGAGTTTTCCTGACAGCGGTGGTCTCCTGGCTGGGTCAGCTTTTAGAGCATCTCCCGTTTTTCTCACAAAGGTTAATTGTATTTTAAATGCTTCTGGCCACATGAAAACTAAAGACACGGCAATTTCTGCCCTCTGTGTGTACAAAGGAGGGGAATCAACTTTCAGGTACTACCAGACCATGGCATCTGCATAGGAGGCACGTACACTGGATTTATGTGTATCCCCTGTCTCCGAGCAGGATCCAAGTGTGGCACCGCTCCACATCGAAAGGAAATCACAGCTTATAATATTCAACTGGTTACTATAACCCCCACCCACCCCAGGTTTAATATTAGAACTATTTTTCACGTTGAAACCGAAATAGTACAAAATATGGGCTTGCTGTAATTGTTGTTAGATTATGTGTCACCCTGATAAGATGTAACAAATATTTTCCTATACAGCAGGGCCCGTTTCCCTGCGAGTAATGGATGGAGAAACTTCTCATAGTGTGTAGGCAATCGGTCGTAAAAACTTCGCTGAGAAGATTAATGCATTAAGTGCAACCTTTGTGGAAAATAGGAAGAAAAGAATTAAAATAATTGTTTGTTCTTTCACATTTAATATTAATAACCAAACTTATTTGGTGGGAATGTTCCTTGCTGCCTGTGCCTTCCTCCTTCAAGGGGCAACTTTGTGTCAGAACTATTTCTGCTTTTTTCTGAAGATCTTTCAGCAGCACCTATTGTATATGGTGCAGTGATTCTTTCAACAGAACTATTTTTATCAGTAATATGAAAGACTTTTTTTCATGGGCAAAGCTGTGACACCAGTAAGTCTGCTGGACGTCACTTAATAGGCTAGATAAACATTGGCTCACCATTTAGTGTGGAAGGATTTTCCCTTTGTACCACAGCTCTACGTCTTCCTGAGGCACTTAATGGCCAGAGAGGTGGCACCCTGGGGACAGGGCCCTACAGAGCTGGGGCAGGGGCTTGTTTGCTGTACAGACATGGAAGTGCAGAAGGGAAAAGTGGGGCCCTTCCAGGAGCAAACCCTGCAGGAAGCTGCAGCCCCTCCTGAGCACACCCTGCACCGAGTTCTGCTGCTGCCTGTTAGAAGGGTCCTTGCTCCTCTCTGGGGATTCTTTGGGACCAGCCCCTGCTCTGCCACAGACTTGGCAGATGGAAGGATGGTCTTGTAATCCTCATCTTGATGATGATGTAATGGTTCATTTTTTTTTAATTGCTCAAGGTTTGGGAAAACTGATTTAGATTGATTGCTGCTGCTTTCCCCCCATGTGTATTTTGAGATCTTGTTTTCTTCCCAAAGTACACTTGTGTACCTGCAGTCAGTCTCAAGTGACAGGTGCCATCAGTCATGAAGTCTGCTGTGAAACCAGGGTCGGATAGAGCTGCTTATTTGCAGTGTGTGGCACACAGTTCACTTCTCCCCAGGTCTTTGCTTGTATCTGAGGTCTGGCAGGCTACCCAGCTCGAGTTTTACAGAGAATCACTTGTTTTACTAGTTGTGAGAACAGATTTTCTCCCCAGTTTTACAGAGCTTGTATTTTTACAAAGAACATTTTGTAAGCAAAGAAAACAATTGGCTTGCTAAAGGAGAACCAAGAGCTTCTGCCCCTTCCTGCTGATGGTAAGTGGGAGCAGTGGTCTGAGGGTTTCAGTATCCCAGGAGGTACCAGCCTTCACTGCCCCTGCAGGTCTGTTGCTGCTGAGTGAACAGAGACAAATTTATCACTAAAAAGCCAATGCCATCAAACGCTGATTGGGCCTTTGAACTGCTCTGGCATTCAGAATTATTTAGGGCTTATTCAAACTTCTTTCTAAATCGATCAGTTAGATATTTCAGAAAACTCCCAAGAAAAATGGTACTTATATTCTTAAATAACTACATTCATCATTGCCAAGGAGGACTTTCAAACTGCAACAGGAAAAAAAAAAAGTTCAATTTTGATCATGCAGCAGCTTAATTCACTGTGTCTCTTTCTATGCTGCCATAGCACTAAAACAGAATGTGGCATCCAGCCACAGTAAAAAGAGATTTTAGAAGCACTGTGAAAATTAGTCTGATGGTCTAATTGCAATCTTTATTCATCTGGAGTCAGTAAAAGTGGATTTTTAGGTTTGAAAGCAGGAATGCTCCTTGGCCAAAAATATTCACAGATAAACCAAAAATCATTCATTAAATCTATCTGTCGCTATTGTTTAGTTGCAGATGTAGAGAAAGGAGTAGATAGATTATTTAAAGTACAAAAGCTAATTAGGGCTGGCTGACAAGAGTACTGAATTTTACTTTGAAGAATGGGACAGGTTTTTACATGATTGAGATGGTAGAATGTGATCTAAACATTATTATATCCAAACTACCCAGCTTCCTTCCAGCTCTGTTTTTTCCTCCCCAGCAGTCTCTGCTGTCCAGTCCAGTTTCTGGAGTTGAAAAATCATTAGCAATTTCCACTAACAGCACTTCAGCACAAGGAAGAGACAAGCCTCTAGAGCATAAAGGGGTGAGGACAGAGATTTTTAGCAGTTGGACTGCTTCCCCAAAGAGATGATGACTGAGCTCCTGCATGTTTTAGAAGGCACAATTCTCTGATTTAACAAGGGAGCTTTGTTACATGTGCTATGTAGCAATTAAGCCATGTAAATATATTTTATACAAACGTGCATGCTATGGCTTTGTGATAATTTTAGCTTCTTTAACTACCACAAAGTCTCAGAAGAAAACCTCTTAGGAAAGCAAAACGAGTAATAGAGGTGGATTTCACTTCTAAAACATAACCAGAAAACCCCCCAAACCCTAAAGGGCCTCTGATTGGTACATGTAGTATTACTGAGCTTCTCCCCACAGGAGGAACCACTTGTGAAGGATTCGTGGAAGGCTGGGTATCTGTTTGGTACTTGTGAGACAGAGTCTCATTCAGGAACAGATTTAAATTTTTGATGAGCTAAATGTATTAATTGAAAACTCACCACCTTCACTTTGCAGATGCTAAAAGGCACATTTAAAACTGGGCTCCCGTGATAAGTTACTATTTTTTCCCTTCCCACCCTACCCCAAGAAATGCTTATTTAAGTAGTGTACACAGTTTTAAAACCCTAAAGGTTCTAACAAGGAATGTGAGTTTATTCATTTGATAAGGCCTCTACATTTTTTCCCCAATACATCCATTTATGTGGTTACAGATTTGTATCTCAGTGTTACAAGCATCTAAATCTTTAATCATTTATCTTCAGAGTGCTGTGAAGCAGTCAGGTATCCATGCTTTACAAAACAAGGAAGCACACTTTGAACATGAGACTAAGCTGAAGTTCATCCAAAGTCTGTGCAGAGCGGGATTTTGGTTTTAGTTTGAAATTTTTTCCTGATTCTGAGTGATCAAGAAAGTGGGGATAGTGGAAAAAACAGCTAATCATGATGGAAAGCAATTTTTATTTAATCTGCTTTAGGGAAACCCAAGAAAAGTTTAAGTTACTCTGGGGGAAAGGCTTTAAATAGGGCCAAGATAACTATTCCGCATTTCTGCATTCTCCAAGGAAGTCTTCAGAAAAAAAACCCCAAACCCTACAAAGAAGTAAACACTTTTAAAAAGTCCCAATCTATTTTTCCCTTTGCTGCAATCCATTTTTGTGTTGCAGATCCATTTTACTAATATTTGGCTTTGTTAATTCCAATTTATTTTGACTGTTTCTTTGACAAGCCAACACCCAGAGTGAACACACACACACTTCCAATATTCTTGACATTTTTTATTATAAAGCACTTCAGACAAACTTTAATTCAAAACCAAACAGTTCTCATCTGTAAAAGGAAACCTTTTTAAAACAGGATTCATAAAGAAAATAGACTGTTCTTAAGCATCAACTTCAGTTAGAGCTCTTCTGTAATGAAATCTAAAGACAAAACTGATGGGTCAAGAGCTATTCGTTTCACATATACTGATAGAAGGGAGACTAAGATGTTACACACACACCATGGAGCATCTTATTGTTGATAATGAAGTAGGAACACTCGATAGTTAATTCTGGCCTGACAAAGCAGTCCAACATTTAAATATTCTTCAGTCCCAAAAGAGACAAACCATTAACATTTCTCATTCAATAACTAAGCCAGCCCTGGCTAAGGGTTAAAGCTACTTCAAAGCATCTAACATGATAAGCTTTTCATTTCATGTACTTCTCCTGCTGATCAGCCAAGATTTTTGCTGAGGATTTAGCATCATAGAAAAGTTCATTTATTTCTTCAATATGCTCTTTCTCAATGCTGTCTTTCCCATTAATCTTGGCAAGCAGGTTAGCTGGGGTCAGCAACTGCACAGCATACCTGTGATCAAACAGAGGCAGATGAGTAATTACAATTCAGTGCATCCCAGGGAACTGAAGATATGGAGGGGTGGGACATTTGCTGGGAAACACAGCTCTGCCAGCAGTATGAAAAAGTCAGCAAGCACTCCAGCACATGCATTCTTTAGAGGAGAAAAGAGGAGCATTACCACTCTTTTTTTAATGATTGCTAACAGACCATGTCACTGTAAAGGAGAGGTCTGTCTCGCTTCCAAGTGAGTTATCCCACAACGAGTGGATTTAGACTCAGTCATGCTTAATAGAAAAGTGTGCCCAACTTACCTTAGGGTTGTCTTGGTACCAATTTCCCCTAAGTGGTTTAGAGCTTCTTCACTGATATTAATCCCTTCTGTCTGAGCACGAAGCTTTGTGATCTGTTGGGAAGAATAAACGAGGTAAGAGTCCAAACAATTAACAGGCTAAATTACTGAAATCAGCATCTATAAACTGTCAGCTTAGAGATGACATGTTACAAAACAAGATGGTGTGGAGAGTTACCCTGGTGTAACTCACCACTAAACAAGAACTTGTAAAATTTTCAGTCTTTGGACAGGCAAATACAATGTTAAGAAAATTAGTATCACAAAAGGAAGGTAAAGTACCACATCTGGACTGCTAACCCTTCATGGTAACTGTATGGTTAGCAAGGCCTGCCTACTAATAAGGAGCAGAATACGAGAACTTATACAAGAAAATGGAAAATATATGTGAGAAATCAGTGGCAGCTGGAGTCTTGTGGACACACCAGTTACTGAATTCTGCAGTCTATCACTGATGCTGTACAGCAGAGCCCTCCAAAAAGCCCTACAGAAAGCTGCACCCTTCCCGTAGCAGCTCACAACACACTTTTTATTCAACTGACAAGAAGAGAGTAAAATAAATCAAAAAGTTACTTTCTATGATTCACCTATTCCTTCAAGAAGAAAAAAAAATCACTAAGAAGAATCTAATCTTTCAAGAACAGTCTCAGGCTTGTACCAGTTTGAAGATCTTTACAAAGTTGGAGAGGAAGATATCACCAATAAGCCTGAGCATATAAAGCTGTAACAAAAGTGGCACAAGTCTCTCGGTAGTCTGTATTACCAGCTGAGTGATAAGGGGCAGACTGGATAATGATGTTGTGTTGTAGTGCTGAGATAACTCTGGAACTGCAAGCCTCATATAATACAGGTATTTTTCACTTTGGCAGCTTTGTAAACAAGATATCAAGAAGCGCTCGTTTAAATTAAAGCCATAAAAATGCACTCGGGGAGCCGGGGTAGGGAGCAGAGTAAGAGAGGGGCTTGAAATGGCAGAAAGTTGGTGCTGAGATATGTACCCTGAATATTGGCAATGCTGCTGCAAATTGCAATTCAGGTTGAAGATTTTTACTTGTAGATCACCTAGACATCCCCTTCCCTTCATTCAAACGCTGCTACTTTGTTCTTCCTCTGCTACAAACAAGGCATCGAATGCCACACCTTTAACAATGTTTTTTAAAATAACTTTTTAATCTAGCAACCTGGAAGAACATTACTGAAGGACTGGGGCTCAAGCCATTAACCCACCAGCTTGCTTACGTATGGATTTACTATGGAATAGGAAAACAAGTGTTTATCAGGTAAAATACATTAGGAACAAAACATCTCAGTTATAACCTCTAATATCCAACAGGAGGCACATATGCAAAAAAATGTGATTATAACAACACCTGACTAGAAGAAGCATAAAAGTGAATTTTTTCCCTATTCTGGTTTCACCAAGGTTACCGTGTGTCTTGTCTAAGAGCAGCACTTCACAAGGTGACTTCTACTTTATCAACACACACAAAAAATATTTTGAACTGGTTATGAACAAACTTTCAGTAGATACATGACCAGATTCTGTGCTGATAAAGGAATCAATTGTGAAGGCAAGGAGCCTCACACAGAAACATCATCAGCAGAAACTTCTTCCTAACATGAAAGACAAATGAGACCAAAAATAGGGAATTAAACTTATGGATGCCTTGTTTTTACCGCCTTCCCCCCAGCTGTACTCAGTTAGAAGCCAAAGGTAAATGTAATAGCTCCTCCTCTTCTCCCATGAGAAGTTGCCATTCAAAAGCCTTAATTTAAGGGAAGATGAGATTGTCTGACTATGGGAAGATGATTTATAGGGCCCAGTGTCTGGACTATGTTTTTAGCTTTAGGCAATACTACTGTGAACATTTTCTTTCCTTCAGCCCTGGGGAGGGTGGAAATAACAGCACTTACCCAGCTCTTCTGAAAATCAGCAGTTCAGAAAGTGTCTGATCTGCACGGTAATACAGCACTAACTACACGGAATTCACTCACACTACAGGGAAGCCCACACAGTCTTTAATACTGCCAGGCTGAGTAAAAGCCACACATGAAAATCTGTTTGTATAGAGACTAAACCTAATTGTACTGTTCAATCACTGAGCTGCTTCTACTGCAATCTACACCCTAATGCTTCAAAGTGTCCTTTAGGTACAAAAAAGTCATCCTGAGCACAGCTCAGAACAGCATCAGTGAAAAGCTCCTCAAACCAAGTGAAATGAAGCTTTGCCTCTATGTTTATGTTCGATAAACACCTCGGCTTCACCTTAGCACTTATCCAGCAGCAGGAGACCATTATCTGGTGACAACGCTCTCCTCCATTGACACTATCTCTTAAATAATACAAAGAATTGACATGGTAAACCCTAATGTCTTCTGCATTGTGTCACTTCCCGGCATTGAGACGCTAATGAGGGGGGATCTTTGACACAATGCATCATAATGGCACCAAGCATTATAATCGATACACAACACATTGTGATGGCCCCACAGGAGAACTTCCAGGCATTTGGAAGGAGATATCTGCAACACTTGCTGTGCTTACATTTCCAAACTTGACTTGAGGAGCATGAACACTCTCCCAGTTTCAGGAGACAGCCCCAGTGGGTTAAAGCTACAGTACAGGGCATAAAGGCAAAAATGCAGCACATGAGGTTGTATTCCCCAATCCCTTTTGTGTCTCACGTGAGGGAAAAGCTCGAGGTCTGGGACTAAAGATCCCATCATGTGACACTTCGACTTATACCAACTGCAAAAGCACTACCTGCTGAAATCTGCAAACTATGGAAAGCACATCTGTGCAAGGAACTTCTTCAGCTGACAATTCATGCCTTCCTGCAAGTAAGGTGCCACTTTCAGCTCCAGATGTGCATAGCAACTCCTCAGTGGCTGGGAGTCAGACAGAGAAGTTGAGTGCAGTTTTAACCAGCTCACTGAATTGGCTCCTAGAGAAGCAGGCTTTTAACAAGCAGGAAGCTTTCTGGCACACGCCCTGGTGACCACAGAGTCAAACAGCTCTACAGTAACAGAACAGGCAGAAGCTGTGCACAACTTTGGGGACTTGTTACAAGCTCTTTAAAATGCTGTGCATACCTGCTTCATTTCTTGGGGTGTATAGAGCATGGTTCGGATAATCATTACTCGATCCAGCAGGTCCAATGGTATTCCATGAGGAGACACAATATCCTCTGTGCCCCTAGAGGAGAAACCAAACAGAAGGAGATCAGACACTACCCTGAGTTCAGTACATTGACTGGGTTAAAATCGGTAGAAAGTGACTACGTTAGTTTACAACTGTTGCCTGTCCACAGAGACACACACCCTTAGGTCAGAGACAGGAAACATTCTGGTCTAAGGTTCATTCCAGACAGCCCCAAGGAAACAAATACTATTGCTGGAGCTCTTCAACATGCCATTCAGAAATAGTGAGAGGTGCTTTCCTGCCTTGTATCTCACAATACAGCCTTATCTAATGTTCCAAGGTATCTTCCAGCAAGGAAAAAATCATTCTTACTAAGTTGTTTAGCAGGATCAGCAGAAATTACATATACTATCATCCATTTGGAGAACATCCCCTGTTGCTGAGCAAGCCATTCTTTCCCCAGTCCCTCCAATGAATAGTTCAGTGGTTTACATGCCATGCTTGCAATCCAGCAAATTTGGAAGTGTAGGTCTCTGTATGAAGGACAGGGCAGGATCTAGATCCCCAACTGTTTTATTTGTCTGATGTACAACACCCAACAGCAAAGCCTGCAGACACGTGGACTCTTGGTTTCCCAAGACCACCACAGTTTGCTGTGAAGGTGAGAGTGAAAGATACCCAGATTTAATTTATGACAATTACAGAGATTGCAGTAAAAACAGTGAAGTGCTGGTAAAGAACTATATTTCTAAGTTCAGTGCTGGTATTTAGGCACTGCAACTCTTGCCATGGTCCTCCCAATATTAGATGCCACTGTTATATGGAAAACTTTCTTTCTTAAATCACAGCTTTTTCATAACAAGATCCACAGTGAATCTATGCTGACAGATCTCTACTTCCTTTACTCTTACAAGACAGTCTTTTTATATCTTTGCAAAGAGAATGCTGTAATGTTCACCTTAAACATTTTTGAAGGGTTATCATTTTCACTTCTAAGCAATGCAAACAGAGAAAGATTAATACCAGATAAGCCACTATGAGGGAAAGGAAAAACTGGTTATACAGCTGAATTAAATCAATTCAAAGAGTAGCAATCATTGCTAACGACAGCTTGTTTAGACATAATTAGACCTAGACCACAAACTAGTAGTAGAACTTACAGAAGGGTCTGAAAGAGGAGAGCACTTTTACTGAACACGCAAAGAATGCTTTTTGTGGGTGCAAAATATCAAAGTGAAGGCACAAAGTGAAGTGGAGATGAAAAACAAGCTGGTTGGCAAGACTGAAGAATCACAAAAAGCCAGACCAACATAGCAGGAAAAGGGAGAGGCTGAACTGTGACACACTTTAACAGTAAGAACAAGAAGCTGAAGTCTGATGGAGTTAGGATAGCAAACAGCAAAATAATCCAGAAGCAGGAAACAATGATTATTAGAGGTTTGTAGCCCTGGTGCTTTTGATGTCCCTAATGTGCAGGCAACAGATGTACTGAGGTATACAATAAGAATGGTAACTGTTACAGATCACCCAGGAAGTGAAACAATTCAGAAGCTGTTAGAGGAGGACAGATGTGCTAGGGGAAAGGAGGAATTTCAGTCAGCCTGGCATTAAATGCTTGTCCCATCATGAAGCTCACGAGCAGCTCTTGAGCACTGATGCACCTTGGAACTCATGCAGAGGATTATCACAGGTGTCAGTGTCACAGACAAAAGCCTTCAAAGATTGTAACTCTACTGATACAGCTAATTCCAAGGTTTATGGACCAATGCAAACTGGAAAATTCAGGTTTAGACATCATACCTGATAATGCAGTTTCCTCGGTTGGAAGCAAAGATGACAATGGGGGAAATAGAAGATTCCAGAGCTCGGTGCAGGTATGTGAAACACTCAATATCCAGCATGTGAACCTCATCCACAAAGAGCACACCTGGTACTAGCTCTGCAATGCCTTGATCGATGTATTTGTTCACCACCTTATTTATCTCTCCTCGAAGTTTGTCTGAGAACAAACAGAAACTGTTGGTTGTTCTGCTAGGGAACTGTAGGTCAGTAGGTAAAGACTGAAGCAAGGAAAATTCTTCTTGAACTTTCTCATGGTTTGCTATCTTACTGCCACAAGGAAAATATCTGTGACACTAAAATTTTGTGGCATTTCATACTGTACTGGGGAGCCATCTATGCAACAAACTATTTAAAAATTGAGTTTCTCACGCTTACATAAAATTGATTGTTGTAGGTTTGTGGAGTTTGGTAGGGGGTGGAGAAGTCAGTCAAACATCAGTTTAAAACATGAAACTTACTGAAGTTTCCAAGCATAGCTGAAAAGAACAACACTGAAAGAATGAAATCCTTTTATTCTATTTCAGCAAAGAAGTTGTGTTTAACAAACAAAAAAAAAGGCTAGAAAAGTTTCTGTGAATCTATTGCTCTCAAAGCTATGCCAGATATTACATCAATAAATCTGGTATCAGAATAAGCAAAAAACCTCAGGGACAGACAAAATACTTCAAAAAATGACCACTGAGTTAGGTATTGAAACAGATTTTGATTTAAATTTAGATAGTCACTTAGTGAAGCATCATTTGTATCAAAGCAAAAAGGAGAACAGATCTGTCTGTAGATACTGCTTTCTCCAAACACCTGTAGTTAAGGTAGGAAGAGCAGCAGTGCATGTGGAGCATCAGGTGCTTACACAGCTGTTCCAGAGGTGCCCTTTTTCTATTCCACCAAAATTCAGTATGGTTGCTACAACATTTTTTAGATGTTGTGTATTACTGCTGTTCAGTTTGGCTCTTTGTTGAAAGCCTGAACCTCACACTGTGGCAGGAATGTTGTGGGAAGGGGGATGGCACTGCCATTCTGACCTCTCCCAGGAAGATGGGTGCATTTTCCCTCTATACTGTCTCCAGCCACTGCAATTCTAGCAACTGTATCACTACCTTTTGAAATCTGAGTATTTATGAGTATGTATTATGTAGGCATTCATTTCAATATTGTAACTCTATTTTTAATCCTTTTCTAACTGGAAAACACAAAGATTATATTGGTCTCAAAATACCATACACGTTTCATACCAGTAATTTCAGTTTTCTTAGGCTTCATCAACTGTCCCATCATAGAAAGGATGTCTTGCCCTCCCTAGAAAAAGGAAGTTACAGATCAGCTATGAGGTCATGTAGAAAGCACATACCTTGGGAATTTTATAGATCAAGAATTGGTTAAAAAAGTTGTTTCTTACAGTTAACTTGACATTTTCTATCAGCAGTCTTTGATAATCTGTCAAAGTTGAAGTCACTTCACCACAACAGTATTCTAAACATAATCACCTAGCTACCTTCTCATCCTTTGTTCAGTCTTGCTCATTTGGAGAGCATAAAAAAATAAAAATGAGATATCCTGTCTCAAAAAAACTGTCACAGAGGAACTCTTAAGGAATGAAATTGTCAGGGAACATAGAGACTTGGATTGCCTGCATGCACAGTAGGTGCTCAGCCTATCAACATGGGAAGAATTATTCTAAATTTTATGACTTTTGAATACCATGATTTTTATCAAATAAATTATTTTTTTGTAAACGAGGAGGTTTGTTTTGAAATTGAGTAAGTTAAAGAGTGGTATTGTTATACCGTAGGGATTCCAGCCTTTAAACTTGTTAATGACTGTTTTTAACACAGATAGAATTCCCTCAAGAGTGAGCAAGACACAGCAAGGAGTAATTATCCTATTTTCTACGGTTTTTCCTCCAACACATGCAGAGCTCTACTGAAACTCACGAGGAAGTTTAACAAGTGGCTATGAAATAATTCTGAAGAAAGCCAGGACATCAGTGGAATCCACAGAGCTCCAAAATCCTTAGTACCTCAGTCCTTGCAGTTTCCATTTCATGGCCATGAAACCATAAACACAGAGCAGAACATATTAATCTGCATTCAGAACTTCCAAAAAATGAAACGATGCAGGTCTGGCTGCTGCTACCTCACACCTGTAGGCAGTTTTCCTTCTGGAGAGAAAGCAGTAATCTCTTTTCCTGGTCAAAGGGAACAGCCCACATCACTCTTTTCCTGCAGGTGATGGGACACAGTGGTGGAGGGAAAACGAGCAGGGTCTAGATTATGCATTAACTGTGAAGGTGGTGGATCCCAAACACCTGTGTGGAAGCTCTTCTACAACTCCAAGACTGCTCTCTGTAGTGCTGGGAGTGTTACTCTGACCAGTATTCCATGATCAGGTGTGTGAATCCTAAGGAAGCAACTGCCTCTTTAACCTCCATGGCAGGGCCCCGGAGGCAGGCAGCTGCAGCATGACCTCCCTGAGGACAGAAGAGCTAGACTGGCCTTCAAGGTGTAACACCCACTGCTTTTCCTACACTGGAATCTTTGAGGGTGAGTTAGCTCAACCTCCTACGTCTCAATTATTCTGGTAACATCACATCTATGTCAAACCATTTTTCTGTAAAGACTTCATCTGTGAAGTCAGATACCTGAGGTCGAGCATTGGCCACATCCAAGTCATGCAGGGTGACATCCTGAATAATTTCCTTTTTCTTGTGCACATCACCTTTTGGCAAGGGAACATACTCTTCAGCTTCAAGGTCAAATTCCGTAGCATAGATATCACACCTGCCTTGCCTCTGAGGAACAGCAAAGAGAAACCCAGGTATAGAATTAATTTCAGTGCCAAAACCTTGAGTGACATGAACTCGATAACGGGGTTAGTTCACAATTCCAGTTCTGACAAGCTTCAGCTGACAATCCAGACATCCCACTCCCTGCTTAGCAACAGGCATACCCTATCTACTGATCAAAGCTCAAACACTCTGTTGAAAAACGCCTGATATTTTCAGTGGCAAGAATATTCCATTCCTCTCTCCCCTTCTTTTAACCGTATGCAATTCTTGCTAAAGGACAAATCCAGCAGATTAACCAGAGATTGGGAGAACTGTTCAAGACTCCTTTGTAGGTGGGTGATTTATTATATGATAGAAAATATTATGCTCATCCATTAAACAGCAAGTATCACTATACACTACTTTCTAAATCTGATATGAAAAGAATGCTAACTAATGCAGTATTCCCTTCTACATGTATATATCTTGTGGAGAAAATACCAGAGCGATAAAAGAAAGATTAAATACGCTGCACATGTCAGCCTGAAAAAATGACTAAAGTTGCTTGGTTTTTCCCCTCTTCCCTCAGAGATGCCTTGATCTTACAGAAAAGAAAACTCATCCAGACAGCATCAGTGATAGCTTCCTTGCCAGATGACCTTAATTGTGAACCGGATCACCACGTTCTTTGGGTGCAAAAGAGACTTTTTCCTCCAGATAAGGACAGCACTGGGCTCTTTTTAAAATTTCCATGTAACCATTTCATGTCAGTTAAGGTTAATAAATCAGAGAGCCTTCTGACAAAGGCAGAGAAAGGTCTGCAAGAAACATACACCTGCATGAAAGTACAGAACTTTTCTTTTACCTTGACAGCTCCACTGTTTGCCTCAATGTAAATAACATCACCGGTTTCCACTCGCTCCTTCTGCAAGCTTTCAAAAATGCTTGGGTCCAGCTGGAGACAAGCAAACAGCACAGTTGGTCAAAACAGCTCCATATTGTCATGGTAATCAAGGTAAAGAAATTCAGTTTGAAGCTCACTCCCACCAGACAAAATTAAACTGCAACTCACCCCGACAATACCTCTAGGATTTTATAAAGCTGTAACATTTGGAGTAGGGGTAGAGAACAAATCTGAAAGATGCACAGAACTCACTGTCTTACCTAAAAAATCTGCTATCCAAAAGGAAGTGACAGTGCCAGAAACATAATGGTACCAGCTACAAAACACACCTCTGAGTAATGTGACAATGTATTTATACCTAGGAAACAGTAGTTCTCTAGCTTTCTAGGAAAACTTTTATAAAAAAAAATCTGGCTATAGCATTGAATTATGTTCCTTGATTTCTTGAGTCCTTATCCTCTGTGGAGCTCTGTGAGGGAGAGTGGCTGTGGAATATATTAGATGCCTTTGTTTCTCTTGGTACATGTTTATTCACTTTTGCTCTTCATTTCCTTGTTTTCAGAGTGAACAAATGAAAGATGATACTTAACAACAGAGACAGCTTTTAGTTCTCTCCTAGTCTGACAGGGAAATTGAATGGACACAAGAAAACAAAAGGAAAGTGGGCCTGAGCTGGCAACACACCAGCTCAATTTCCAGTTCTCTATCAAATATTCACTAGAGCATGACACCCCATGCAGAAAGAAAGGATGTGACAGAAAGAACAATTTATATTTAAACAGGCAATACTTCCCTAGCCATCCTCAAAAATTTGGTTCCTGACAATCAGGAAAACAAAACCAAACAAGGCCTTTCTTGTGTGTTTATTACCATGAACATGAATTCATAGCCAGGGTCAGAGTGTATCACAGACTGAGACAGAACAAAGTTCAGATTGCTCAGCCCATTTTTTGTGGTACTAGTGATCTACAAAACTGCATCAGGATCTCTTCCTTCTAAAACTCACCTTTAACTCACTGAAGACACACAGTTGTGTGCTGCCAAACAGAGAAATAACAGCAGCTGCTAACCAAGTGATGATGGGTTTATCTCCTACTTCAATTAGTAGGAGACAAGACCAATATCCAAATATTCTACATAAAGCAGATAAACATGAACAGTCAGGATAAAGCTGTCTAGCCAAAGAAAGCAGCCTCCTGGCAGCCTCACTTGACAGAGATGGGGATCAAGAGCTTGAAATGGAAATAAGAAGTGCTAAAAATAGAAGCAGTAAACCTGAAATACTTAAGGAAATCTCTGAGACTCTACCACACATACCTTCAACTGTTTGGTTCCCTTTGCAGTTTTGAGTCCTATAATTACATGGCTGATGGTTTTGCCATATCCCCCCATAGGATTCTCAGTCTCACAGGGAGTTAGTTCTGTGACTTCTCCTTCATAAACCTCCTTGGTCTCTTTAATCCTCAGCCCTGCAAGAAATGGTTTACAATAGTTTCAGTATACACTTAGGGGTCTGCTGCTTTACTGTCAACAAAATGTAACATAAGGTTAGGCTGCATTACATTTCATGGTAATATTTTACTTTTATAGGCAGAAAGATGAATTATTGTTCTCTTCTTCAATTTTAAGTGAGAATATTCATCCTGTGCATCAGAATGAAAGCTCAGCCCAAGTTCTGACCTGCTAAGAAGTTTATTAAACTTTAGAAATTACTTTTTTCTATTCATTATTACTTGTTCTTGAAGCAAATGTTAGGATCCTCTGTCTCTTTTCCCTCCCACAAAGAGGGAATTTACTTGGTTTTTTCCCCTGTGCCAAAGCTAGAAACACAGATCATCTTCTGAAACTACTGACATTAATGTAACAGTGAGTTTTACACAATTTTTGGACCATCAGAAAAGCCCTGCAAAGTTAACAAAAAGATAGAAAATAAAAAGTAACTTCATGAAAAACTTCACATTTTAGCAACTGAGTTAAAAATATCACATAAATTTATTAACAGGTATTGTGCTACAGCATCATAAAATTACTAAAGGGTTAATGTACAATTTCAAATATTTTTCAAATAATAGCAAAAGTTGAGCTAGATAAAATTCAGCAGAAACTGCTGCAATGCAAATTTTAAACTATTTCAAAATAGCTGAAAATTACATCCTCACTTTGTTATTTTTCAGACAGACAAGCAATCTTTAGAGTATCTGGGTGTCTTCTGTTCCAGTCACAATTACTGTTTAAAGAACTAGGTTATTTTAAATTGATAAATAATATAGAGCTGATGAGATTTACAGGTAGACTGTTTCAAAGCAAACCCACTATCATCACCACCACCACTACAACTATGTACATTCTAACTACAGAGAAGTTCAAAGAATCCACATCTGAAGAAACTCTGTAAAGTACTTTATGAGACACACATGCCATACCAAAAATAATGAATGGGCTGTAACAAGATATAAGGAAGTTATCCTGCCCAGTCTGAGGGTATTGTGACTTTATAAAACTTTCCTTGTTCCGTAACTTTTCATTTTGCTTTGAAATAGATCAGACACTTCACCAGTAATTTTGAGCTGCTGATAGGGGCTATAAAGAACTGACAAATACGAGTCTGTCTCCCTCTACTGGGCCTAAATTCAAACCAGGATCTGAAATGAGAGAAACAGCACAACTGTGGATAACATGACAAATTCTTGGTAAGAAATGATTGCTTTCTCTTACTTAAGGCTACATAAAAAGTTGTGTATGAAGTTAATTTCAGTAATTTTTAAAATGTTTTTCAGGTATGCCACAGCACCAGACAGAAATTAATGAACCTCTGATTTATAAAACTGACCTAGAGGAGGCTGCATCACTCTGGCTCACGTGCAAGGAGTGTGAAGCAATATGGGAATCTGCACACTGAAAATGCTCTTGCCACAGACTGGACCAGGTTTGCCTGTTCTTTTTGTTTTGCTTTTAAACTTGCAGCACAAGCTCTATTCTGCTCTGAAAACCTGGCAGCCTGTTTGTGTTTAGGGTACAATTTGTATGCTGCTGAAGCATGCAATGAATCTTCCAGTTCCATTTCATCTGAAAAGAATCCAGTTCACGTGCTCATTCTGTTCCACAACACAAGTCAAAGCCAAGTCAGCCAGGGCAAACCCAGGGATTTGCTTCAGAAGCCTGCCTCTAATCCAGACTAATGTGCTTTTAAGAGATGTATCTGTAGAAAATATTTACAGATGAACATGATCTGAACAAAGGTAATCGATGCTTTGAACTTGCTGCTGATTATCCTTTTATTTCAAATTAACCTGCATGTGCCAACTATGAACTTCATTCTCAAAAGAGTTCTTAGAGAGATCTCCTACTTCCAAATCAGACACAAATCCAAGGCAGCAATTGTGGGCTATTTCATGTTTTGGTTCAACAGCACTCCATGGAGCTAAACAGGGCTTGCTTCACTCACTGGCAGGTACAATTTGCCAACACAAGGAACAGCTATACTACTGGAGTGGCTACTGCAGCAGTTATTTTTGATTGCAACTGAGCTCCAACATTAGCTGCTATCATCACCCTCACCAGCTGCTAATGAGCTCTACACTGGATTAATCTCTCTCAGGTTAAATTTCTTTTAAGCCACATAACAATTCCATCTCCTCATTTCCCACTCTGTCCTTTTATATTTCTTACATATTATAAGCTCTCTACTGCATCCCAAACACTACTTGGCCTTGAGACTATGTCAAGTCTGTTATTAAAAGACTCTAAAAAATAAAAATTCTGTAAACTCAGAGTAACTCCTACTTTCTTATAAAGTGATGGGTCCAAACCAGTCACACTCTAGTTTCCAAGAAAAAAACCCCAATCTTTAGGTAAAAAAAAATTGGTATTAACATCTCTGATAATTAAAAAAAAAATCAGGGGGCTAAACCCCTTGAAAGTAAAATCCATGATATGAGCAATGATGATGTACACAGAAGCTGCTACCAAGGAACCACACAAACAAAACTCAATAATACCTAAATGAATACTTTAAGTACTGATGGATGGGTGAGCTGAAGCTTCCCTTGCACCCAGACCCAGCTGCCACTGCACAGAATAATTTTTTTAAAAATCCGCCCTTGTAAAGTATTTCTTTATCAAGCAGGGAAGCTAAAACCTACCTGAGATTAAAACCAAACTGGAAAGTGTTTCATTACAAAAAATGGTGGTTACTAGTCCTTTAAAATATTTCAGAGAATTTTTTTTACACTCATTAAAATATTCAATAAAGGCTGTGTTATGAAAATGTGACACAGAATTCAACAGAAAGGAATAAAAGAAGTTCCATCTTTCACTAACACTAATATTTGTTTAGAGGTGTCTCTCTATTGACATTCAGGGAATGCAGGGAACTAACAATGCAGCTGGCTGTTAAACCTCAGAGAGTTAAAATACTGCTGTCTCTAGAAATGACAACATGGATGGCCTAAGTTTCATCTGTTGGTTCAGGTTTCCAAATCTCTGACAGGGAACTTCATCACATCAGGGAAATTTTGCAGACTACTGAGTCTCGGTCTTCCCTCCCCCAGGCTCTGCCAGTTTCATGGTAACCACAAGACCAGAGACTACTGAAAGTTGCTTTCTTCTAGAAGTCAATGGAATACTTTTGTTTCACTAAAGAACTGAGGGACTTCTTCACCCTGCTGCTGCCAGATGAAGCCCGAGAGGAAACATGGCACGAAACAGGAAAATTAACTGTTAATACGTTAAGGACTAAAATCAACTGGGCTCTCTTTAGCCAATCCTCACACAAACAAGGGCCACTTCCATCTGTATTTATCAGCTGTCAACAGCAATCATATAAGAGATTCTAGACAGTCACTGAGGCTGTATTGCAAATTAAGCCAATTTACATCAAACTTGTAAATGCACCGTAGAATTGAGGAAGACATTGAGTTAAAGTGTTTGTTTAGTTGGCATGGAACTTTCTTTGTGCTCCTGGAACAGTAAGCCAGGCTAATGCTGCTGTTTGGGAGCTCCTGATTGAGACTGTTCAGTAGGGTGAAATCACTAAACCAAAAAAAACCAGAGGAGCATTTTTCTGACTACAAGTATTTCTGCTAACTTCTGCTAAGAAACGAAAAATTATTTTTTCTTTCAGCTTTATTCAGTCACAGGCAAAACAGAGAGGTGAATGTGGAGGATGAGAGAATAATTTGGTGAAGTATAAACCATAATACAATAATTAAGTTACAGCTTGTAAACAGAAAACCTGACTCCACTAAGTGTGAAAGAGATTCACTAAATTAGGATCAGCACTGAAGAAAATAAGCATACAAAAATCTGAGCACATTGGGACCACTGGAAAGTTCTTCTTTTTTTAGATGATTGGGAAAAAGCAAAATAAGTATCATGCAAATACTTAATTCTTCTTTTCCTGAAACTTACCAATTGCACGTCGGAAGTTTTCCATTAGAACTTCTGTTTTCTTGATCTCAGTGGAATAGACCTCACTTCCAACCATAGGACAAAAGGGAACTTTGCTTCCCAGTTCCTGAGCAATAGCTAAAGCCAAAGCAGTCTTTAAAAAAAAACAAAACAAACAAATACAAAACCCAGACATTAATTCTGAAGAGAATTAAGAAAGGATTCTTTCTGCACAAAGTTAACTTTCCTCATTACATCACTTTCTATATATCAGCTATCAATTTAATGGTAAGATTATTCTGTCTGACATATTTCTCACATATAACAACCCTCCTCCAACACAGGTGACTTAAAAAACCTTAAAGACACAATACTGGGCATTTGAATTTGACATCTGATACAGATGCAAAAAGCCTTAAATAGCACGGGGGAAAAAGTAACCCAAACAAAAACTATTCTGACTTTCAATATAAAAATAACTTCTAAAACTTTTTCAGAGCCCGTGTTACCTACATGTTTAGTAATCTACAAGAGGTGGTTTCACATTAAAGATGCTGAACACACCACTGGGTACTGCCAGTGCCGATGACATGGCAAAAATAAAATATAAAGTAGGAAACTATATCAATACACTGATTGAAAAAAATTCTGGTAGATGAAAACATTTTGTAACCACTACCCTAAAACGGTTTTGACAACAAATAAAAATAGATTTGGAAATATTTTATTTTATAACAAAATAGAAAAATAATACCTTGCCAGTTCCAGGAGGTCCTGCCAACAGCACAGCTCTGCCAGCCATTTTTTTGCTTTTGATTAGCTCCACTATAACCCCACATGCCTACAAGTTAAGTATTTACACTGTTAACACAAGTATTGCTACAGCATCTTTTGTTTCAACACTACTTAAAGAGTTCAGATATAATAGGTTTTACAAAAAGATTTTAACTTCATGCACACAAAAAGAAAAACAAGATCAGAAAAACGTAATTTCTACCATTATTTTATCTGACACAGACACAAAAAATCACAGACAAGACAACTCAATCTGTGAGCTCTGACTCCTTTTCCCTCCCGCACTCCCACACGCAGAGAGAGGTTTGAAAGTAAAGCAGGAAATTAATCTTCGCTGCCTGAGCCGCAGATCCGCTACAGATCCTCTTTCACGGCCAGGCTGGATGGGGCTCTGAACATCATGGTCCAGCAGAAGGTGTCCCTGNTCCGCCCGCCCGTTTCCGCGTGCGGCGCGCGCGGAGGGTCCGGGCGGGCGCGGGCGCTGCGGAGGAGTTGGGCCGGGAAGGGGGGAGGTGGCGGAATGAATGTCCCTGAAGGTGCTCCGGGAAACACTGGACGGGGCTTTCCGTGCCAGGGTCTGGGTCAGAAGGTGGTGGTCTGTCATGGGCTGGACTCTGTGTTCTCGGAGGCCTTTTCCAACCTAAGTGGTTCTGCGATTCTCTGAATCGGCAGGGGCGGTTTGGGGAGAGGCGAGCGGAGCCCTGCTGGAGGGGGAACCAGCTCGTTCTTGCTCGCAGCTTTCTTGGCCCTGCANTCATGGTCCAGCAGAAGGTGTCCCTGCCCACGGCAGGGGGGTTGGAACGAGATGATCTTCAAGATCCCTTCCAACCCAAACCATTCTGTGATTCTGTGATGGTTTTAACCGGGCACCGCATTGAAGCGGATGCTCCAACACCTACTCGCACCAACTCTGTTAACTTTTGGTGGGTTCCGTTGCCTGTAACACCCCAATTCCTATGCCCGACACCCGGGAGACCGTCACCGGGGCAAGTTCAGCCCCGCTCGCCCCCATCGCATCTCACACCGCAGCAGCGACACGGGGGAGCCCAGGCACGGCTCTCACTCGCTCTCGGGACTTGTCAGACGCCCCGGCCCGGCCCGGCCCGGCNGTGGTTCTGCGATTCTCTGAATCGGCAGGGGCGGTTTGGGGAGAGGCGAGCGGAGCCCTGCTGGAGGGGGAACCAGCTCGTTCTTGCTCGCAGCTTTCTTGGCCCTGCAGCACCATCAGCACTTTCTGCCTTCCTAGAATCCGATCTGGTGCTGGAGCCAGCGTTTCTCCCCGCTGCCAGGGCTGGGGGAGCCCCGGGTGTCCGTGGCTCGGTGTGGGGCTGCTGCCCCTCTCCCCGTCTTGGTGCTCGCCCGCCCGCAGCGGCCCACAGTGCACCAGGAACCGTGAGCCTTGTCAAAACCTCGGCTGGCTTCAGCGCACAAAAATAAGCTGAGGCTCACCAAGGGTGTTTTCTAAAACTTTGTCAAAGATTCACAGAATAGTTAAGGTTGGAAGGGACCACTGGAGATAGTCTAGTTTAACTCCCCTGACAAGGAAAGTAAGGGTGGTCTCTTACCTGCTCGGTGTTGCTCACTAGTTTTTAGCATTCAGTNTCCTGCCCCACGAGCCCGGCCCCCGCCGGCTTGGCGGCGCCGCTCTCATCCAGCCCCAGCCCCTTGACATGGCTGTGGGCGGCGATGCGCTGGGTCTTCGAGGTGCTCTTCACCTCCTCGATCTTCATGGCGGGGCAGGGGCAGCTCCGGGGCAGCTCCGGCCCGGCCGCCCCGCGCTCCTCGCACGCGGCCCGCGCGTTACCGGGGCTCCCGGCGCGCG
>VZRS01002444.1:297786-325499 GCA_013398055.1 Ifrita kowaldi
TGGGCCGGGAAGGGGGGAGGTGGCGGAATGAATGTCCCTGAAGGTGCTCCGGGAAACACTGGACGGGGCTTTCCGTGCCAGGGTCTGGGTCAGAAGGTGGTGGTCTGTCATGGGCTGGACTCTGTGTTCTCGGAGGCCTTTTCCAACCTAAGTGGTTCTGCGATTCTCTGAATCGGCAGGGGCGGTTTGGGGAGAGGCGAGCGGAGCCCTGCTGGAGGGGGAACCAGCTCGTTCTTGCTCGCAGCTTTCTTGGCCCTGCAGCACCATCAGCACTTTCTGCCTTCCTAGAATCCGATCTGGTGCTGGAGCCAGCGTTTCTCCCCGCTGCCAGGGCTGGGGGAGCCCCGGGTGTCCGTGGCTCGGTGTGGGGCTGCTGCCCCTCTCCCCGTCTTGGTGCTCGCCCGCCCGCAGCGGCCCACAGTGCACCAGGAACCGTGAGCCTTGTCAAAACCTCGGCTGGCTTCAGCGCACAAAAATAAGCTGAGGCTCACCAAGGGTGTTTTCTAAAACTTTGTCAAAGATTCACAGAATAGTTAAGGTTGGAAGGGACCACTGGAGATAGTCTAGTTTAACTCCCCTGACAAGGAAAGTAAGGGTGGTCTCTTACCTGCTCGGTGTTGCTCACTAGTTTTTAGCATTCAGTGAAACTGCAGCATAATTCTGTTCCACATCTCGGAAGGAAAGCCTTCCTCTAAGCATTTAAGGCTGTGACATGTGCTGCACGTATTCCTTATGAGCTTTGAGCAACTGAAATGGGTAAAACCACTCCAGCTTCTCAGCAGGCCGTTTCACGGCCTCGCAGAAACATCCACGTTTCATGAGGTCTGTGGTGCTACAGCTTCCAGGCAGTTACAGCTTCTAACTGTGGTTTGGTGGTAATTCTGCTGCACCTTCTCTGAAGGGTTTAAAAGCTTAATATGGAGATCACTCCCAGTGAAATTTTAGATGGGATCTGGGAACCTGCAGTTCCAGTGAGTTCTCCTTGTTTGTAGGTATTGTGATCTCTCCCACAAAGAAGACAGGGGGCTCTTCCCATGGATATATAGAGTTGTCTGTGATTATAAACGCGTGGCTGTGTCTGCAATTTTTAAAGCTGGTCGATTAATGTGGTATGAAGCAGGACTGATGTCTGGTGGCATCTTGGCTTTCCTGTGCACTGCCAGGGGAATTGCAAAAGCAGTCCTGTGACAGCACAAGCTCGGAGAGCAGTTTTAGGGAGAATGGGAGTTATGGTTCAATTTGCAAAAGCCCAGTGAACCATATACATGCTATTCATTCCCTCTTTGTTCAAGGGCTTCCATTAGTTTTGTTATAAATGTCATTTGGCAAAGACAAGACTTTGCTATTTGTTGCTTTCTTTTTCTGTTCATTTTTCTGTCGGTTTATATTTACATACTCTAGTTTAAAATTGTATTTGCAATATAATTGCACACATGTGTGGTTCAACACCTTCGGAAGGGTATCCTGCTATTACAACTGTTCAAGAACAATTTTTGACTAAAAAATATGAGCTATTCTTTAAATAATTAGAAAAGTGTGTATGCCATTAGACTCTGTACATCCTCTCAGGGTCATATTAGTCACAGAACACAAATGCCTAATAAGTACTGAACTGCAGACTTTTTCCTTTGTAAAAGAGCAAATATACAACTTTGATTTCTCCAGTGCATTAAACTGCCGCAAGTGCTGTGGGTAACTCTGGTCAGAGTTCAAGTTTCTGCCAGTTCTGGAAGGATAATTAGCAAGTCTGGTAAGAGCTCTGAAGGCAGTGATGTTGCTATCAAGGGGTTCAGGCTAAGTATGACCCTCCTTTTCCAAAGGGTGAAATACATAATAATTTGTTAACTTAGACTGAAACCTGTCCATATGGTCCATGTTATCTTGTTTGATGTTGCAGCAAGACCTATTTTTGAGATCACGGCATTTCAAAGTCTATTTAATAATATTTGCTTATTTATTTTTGGTGAAATTCAATATACAGGAATGTAGATGGCAGGAATAGAGAATTGCTGTTAATCTTCACTGTAACTTGGAGGAAGGATAGAAATATTCTATGTCTATAAAAATCAGATATGCTACATAAGGTTCTTTAGCTTTAGAAATACTAATTAGGGATTTTTCCTGCTTAAAGTGGATAACAAACAGAGTGTTAATTGTTCGTCTACAGCAATAAGATGTCTCAAACCCAGAATTTAGAGCCTAAAACTTCTGTCTCCTAGTGACCATTGCTGTTCAGTAAATAAAATCTGCTGCCACAATGAAGGTACAATTTCAATATCAACCTGCAGAAAATGTGATTTAAATTATTTGGGTTTGCGTTTGTAGAAGAGGATACCTCAATAGAAATAAGAACAAGTAAAAAACAGTTTGCTGGATAAATGGGAGGCTGGCTTCTCCCTCTTTTTTGCTCACAAGTATTACTTAACTGTGCCAGGTTTGGCATTGCTCATTGTATTGATTGTTTCACTCATTCCATTTGTTCTTTGAGCGTTGTCCTGAAGTTGCAGTTAAAGAGGGGCAAAAGAGGACATGCAGACAAGGGAAAATAAACAATAATCCTTTAGACCACACAGGATTAATTGTTTATTCCCCAGGAAGAGCAGAGTACAAGTGGAGCTACTGGGAAGTTTAGAACTGAACTTCAATAGAGTAAATCATCTTTTATAGCTGGTGTCTTGTGTTGTGGTGCATCAGTATGAGGAAATATCAAACCTCAACTTTTACACGATTTTTGTGATTTTTTTGAACACTTAACATCTTAGAGGGGGAGGATAAAATAATTCAATTGCAAAGCATGAGTCTTCTTTCTCCTTTGTCCAGGCCACCAGATGGAACATAAGTAGGTTGTGCGACCATTCTGCCCAGCTCATTCTATGGATGCTTTGAGTATAATTTAATATTTCACTAGCCAGCTAACCAGAAAAATAATACCTGTCACTAACAGTCTGAACTGTTATTCTCCAAGTTTAATCAACTCATTTTACCAACATTTCTTTTGCCCCCTGGTTTGAGGTCTCCTATTTGGCACAGACGTCATGCGATACCCGATGTGGGAGCTGGAGACTTGAGAGCTGTTTTCCTAGACTAAATGTTTGAGGTTACAGGACGTGGCCTAGTTTCACATAAGCTTTCAAATTTCAGTGGGACATGCTGAATCCTGAAACTGTCAAATAGTGTATTATTTTTGGAGTGAGAGAGAGTACGTGTGTGTGAGTGTGTGAATGACCTTTACATTTTTACCCTATCCCAAAAGTCTGACTTCCTGCCCTTTCTCCCACGAGTCCATAAACTTTAGCAATTAAAGTGAACATGTCTTAAGGAAGAAATTCCATATAGGAGAGAACAACTAGGACAGAGAATGGTGTATTTAGGGGAAAACAAGGAAAATAGCTAAATGCTACAAATTTTGTGAGGATATAGAAGAATCCGGTGAAGTTGGGATTCTTTCATTTTGCCAGGTTCCCCTCTCCCTCTTAGTAATACCAAGACCTTTGTGTGGGGGTAGGGAGTGGTGTAGACTGATCATGTCTTGTTTTGTTCCCTGCAAAAGAAGCTGATTTTTTTTCTCCTCTTCAAAGCAATAGGAGTGATGTGTTTTACCAAATGCCACATCTTAATTTCTAAATTTGTAATTAATTCTAAAACTTTGTAAGCTAACAGAATGGACCTTTCTAAATGCTGAATAAAAGTGCTTATGTCTGTCTTTATCAGATTTCTTCTTGATATTGGTGATTTAAGTCATTCATTTCACAGGTACTATGTGCACTCTAATATGTACTCAAGTGATATGTGGCAAAATCAGATCCACAGGCTCTAAAGTCCTGGAGACAGAGGTATGTTCTGAGTGGTAACAACAAAGCTGTAGGCATTGGGGTTTTCTCCTTCCCTCTACATAAGAACAACTGCTTCCCTGTCTAGAGAGTTGCAAATCTTTTCTGTGTCTAAAGGGAGAAAACCAAACCCTCATTTCTACCTGATACTCCTCCTTCTTGCAGGTCACTCAGGAGTAAAAGAAGGGCCACCATTGTTATATGAACAGTGGAATTAAATCCATTTTCCTGTGGATTTTTGTCCTCCTTCCTTAGCTATCTTTAACAGAAAGAGTTATCTTTTTTTTTTTCATCCCATAAGTTCTGTCCAGTATCCCTCTAAATTCTGGATGAGCAAAATGCATCTTGTTGTTAAGCTGGCAGACCAAAATGGATCTCACCTGAGCTTTGCTGTGGCCTCTTACCCTGTGAGTATTGAAGTGGGACCTCCTTGACATCATTGCCAGTTTTCTCAAGAGTTGTGGAAAGTTGACCTTTCTACTTTGTCAAGGCTTGTTGAAAATTGCTGTTATTTTAGATATTTTGGGAGGATCTCTGATAATACCTTTCTGGTTGAGAATCAGATCTTTTCCCACCTCTTCCTTCTGAACTCATCTAATAATGCTAAAAGAAAAGAAATAGAGGGTAATATGATACAAGGATATCAGTGTGGATTCTAACTGTTTAGGGCCTTATGGGAATTGATGTAAACTTTCCCTTCCCTCTGCAAGTGCATATTGATGTAACAGATTCAGCACAAGGAAGTGTATATGAGCCTTATGATTTAACAGGAAACTGTTCAAAGCCTGGGAACTTGGTCTGAAAAGTGACATTATGCTTAATTTGGCTCCCATGACAGAACTTCCATCAGGCTGAACTATTCTGCTCAAGAAGCCGATTAGGCAGGCTAGCTCAGTATTCCTTGTGAATTCACATATTTCCTTCAGGGAGACAGTTGTCTCTCAAATAGCACTGAGTGCTAGGAAGAAATGCAATTTTTTCCTCCGTTTTTCATTGAGTCATTGATTCTGTCATCTTGACTTCCATGTGTTTGGGAAGGAGGAATAATTTGCATCCAGCTTTAAACCAAACTCTTTTATATTGAAAGTGTTGTTATATAAAGCAGCTTTCTTTGTAAGAAAAAGCCTGGAGTTTGGAGTCAAAGCCTAAAAACCAAATGCATGATGTTGACAGTAGCCTTAGGCAAGTCATTTTACACTTCTGGCTCATTCATTAGTTATTCAGATGTGAATGATATTACTATGAGCAATATGTATTACTGCACAGAGTGAGCAGAAAAGCAACAGCACTGCTCTCAAAGAAAAAAAACCATAGAATAAAGAAGAAGTCTAGTCTACTTTGACACCTGTGGGAAGTCCATGACACGGTCTTGGTTTCTTGGTTTGTAAAGAGCTGTTATCATTTGAAGAGGTACTTTGGGCTCCTTAGTCTCTATTGAAATGCCGAGCACACGTGTTAAGCTTTATCCTGCAGTGCATTTGGCCCTCTGTGCTCCCTGGGTTATCAGTGATGCCAAGTGACTTAAATCAGTGAAGTGATCCTGTCCTTAGCCTCGGAAATGCCCTCAGGCGTCTCCAATGTTCATCTACCGGTATTTGTCTGTTTTGGTGGTGGTAGCGGTGGTTTCCAGGAGAGCTGTTCATCGCTGTTAATAATCTTGGATTCTTAATCCACTAAGGATACGATTTTTAAAGCAGCATCTTACCTAACTTAAATATGCTTTTATAGGAAAATGAATTATGTAAGCCTAGAATTTATTAAGTATATGGAGAGTAAATGACCTGCTTCTTCACGTGGGTTTGTAAATGTCCACGCGCCTTTGAAATCAAACCTGGTCACCACGGTTCTAGCACACCGGGGTGTGCTTGGGGGCAGAATGGAGGGGATGATGTGACAGTGAGCGGGTTTAAGCAGCCCTGCAATGTCTAATTAGCGTGGGCAAGGTGAGAGCGCAGGTGTGGATGCTCAGGGCAATCACAGTGCCCCGTTCCCAGGGCTGCCGGCTCCCAGCCCTCCCTCAGGCCGGGCACACACCGGGGAGAGGGCCCAGCTGTTGGGCACGTGGCCTTCAAAGCAACCTGCTGAAATTGCCTCTCCTTGCCGGGGGTGCCTGGTAGGGGCAGCGGGGTGCGCTGGGGCGTTTGCCAGGCCGCTGGTTCCCGTTCCCGGGCGCGGAGCGGACGAACCGCGCTCACCGAGCAGCGCAGCGCCGGCTCTGCCCGGAACGGCGACGGCCGGGCCCGCGTTGCCGCAGGGGCGCTGTGGGGACGGACCGGGCGGGAGCAGCGCCGCCATGGCCGCCCGCGTCCTGAACGTGAACGTGGGAGTGCTGGGCCACATCGACAGCGGGAAGACGGCGCTGGCGCGGGCGCTCAGCACCACCGGCTCCACCGCCGCCTTCGACCGGGCGCCGCAGAGCCGCGCGCGGGGCATCACGCTGGACCTGGGCTTCTCCTGCCTGCGCACCGCGCTGCCGCCGCAGCTGGGCCCGGGGCCCGGCGAGCTGCAGTTCACGCTGGTCGACTGCCCGGGGCACGCCTCCCTCATCCGCACCATCATCGGCGGTAAGGGGGGCGCGGGGGTGGCCGCCCGGCCCGCCCCGGTGGCTGTCGCGCCTCCCGGGGGGCCGCAGCCCTCGCTGGGGTCCGCGCCCGCCCGTGTCCGTGCTGGGAGCGGGGCCGCTGGGAGCCGGGGTCTCCGGCTGTGCCCCGCCGAGGGGACGGCGGGTGTCAGGTTTTTCACGGACCTTATGAGTTTGCTACGCTTTCTCGTAGTTGCTCTTCGAGTAAAGAATCAGTGCTCGTAGAAAAGCACTTTGTACATGTGAGTTCTTGGGGTGCTGTTTGGATGGTCAGGTGTGCTCAGGTTTCTTACACTTACTGAAAAAAAAAAGTTTCGTGTATTTTGTATGGAGGCCCTATTAATGGCGTCGAACGGCCCTATGAATTTCTGTTTTCTCGCCTGTTAAGGCTGTCAGAGTTTGATGTTGCCTGTAGTTGAGAGCTGTGATGTAGTTGCTGGACATGCCCATGTTGTCTTGGAGGACCAGGGAGTTCTAACATGAAAATTTTAGGCTTAGAAATAATTTCGTAGATTTTGGTAACTCTACATTCTAGTCTTCGTAGGTGGTACGGGAAGGTTAATCTGGTTTGCATTAGGACTCATTTTAACTTAGTTCACCTTGTTCTATCTCCCTCTTCTGTTTCTTCTAAAAAGCGTTAAGTGGTGGTCGGTGCTTGACTAAGGATGTGATGGAGTCACAGCTGCACGAGTTTAACGTAGTCACAGGTTGATGCAACTGCAGGGATCACCCTGCAAGGTCAGTTCCTCTGCGTTTCCTCTGCCAGTGTCTCCTTAGTGACAACTTGGTGGTAGTTTTGTAGGACAGCGTTTCTTCTCGGTTGGGCTGAGGTTCAGGCTGAGTTACTTTTCATGATGTATGAATTTAACTCTCTTTTGAACAGTTGTGTTATTTCTAAGTTGCGTTAGCGGTAACTGCGTTGTATTGTTTACACTTCTTGCAGGTAGGATAATAAATATTTACTTATCTGTCAGTTTCACCAGCCGTAAAATGCTCTGTATCACCAGCGTGTGCTCCACAGCTGCAGGGGAGGAGTGGCCGTGTGCTCAATTCCAGAAACTTGTGGTCTTGTAGTCATTTCTTGTGCTTGACAATCCCTTATCATTTGTCAGTAATTATAAGCACCTGATTGTCTTCTAAAGAGCGAAGTTTACTTTGGCAAATGTTTCTTGGATGTACTGAAGAGTCACTTGTAGTCAGACATTCCTTTTTGCCAGAAGCTACTAATCTGAGTGGTGTAAACTTCCTCATGAAGGGGACATGGGAAAACTTAGAAATCAGCTTCACCGGTTTTGTTTTTCAATAACTTTAACACTTATTTGGGGTGGTTGTTTGATACACAGACTTCTTATTGCTTTCTCTTATTTTTATGAAGATCTTCAAAGTATTTAGTCACAGCTGCCCACATCAGCTGACTAAGTTATTCAGATTTGCTTATTGATAGGCCGTGCAGGGAGGATGAAGGCATGGACTGGATGAGATGACATAATAGAATTTTCTGCCCAGCAAAAGTAGCTCTTTACAGGTGGTAATTCAGACACATAAGCACATCGAACTCGCTTAGTTCCAGTCATACCAGGTTATGTATCTTACTGAAAACAGTTGATTAGTGTGACTTACTGCAATTCTGTGTGTTAAAAAAAGGGTTGTAGAGAAAATGCAGTATTGTATTAATACTTTTAAGTTTAAAGAATTAGGAACTTCAGTTTTCTGCTTGATAACACAGATGTATCTTGATAGCGAATGCTTTTTTTACTACCAAGTTGGAAAGGTGAAACCTTGATGATAAAACCTGATCTGTGCCTGTGGGACTCTTTAGGTGCTTTCAGATTTGGTGTGGTTTGGTGAAACTCAAACTGAAGTGTAGCATGTCTTGTGTAACAGGATACATTCTTTGGTGTTCATGTGTGTTTCAATAATGCCAACTTTTTCACCACTTCAGGAATGGAAAGTGAGTCCACCCAGATAATGATACTTGAAAAATTTAGGGTTTTTTTAATCCACTTCCTTGTCACTTGTTAAGGGTTCACCATTCCAAACATTTTCTCTGCAATCAGGAATGCCAGTACTCTTTTCTTTTTGATGGAATCTCTGATTTCCCTGTTACTGCACATTTTCTCTATATATAGTTTTTAAATAAGACTTAAGTGCAAAGTGCTTTATCCTCCTGTGTTTATTCTGCACCTCATATTTCCCATACCTCTTTAAAATATCACTGTTCTGAATTCACATCCTGAGGGTAGCTATAGGTGGAAGTTAATCTGTAGAGAAACTAGAGGTAGGATGCCTGTGGGCAAGGAAGCTGGATGTGAGGATTTGGAAGGTGGAATGACAACAGAGATGAGGGGGCTGCTTCAAACCTCTGTGTAAGTCAGGTGCATGCAGGGTTTGCAGGGGAAGCTAGAGCTGTGAGAATGTTACTGTTTGAAGCTCTCTTCTTTCACTGAGGGTGGGATAAACTAGTTGTCTTCCCCTTGAGTGATCCCATCTCATGGAAACACTGTCTGCTGTGGCTGGGTAGCACCAGCATTGTTCACGCAGGTCTCCCATGAGGTGAGGAGCTCAAAGGTTTCCTTCTGAGGAGTCACTTTCTGGCTCTTCTCTTCCAGAGTGCCATTTTCACCTGTGGTGTCCCAGGTTCTCTCTCTTGTGTAACTGTCATCTTTTCTGTGCTCCCAGAGTGCTCTGAGGGTTAATTCCTTTGCTGTACATAGCTGATAAATCTGCTCACAGTTTAAATGTTACTATTTACCACTCTTTAGCATATTTCTGTATGTAGCTAATTCCTGAAGTGGATTTTTTCATGTCAGAATCTAGTATTACATTTTTGTCGTGTTATGCCAGGTAGTGCTTGACCTTGTGAATACTTCTCAGAGTCACTCACAAGATGCTTGCTCAGACACAATACCTTAGGATTAAATGAATGCAGAATATTTGAGCAGTAACCAAATGGAATGAAAAATGGAAGTCGTATTTCATTCTGTGTGGCTACATTTTTCTTGTGAAGCTTGTCCTTGAAAACAAAACATATCAAATGTTAAATCAAAAGTGTTTTGTTTTGGGTTGGTTTTTTTTTTCTTTACCTGCACGCTGGGAATTGGAAATGTTGCAGACAGTTTCACCCAAGATGTTTTGTTTGAGTTTTAGCTGGAAGGTGATAGTCAAGGTTGGAATGGAATAAATAATAGTCACTTGGTGCACTACATCATACCTTTCACTTGTATTTAAACTATACTGGTTTATATTCTTTTAAGGTTCTTGTGTGTCTGTGGCAGGAAGGCATTAATTTAGTGGGTAGCTGTATGGCTTGTACTGTGCTATATATTTCTTTTTGTCTTACTCTTTCAAACAATAAGAACAGAACTCTTTATTTTAAAATAAAATTTCAGACTTTTTCTGTGCGTTAACAGGATCTTGTCTCAAGCAATTCAACAAAACCAGTATTTGCAGCCATTTGTGTCTGACTTGCTAAGGAGAGCAAACAAGCCTGGGTGACTGAACCTTAAGGGCCAATTCTTAGCTCATCCTGAGCAGTAAGAAGCACCCACGTCAGCCTTGCACTTGGTTTGTGCACTGAAGGAATGACTGCAAGAGGCAGGACTGAAATTTTTGTCATTACTGCGTTCTTCTGTTGCTGTAGAGATTTAGGGTGGTATTTTTGGTAAAATTTCACACTGAGATGGGGTAGTTTGTGTCACAGCACTAGGGGGCTTTTTAAGCTTCTCTTCTTTTGTTAATGTTCAACTCCTGATCTTCCACAAAGCTGATGTTAATGTCATTGAAAAAAAATAAGAGTTGCTTTTATGTTTGTTTGTCGCAGACCTGTGCACCCAGTAGGGTCTGGAATAGTTTCTCAAATGAGTTCAGCAGGAAGGGATGCCTGCCGAGAGGTTAGACAAGTTAATCTGCCAGAAGAAATTCAATCCCCATATTTCATTTTAAGACCACTTTGCGTAGCAAAGTAGTTTAAGCAGTAGCAGATTTTTTCCTTGCTGATGGTTAATTTCATGCCCTACAAAGGGTCAGCACACTAATACAGGAGAACATGATTACCTCATCCCAGCTTCCCCCACACAGGCAGCCAAGGGATACCGAGTGTTTGCTTTAGGTGAGCTGTTTTCAGATGCCCTTTATCTGTTTGATTTCAAGATGGGTCCTCAAAAGAACTTCTGAATCAGAAAATTGTCCTTTTTTTTTNTTTTTCTTTTTTTTTTTTTTTTTTTTTCCCGTGAAGTTCAAAGGACAGGGTATCCTTATAGAGTTTTAATTGGAAAGCTACTGCTTGACCCTGGTTGTCTAAACCTGGGCTGGGGAGAACTCTGACAAACTTGTAGTTTTGTAATCCTTATGCCTGTCTGAACCTTTGACCTTTTTACTTTATAACTAGAGCTTCATTGTCACCATTTGTCCCTGCAGCTCCTTTCAAAGAAAACTGCCTTGCAAGTGTCTGTTTCCACTTTGCTGCTGTGTTCAGCTAAGGAAGGGTATTAATTCATACCTGATACATTGGAGGGGCCAAGACTTTTGAACTTGCACTAGAGCTTGGGGAGGGGGAAATGAGCATAGCAAAAGCATGTCTTGCTGATGCAAATGAGTACAATGAAAACAGGCTTGGGAGATCAAGGGAAATGTGGTCTTGCTACCAGCATTCAAATTCAGTCAGACGCAGATTATTTGTAAGATTAACATATCACAAAAAACCCCCACCTTTTATCACAGATTAGTTGTTTTGCTGAGTTTGCTGTAAGCTTTTAAGAGGATTTGTAAACTCGGGGTTACCTTTGCATTACTGCAATGAAAACACACTTTGTCGATGTGAGCTTTTGTTTGTTGAGGCCTTTGTGAAGATGTGACAGTTCTTGTTTTTTTCTAGGTGACTGAGTGAGTGGAGTTTTATAGTTGTCTGTGTGGGTGACTTGCTGCTGAGTGCAGATGTTGAATGAAGGGAAACCTCTGGAGGAAAGAGTGCCTTGTGTTTAGTGGGTATCATTCTGGTCAGAGAAGTCACTGGAGAGTCTTGAGATCTTTGGCTGCCAGCTTGAAGTGAGAGTAACATAATAATGAACCTGTTCTGGTGGAAAAAAAATAACATGCAACTCTCGTGTAGTATAACTTCAATCCACAAACTTTGATGTAGTGGTTGATGTTGTGGAAGTACTCACGGGTCAAGAGACTTCAGCTGGCACTGGTGTGAGTGTTTTCTAAAACCTGTTAGACTCTTTGGGTTCATGGTGCTTGGGAATTGCTGACACTGCTTTGTATTAAAATTTCAAATAAACTTTATTTCTGTAAATGAAATTGAAACAGTGTCTTTTTTTTTAATCACTATAATTTGGCTGGTGTGAGATACTTGCCTGACAGCACAAAGGAGTATATTTATTGACATTTTAAAATGAAAGCCACATTTTTTTTTTTTTTTTTTAAATTAAGGAGCTATGCATGAAGAAAGGCAACCAGTATACAAATTTTGTTGCATGGTCTCCACAACCTCCGAAGTGGAACTTTGTCTCCTGGATGTTGCAGTGCACAAGAGGGCAGTGTTTGCTTACAATGTAGGATCTTAGGGATAAGTACTCGGGGTAACAGGTCAGCGTGGGGGGAGTGACCTCACTGTGAATCGGAACAGAATTAAGTAGAAGATTTGGAACACAACTCTGGGTTAATTTTCTCGTTCTTAAAGAAAACATCCTCTGAGTTTCAAGAAAGGTTAGTCTTATTTCGTCTATAATTTGGGTAGTGCTTTTTATACCTTAAGCAATAAAAACGTGTAGGGTGTTGTCTTAAACATGACTTGAGACACAGGTAACGGGGAAGAAAAAACAACTGGTTTGATGTGGGAACCATGGAATTTAATGTGCACAATTCCTTTATTTCCTTCCCCATTTCCCCATGTCTTTTAATAACTGGGCAAAAGCAAGCTAGTTGTACTAGATCTGCTTTGAACCACTTCTGTGTGAAATAGGATTTGTTCTGTGAGATTGGGTAGAATGAAACTTGGTACCAGAGTACTTTAAAATAGGGGTCTTGTGGAATTTTTGTCTGTCTATATCATAACTTTAATGGTTCTAGCTTTCTATGTGTTGCATTGCTTCTCATTTTTGTGGGTTTTGTGAGTGATGTGACTGCTGCTGTTATTTCTTTTCTATGCCCTTTTCTGCAATTTTGACTTGAAGCTGATTTCCCTGTTAAAGTTACACATGTTCAACAACTTCCTCAACTTACACAATAACTCTTAGGTAATATTAGAAACCAAAGCAGGAGGAGTCTTCTGTTCATTTTCTGGGTCAAAAACTTTACAAGGAGCAAGAGACCCATTGTCTCCTTATATCAAAAGTTATCGTCAATAATCACATTCTCTTCTGCTTCTTCTTAGAATCCTGTCAGAAATGTCCTGGTTTCTGTGTTCATTTTAAAAAATAAAAATAATTTTGCATTTTTGTTTGGAAGGTGTGATTTATAATGGAATTCTCAACTTAAATGTAGACTTTAACCAGGAGTGGTTTTATTGAAAGTTTTTTTGAATGTTAAATTGTCCCTTGCTATTATATGACAATTTTTCTACAAAGTCTCTGAGTGATTGTGTGTATGTTTGCTTGTATACAACAGAATTGTCCTGATTGACACTTTATTTGACACAAAACCATGACAGCTTCTCAGGAAAACTTAATAGCCAAGCACTGTAATGGTGCTGTTCAAGTCTGATCATTTTTCCTATTGGTTTAAAGCCAGAATTTCTTTGTTCTATCATACTGTGTGCAAGCATTCATCAAATAACCAGCTTTCATTTCACTTTTACTTCATGTTTTTTCTTGCTTTAAATTATTTTGTAAGCTGTTCGGAAGAGTAGGAAAGCTTTGTTAATCAATTTTTTAAAGTTTCAAAATATCAGCTAATGTAGTGAAATATTATAAATAACTGCATAAAACTAGAACAACTTACTGTAAAATATGAAGCGTGTTTATAGTTAAAATTACCCTTGTCAAAATAAATTTAAAGCACATTTTTCAAAGTAGCATTTTTACTGATGATGGATATGCTTGCTTGCTAAATAGTCCAATTTAGCAATTCAGTGGTATGGTAATCGACAAACCAGCCTTATAAGGTTCTACTGTATTTGTTCTGCATCTTGATTTAGAAGTTGTCTTCAATTAGTAGATGCAAGATATAAGCTGAATGATATGTTGCTGATCTAAAAACCTATTTTTAATAGCTAGTTAGCTTGATGGAGCCATGAACTGAATTTCCTTAATATATTTGTTTGGTGTTTTTGTACTAGAAATAATAATAACACATGTTCTTGTGTGGCTGTTGTAAAGTACTATTTATGAAAACCCCTAGAAAAACAAAATGCAGATAGAAAAATCGAGGTTATAATTGTAAAGCAGATATGCAGCACATCTCACTAAGTGAGCAAACCAAACCTGCACACTGTCATTGCTGAAGTCTGTTAAGTTTAATAAAAAGTTGCTTTTCCTTGTGGCAGTGGGTAGTTTTCTGTCTGGGAGCCCTAAGGTTGGCCTGGCAAGCTGAGGAGCAAGGACAGATGTTCCACAGTGGTAATTTCCAGCTGGATTCTTGAACATTTTGTGTTCTGTGGGTCACAGCTCATAATGGGGTAAAACTGAGTGAGAGCTTCAGCAAAGAGGTTTAAACAGCTCGTGTGATAGCTGGGATTGCAGAGATACTGTGCATTCTGTGAGGAAATATTCCGTGTGCTATCTGTAAAATTCAGATTAAGTAGCTGTTCTGAAGTGCTTGCTTTAAACTGTTTGCTTCCAGAAAGTGTTGCAGGCTAAGTAAATACCAATAATTCTTATTTCCCATCTCCTTATCAATTATTTTACCAAAATATTCTTGCACAGTTTATCTAATCTCTTCAAGTGAACATGAAATGGTTAGTGTTGGCCTCCAAATTGAATTACAATCTTGGTTTCAAATTTAAGATGATTAATCCTACATTAGATTGTAATTATCAGCACTAGGGGTGGTTGGGACCAGGCAAACAGTAATAAATAGAAATATATATATATATGTATGTTTAATGTAACAGCAGAGGGAATTGGTGGATAGTAGAAGGAGAGGAAATGGAATAGAGAGGGTAGCTTAAATAAAAATGAATAAATTGTATTCAGGAGCATCATGGAGGTAAAGGATGATAAGGGGGAATAAAAATTGAGGTTTGAATTTTGAGATTTATAGAAGTTGATCTGGGTAGGAATCCAGGCTCCCTCACCTCAGGTTCCAGAGAAGAGATGATTCATTTGGGCTTATGGTTTTGTTGAGAAACTCCTTTTTTACTTCATGTTATGGAAGGATGATGATTACTCTTTTGTCCACTGCAGATCTGTTCTTTTCTGCAGTACTGGAAAAATGAATTTAATACAGTTGCCTGTGGCACTTTCTTGTCTTTCGTGCTTACATTTTCCTTTGTTTTCTGTCTTATTTGGGATGCAGCATATGATTGGCATATGAGAGTAGGTGGTATTCTTGGATCTCAGGAGCTCTTTTTAATTGTTAAACTTTGCCTTAATTTTTTCCAGCCAAGTTTTACCTATCTTGTTTCCATTAAATGCATTATAGAGCAGGTGAACATACTTTAGATATGATTCTCCTGTATATGTAAAATTTGAAATGGTTTTTAAGAACCTGTTGGGTAAAGAAAAGCTATAGAAGTGTTTGAGAGTTGTTGATAGAACTATCCTATCATATTAATAAGGATAGGCATGGGAAATGTTTTTTTTGTTGTAGATGTTTATTCATGCTTAAATCTACTTCACTTATATTAAAAATAAGCCTTCCAACAGTATTACTTTGGGAAAGAAAGTTTCCCAAAGTATGCAAAAACTGCATTTCAGAGAGAAAAACAAAATTGTAGCTTTCTTTTTTAGGATCAAGAAGAGGGGGAGGGAAAATAGTTTCCTTGTATTTGACTGTGCCGTTGGATGGAAGACAAAGCTCAGTCTCTCTTGCTGACTAATGTCATCATCAAGGCATTTTTTTCTCCCACAGAGCAATTTTGTCTCCATTGAGACCCCCACAGCCATTGGCAAGACCATGGCCTGAGATTAAATCTCACGCTTGGGTGAAATTCTAATGACTGTAATTGTTTCCTCTTTTTAAGTCTGTGGTCCCTTCATCAAAGAGTGGTGCGGAAATTACGCATTTATGCTGTAGAAAGAGAGGTCACGATTACCTGAACCTGTGGTTGACTTGGGGGGATTCTGTGTCGTGTTCTGGCAGTGGTTATCCACGCTGCCATTGCAGTGTGTGAGGTGATTTCGGGTGTGGCTCAGAGTGCGCGTGCACGGTGCTGCTGTGGCATAGCTCGCTCCTCGCCGCCTCTGGGCTGTCGCCGCCGGCTGAGCGCGGCAGCAGCAGCGGCTCTGGTGTGTTGGTCACCTGCTAGCAGGAGAGAAGAAGCAGTAAATGGGGGCTCAGGGAGGTTTCTGGCAATGATCTCTTGCAAAGGGCTTGGGACTCATCAGTAAGGGTTATTGTTAACCCTCACAGTGCTTATTGGAGGTGTTCAGCGTCTTGAAGGACGGCGCCAGTGTGGTGGTGCTGGTTGTGGAGGAACCCAGCGTAAGCGTGGATTTGAAAAGAATTACAGACAACTTTGTAGAGGTAGATTGCCCCATCCTGCAGAATCTGAATGTACGTGTGCAGCAGTGTTGCTGTGTGATGGGAAGATTCAGATTTTGTGGGGTTTGGTTTATTTTGTGGTGTTTGGCTTTATTGTGCAGTTCTGTATGTACACAAATTTGGGACTGTTCTGTCCCCTAACTCTGAGGATTTATGAAAAAAATGATGAACTGTGTGTTAAGTAGAAAACATTTTGAGTTTGTACTCTAATTTAGGAAGTACCCTTTAAAGACATCAGAAGAACTGACCAAGGCACATTTCATTAGAGAATAAGGACAATGGTTCAAATAGTACCTAATTTTAGGTGTCTAGGTTGCATTTAGAGACTAAAGAAATTCCAAAGCATCGTCGTTCTTAAAAGCATTCAGCACTAGAGTCTTTCCCCGATCTCTGAAATGATGAGTGTTCAGTTTAGAGTATTAAAAAGTTTATCAACAAAAAGCAACCAAGTGTCAGCAGTGCTGTTCACTTAAGGAACTAGGTTTGGGCATTTGACACTGAAACTGGCCCCTGCCTGGCTATATTATACCTTCAAATAATATGATAATATGCCTAATTAAAAAAATTCCTTAAAGCTTGAAAAGCAAGTTTTTCACTGAAATGATATCTGTTTCTTTCTGTATGTATAAATAAAGCAAATAATGAAACAATTGAAATAATTGTTAATATTTATTCTTGTGTATGGCTAAAAATTCAAAAGTCACAAGTTAGGCTCCCCTGACAAGTTTTTTTAAGGAAGTAATTTTATTCTTTGGATTTGCTTGCTGTGTGATAGGTTTTCACCCTGTGGGAGGGGCCATCGTGAGTATTTTTTTCCGAGTGGATTTTTCACCTGATTAACAACTGAGATTCTCCTATTATTTCATGTGCTGTGATAAAGTCGTGGTGCTGGTGGTGTTTGCCCATGTGTTTGCAGTTGAGCTCTCCCTTTTCTCTCTCTGGTCTGTATTGCTATATCCAGCAATGGTGGCTTTTTCTGTCTAAAATTGGTGTTGAACTGGAGTCTCTTGTGGGAAGAGATTCACCTGTCTGTGGTGTTACATAGAGCTTTTAGGGGAAATTAAAAAAAAAAGTGGATTTGGTTAAATTGAACTGTACCAAACTTTGTGTGGAGAAAATACTTTTCTGCTTAAGGGAACAAAAGAGTTTTGAACTGAAGCTAAAGTCTGTTAAAAAAAACCCAGAAAACCAAAACAAGTGACTGAAAATTCAGTCTTTACAGAAAGTTTGTCTCAGATGTGTTTTCATTACTGAACTGTGTTCACTAACAAATTACGTGGAGGCGGATGTTTGGGATTTCTTTCATCATATGTCCCTAAATGTGCTTGCTTTTTTTTTTCTTTTTAAACTTTATTTACACTATAAAATAGTTGATTATTCTAGTAATAGCCAACACTGCTTTTGTGGGGTTTAATGTTTTCTTTTTTGTAATTTAAAGCCAAACAAAGCAAAGTGATGATAAATTTAGCTGTCTGTTTCTTTACTTACCCTGCACCAAGAAACCAGTGAGTCCTAAACTTACTGTGTAGAAGAATGCTGGGTTTTTTAAGACTTGCACTCAAATTGATGCAGTGGATGAAAGTTATTTTGGTCACTGTACTTGTTTCTTTTTCCTTTTCATTGTAAAGAATGTATTTATTTTTGTCCCATTAAGAAAATGGTGGAGTGTAGCTAGGAAGAGAACAGATCACATAGAAAGTGATGTCAGGTTTGTGGAATTTTTTGTTATGTTCTTGCATATAATTGAGTCAATCCTAGGTAAAACCAGAAATGACTAATGTGAAATTTAAATTAGATGACAGTATCCTTTCAAGGCTTGTGTACTGTTTTACCTTTTTTTGCAGTAACTTATGAGCTCCTGTAAGAACAGTTGGAACAAAATGGTTACAAGAAGGTTTGAGGTGAAGGTGTCTAATATCTATTTTAGTAGTATATGATAGTTTCACTTTCTGGTGGAGAGCTAACAATTTTGTAGCATCTCAAATGCACCTATACTTACTGTTGTTATTGGATGCTGAAAATTTTCAGCATGATACGATGAAATCATCAAAATGCACTAATTTTGAGGATGTTGTTCCATTTAGAAGCTTTATGTGAAGGAGTTACACTTTTGTCCCAGTTCCCCTTTATGCACTGTTTATTCAGAAGTGGAGTAAGTAAGTTCTGTGAATGAAAAATCTGTGTCTGCTGAGAGGATGCTAAAGTGGAGTCTGATGTTCTCCAGCAATGACAAATGGATTTCTGGGTCAGAAGCATCGTACAGTATAGAGGCAGTGAAAGCAGCCAAGGTGAGCTCAGCTGCAAGAGGCCCTTTATGAGAACTTGTCATAAGAGTAGAGTTGTGTGGTTAAGTTGTGGTGGAAATATGGGGTGCTTGAGCATAGTCTGTAGGTGGCAAATGTGATTTTGTAATATGTCAGCAAAATATCCAGCCGGTTTTTCAAAATTAAATACATTCTGGAAAATATGTTTTTCTGCTAAGTGGTAACAATAATTGTAAAATACTTCAAATGCATGAGTTGTAATCTCTTTTTCTATTTCTGTTAGCTCTGAGCACCTAAAAAAATTGAGCTTTAATCACCAAGGCTGTATTCTTTCTTGGTGATTTCAGCATTTCATTAAGGAGTGATTAGAACTCTTCAATTATGCATTCATTTATCTTAGTGATACATTTACAGTTAGAGATAGTGTTGGTTTATTGAATTTGGCTGATGCCAAGCAGTTTCAGCAGATTTTTTTTCTTGCCGTGTAAGAACACGAAAGAAGGCAGTAGAGAGGACTTTATAGCCTTGGCATCATTTTAAATGATAATCTAATCTGATTTTTATGGAAAAAAAAAAGGAAAAAACGAGGCTTGGTTTTGGTTTTTTGGTTTATTTGTTTTTTTTTTTTGTTGTTGTTGTTGTTTTCTTTTCCCACTGCTTTGGACTTTTAGAATTCCTTTCTGAAGTCCATCTGCAAAGGCTTTCTCTGCTGAACATCAATGGTTCATGGTGTGCCTCTTTCAGGTACAGGGGAATAAGCTCTGTAGCAGGCTGCTCTGGAAGCTTGTACTTGGAATAGATTTTGCTCTATATTTGTAAGCTGGCAGTTCCAGGAATGAATTAAAAGATCTTATTTACCTGAAGGGATGTCGAGGAGGAAGGAGAAGAGGAGGGACAATGTAGTGTGAAATGGGATTGAAAACTAATTTCTTGATGTTTGTATGGTGTCCCTCCCTGTATGAATAAGAGGGAGAAGAAAAGGATCTCGATACTCTTTAAAGCTGCCCTTGTTTGTTTTGTATCGTAACTGGGGTTAAATTGAAGTGGGCACTGTTGGACTGAGAGTTACAGTGGTTTGTGGCAGGGGGAGTTGGGTTCCTGATAACCCACGTTGCTTCACTTCTGTTTGTTTCATGTTTTCTGTTTACATGTTTTAAAGTTATCTGATCGGTTTGTTTCCAGATTTAACAGTATCCAAGCCTGAGTTCCAGTTTATTAACAGAGCTGCAGTGAAATAGGCTTCTCTGCCTGTCCAGTGCTTCTGCAGAGGGAAGAGATTGTTGCTGCTCTCTTGGGACTGAAAACTTCAAAGCTTTAGTTTTGCTGGTCAAGCCCTTCCTAAAACTTGTGTACTTTGAGATGTTGTGATTCAATTTTCCATGGACCAACAGAATCTAGGTCCTGGAGAGAGGCAGATCTTTTCATTGTACACTGAATTCTTGTTTTTCTGAGTAACAGAAAACATTAGGTATGTTTAAAACCTTGTGACTACAGATGAGAAAACTGTTTCAAAACCTTTTTTCCCCCTCTTGTGGTGTCTCAGGTCTCTCCCCAGCCCCAATGTATACCTTGCTTTTAACAGGACACTGGAGGTAAAAAGCATATAAATGGATGCAGTTATTACTTTATTAGGGGAGGAAAAAAATTAAATATCCATTTCTAGGATTATTTGATTTTTTTTTTCTGTATATACCAGTCATTAGACTATTTCATTTTATGTACCTACATACCTTTTTCCCTCTTCATATGCTTTACTTCAGTGTTATATTTTTACAAAGATAATTTTTTCCTCAAAAGCAAATTAACTATGACATTTTAAACATAATTAATAAAAATAATTTATTGGAAGTACTTTAAGGAACTCTTCTAACAAAATTTAATTTAAGTCTACAGTAAATTGTCAGTAAGAATATACTTAATAAAGTTCCATTGTACTTCTCTTCCGTTACTATTATGCTATTCTTCAACAGCAGTTGTCTCCATCGTTTGATGCGAAGGCCGAACTGGTTAGATAACAAATGAAGTATATTTACTTAAGTCCATTTGAAATTAAATTCTCATTCTGAGTTTTCCATCCCTTGTTCTGTAATTCTAGTTCTTACTGTCAGGAAGTTCAATTTAGAATCTATTGTGCTCTCTGAGGCCACAAGATATGAATGGGAAAGAAGACCTAACAAAATGTGAAAAGCAATAATTAAAAATATAAAAAAGGCTCGTACAAGGCAAAAGCATCCAGGAAGGGGCTTTGTGAAAGAGAGGAGTGTGTAATCTCTAAATATTCTTTGTATACTTGATATACTTTTGATCCTGTTTTGTATTCATGCTTAGGAATTTCTTCTCTTAGTCACAGAGGTTAGATTGGCAAGGGCAGATGACTTTACTGGACTTCTGCGCACTTCTTTTCTAGAACCCCATCCAAGCTAGAGAGTGATGGCTCAGTGCCTGCACTTGCTGCTCTTTGGATTTTTGCTGGGACTGGTGTTCTCTTGAAATGTGCAGTTAAATGCAAATTTACTGTTATAGCTTTGGAGTAGCAGCAGTAGTGCTTTGCACTCCATGTTATTTTCTTGTTTATCCAGGATTCTTGTTTGTTGCTTATTTCCAGTGAATAACTTGAGCAGTGCCAGCATTCCTGAGAGCTGGTCACATGAGCCTGGCAGAGCAATGTGGATTCTGAGGAGACTTTGTTTTCTGTAGGCTTTCTTCCCACTTCCCTGGGGATGCTGTCAGCCTTTGTTTTAGCTTGAAAATTTAAATTTTGATTTGTGAGAAAAAAGTGGTTTTTAATCATCAAATGAAACAGGAGGGTGAGTGTAGGATGCAGAGCTGGGAGACCTGCTGTACTTTGCTTGTGATGATCCTCCTTTGTCACAGTTCTGTTCTCGTTGAAGGTTTTGAGCTTGAGTGATGTTTTGTTTAACCCACAGGTGTTACTGGTCACAAATTTAGCTTACACAAACTGCCACTACTGCTTGTAAAAGGCTTGTACCTTTGTGTCAACTCTTGTATTTTATTCAGTTGTTCGCTCATCCTAGAGATAATGCTGGAAGGACTTGCTCTGAATTATACTGAAATATCTATGATGAGATAATCATGTTCTGGTTTATATAGTGTTTGAGCTGTCTTATGAAATTGCTGTGTAGGGTTGTGCTGAGCAACTTCGCTTTTGGAAATTCTTCGAAATACATAATTGAAAACTTTTTTCCTTTATTTATGAGGGCTTTTAGAGAAAAAGGGCCTGGTTTTGTATGTTGATGGTTTCTGTAGGTTCACCTCACAAAGATCTATGCTTTTCTAAGTATAAAACTTGAAACAATAAAATAACATGGTTGTGTTAGAGATTAAAATACTTTCATTATTTTAGGGAGCAATGGGTCTAAATTTAGTCTGTGAGCTTTCTAAACCTAGGGCCTTGTTTTGTGTTTATCTGTGAAGTGCCATGCACACTTGCAGTGTTTTAGAAGTACCAGTTCAGTGCCCAGATGGGTGTTCTGAATCCATGGAGCCTTGTAGGAATGAACTCAGTAAGGGAGACTGCAGGATTAAGGTCCAAACCAGTATGAAGTCAGACCAGGTCTGTATTTTGCTCCTTGGTTGTAAAACTTCATTCACATGAATATCTAATTTTAAATAATAAAGTATTTAATTCAAAGCATTTAAAATACTTATTTTTAAACTAATACTTTACGTGTGAAATTTGGAATATCTTTATGGCGCTCACTCTGCTGTAAAATTTTCTTTAAGAAGTCCTCTGGCTATAAATCATGATAACTTAGATTTTTCACCTTGCCTCCTGTTAGTACTATGGAAAACATTTACTCAGGCATTGCTGCTGTCTCTTATCTCTGTGTGGTTATAGATCATTAGATTCCAGCCCCTCTTAACACAGTATAAATTCTAATCTTGGCAAGCATTGTGCCTAGTTTTATTTAGTAATTAAACTTTTCACGGTTTTCCTCCTTTACGGTGAGCATCACCTTTTATATTTTAGTGGACTTTTATTAATTATATGGAGAATGTAATAATGTGAAGCACAAATGCCATACACCCTGCAATTTCTGGAGTGCTTTGTGGTGTTGGCAATTTAGATGGCATATCCACGTGATATAGTTTGTTTTGTCCTGAAGTAGTGGGATGGGAGATTTACATGACTGTTGACCCCTTGGGAGTGCTCTGAAATGAGGTGTGTATCTTGGGCAATCCTAGTCAGCAAAAATTTAAATAAAAATAAATACACTGTCAGAAGCCCTTGTGCTGGCCTGGCAGGAGGTATGAAATAGGACCATGTGCTCGATAATGGCCTCCTCGGAGAAGGGGCTCTGGCACAATGTGATGTGACTTAGTGGAATGACAAACTATGCAAAATGCTTGCTGTTGTCATGATTAGGTAGTGAATTGTTGGGCAGGGCCTGATGTCTGCCGTGGACTGAAGGCCAGAGAACTAAATACAAAATAAATCTTTAATGAAATTTGGGTGGTGAATCCAATTTATCTTTTAAGACAAACAGAAGTTACAGCCTTTGTGCACGAACATTGAAAACTCTGTTAAAGTGAACTGGGAATGAACGAACAGATCACTGCTTTGACTTTGGTTTTCAAGTGATAAGTTTGTGGTGATTTTTGCATATAAAACCTTCCCTTGGTAGTTCAGTATAAAGTCTTAAAACCTTAGCCAGAGCAGTTTAATGGCAACATTAACTCTTCTGCTACCCTTATGCTGACATTTGTAAATTAGCAAAGCCCCTAATACTTAGCATGGCAGCAAGTCAGGATGACTGTGTGCTGCCTAGACTGTGTCCAGAAAAATTCATTTTCCAAAATATTGCTGATTATTGTGGCCCTATTTATCTGTGCACACTGCAGAGAATGGAAGTATTCTGTTTCTCAGAACTGGTGTCTTCAATGTGTTTAGGACTGATTTGTTTGCGATTTCTTTCTGCACGCTCTACTGCTACAGCTGTGTAGTAATGTGGGTGCTTGAAATAAAGCTTGACATAAAAACTGAGATTGTTTGCAGGGTGTCTTTCTTGAGAACAACCTTACTTTTTTGGCATGAATCTATTTTTCATCCTTGATTTCACTACTGTTCTTGTAAAGATTATAATTGGTGTTGGTGTTTGGAGATGGTGAAGGTTTGGAAGTTAGAGTGTTAGTGCTATAGAAGTCTCACAGAATTTTGGATCATGGCGTTGAATTAATTTCCCAGTTTGCATGTGTGTGGAGTTGTATGTTGAAATATTTGACACAAGAAGTAACATAATTTTTCCCTCTTTGTATTTCTGTTTGGTTATGTTCTGCAGCAGGAATACCAATACAACAGTTTTCTGCATTACCGTCACAGAAATCAAGAAACTTGCATCAAAATTGGGGTTCACCATGCTCCAATGTACAGAAGACCCTAAGGCAAAATGTAATATAGTCCTGGTAACTTTAGGTAGTTGTCTTCCAACTTCCCACTAGGTATTAGTAACTCTTTCTACTCATTCTACATTGACCTGTTTAAAAGAAGCAAAGCTGTAGTTGAGTATATTAAAGAGATGTATGTAAGAGATTTTAACTGAAATAGGCATGTTTATTGCTGTTAGTTGTAGGGGGGTTCTTCTTTGTTCCTTGTTATCCCCCTCCATTTGATTCTCAGTTGTAGTGAGATTTGCCCTTTCTCGATTGACAAATTTTCTAACTCTCTCCGTAGCGTTCTGTCGATGCAGGCGATGACCTGGTTTTGCAGCCTTGGTGTCACTCTGCAGCTGTGCACCACGTTTGTGTTTTGGGCAAGCTGTCCTGACTCGTGGTCAGAGCTGGGGCTCTCTTTGAGAGGAACTTCTTGACCCTTTGTACTTTGTACAGTGCCTGCCTCGCAGGCGCACTCCGGAGCCGTTGTGTGGAATGCGTGTCTAACGCGTTCCACTCGGACCTCAGTTCCATTCCATAATGTTAGCTTTAATTGGCTGCTTTTAAACTTTCATGTACAATTTGGTTGTACACGGTAAATTACCACCCTCTTCGCCTTTTCCTAGGAGCACGAAAGTAGAATCCAGACTCTGCTTCGCTGTGCTGCCTTTTGGTATTGCCCTTGAGCTCTTTTAGGGACAGCACTGCTGGGTAGTCTTTTTCAGAGGACAGGCTTCTTTTCTGGTGGGTTTTTTTTTAACCTCTAATCTTCCTAAGACTGTACCTTTTAAACATTGTGTTGTATTTTTGAACTGAATTCTACACTTGAAAGTTTAAAAAAGATTTAATACTTCTTGCCCAAAGAAGTATCTCCAGTTTAATAACAGTTGCCTAACTCTTAGTGTGGCTAGATAGCCAGTGTGTCCTCCAAGTGGTTTTTCTTTTCTTTTAAATATTCCTGTATTTTAATTTTAGTTACTTTGTTTGAGTGCATGAGGACTTCAGGGCAACATCGGTGATGTAACCGAGGCTGGTCTTTACTATGTAAGAATGTCTTTGTAGGTGCTTCTGAAGTGTCAGAATGCGTAGTGTGGGCAGAATGAGAGTCTGTTATTATACAGGTTTTATCTAGGCTTAAATGCTTGATTAGAGCATCAGCAGAAGCTATTTTTGAGAAAGATGGGTAGTTGAGTTGCATGAGGAAAAAAACTGGCAGTGCTGCATACAAAACAAATTTTGCAGTTCAAGCTCAAAACAGTGATGAGTCTCTTGTTCGTACTTGGTATGAATGAGGTAGAACAAAGCCTGCCTTTATCCTCCACATCAGGCTTATGAGCTCATGTTTCGGCTTTTCCTTTCCCCTCCCTTTCTGACATGGACTCTGTCTTTTTTTTTCTTTGCTAAACAGACAGTAACTCTCCACAATATTTTTAATCTCAACAAGACGTCCAGTGGCTGATGATGCAGAAGTGTTGCATCAACAAAGAGGGGATGATAGCTGGAGCATTCCAGGTTTGACATTTTTGGCTGAGGAGCCGTGTGTTGTGGCCACTGATTCCTCCCGGCACAGCATGCTTGCTTTGGGCAGGAGACTACTTTTCATTGACTCCTGTTGTGTGCCTCCCTGCTCCTTATTTTAGGCTTCCCCAAGAAGTTTTGACTGGGAGTTTCATGGTTTTAGATGAAAGAGCCTGTTGTCTTGTTGAATTATCTCCTTTCTGTCTATATTTAAAGCAAAGTTGGCAGGTAAAAAAAAAAGGTACAGTAAAACAAAAGCTCTCTTATGGTAACATCTGAGGCTAGATTAGATAAAACTGAAAGAATGATTTAATATTTTTTGTTTACATATGTTTGTTGAGGCTGCTTGTTTACCTGTGGTTCATTGGCACCCGGCAGTAGAACTGTCCTCATTGCCTTGACCTTAAGATGTGTTCCTGGGCACTGGTGGGATCTAACCTGAAAAAAATTTTCCTCTGAAATAGATCATGATAAGTATTAGATTGTTTGCATTAGAAAAATTAATATTACGTAATTTAAAAATAATACGCATTTGTAATCATGGATGTTGAGTAGCCATGTAGTGTGCAAGTTCTTATACTCCTAAATTTTTGAGAGAAAAATTACTTTAAAACTTAAAAGAAATATTTTCAAATTTTTAATGCTGTAGTGCAATATTTTACGCTAATGGCATTTTTTATTGACTGAAGTGAACTCAACTCATGAAACTTTTCATTCACTAAAAGTATTGCTGATGCTTTTAAAAAGTGAGGACTTAAGAACTTCCTCATGACAGCTGAACTTCTTGAAACCATATAAAAATCTGCTTATACTATAATTCAGCCTTGCAGCGCTGGTTTTATTGTGTGAAGAACCTATCAGAATTTGATTTATAAGCTCGTTGTTCCCTAGACGTGCCTGTTTGTTATGTATGACTGTTCTTGTTCATAGTCTGTGTTCCTCCACAGCATAAAACCTTCGGCTGTCTCTGCAGCCGTGTCTTACACTGTTTCCATCAGGTAATACTTCCAGTCATGAAGTTTTCCCCAATTTAATAAAGGTAAGGTGGGATAATTTGTTGATTGCTACCTAAAAGCATCATTAACCATTGCAAGAGGGGAAGTTAGGGCATGGGTTTGGTGTCTTTTTTTTTTTTTTTGGGGTTTTTTTTTTTTTTTGGGGTTTTTTTTTTTTTTTGGGGTTTTTTTTTTTTTTTGGGGTTTTTTTTTTTTTTTGGGGTTTTTTTTTTTTTTTGGGGTTTTTTTTTTTTTTTGGGGTTTTTTTTTTTTTTTGGGGTTTTTTTTTTTTTTTGGGGTTTTTTTTTTTTTTTGGGGTTTTTTTTTTTTTTTGGGGTTTTTTTTTTTTTTTGGGGTTTTTTTTTTTTTTTGGGGTTTTTTTTTTTTTTTGGGGTTTTTTTTTTTTTTTGGGGTTTTTTTTTTTTTTTGGGGTTTTTTTTTTTTTTTGGGGTTTTTTTTTTTTTTTGGGGTTTTTTTTTTTTTTTGGGGTTTTTTTTTTTTTTTGGGGTTTTTTTTTTTTTTTGGGGTTTTTTTTTTTTTTTGGGGTTTTTTTTTTTTTTTGGGGTTTTTTTTTTTTTTTGGGGTTTTTTTTTTTTTTTGGGGTTTTTTTTTTTTTTTGGGGTTTTTTTTTTTTTTTGGGGTTTTTTTTTTTTTTTGGGGTTTTTTTTTTTTTTTGGGGTTTTTTTTTTTTTTTGGGGTTTTTTTTTTTTTTTGGGGTTTTTTTTTTTTTTTGGGGTTTTTTTTTTTTTTTGGGGTTTTTTTTTTTTTTTGGGGTTTTTTTTTTTTTTTGGGGTTTTTTTTTTTTTTTGGGGTTTTTTTTTTTTTTTGGGGTTTTTTTTTTTTTTTGGGGTTTTTTTTTTTTTTTGGGGTTTTTTTTTTTTTTTGGGGTTTTTTTTTTTTTTTGGGGTTTTTTTTTTTTTTTGGGGTTTTTTTTTTTTTTTGGGGTTTTTTTTTTTTTTTGGGGTTTTTTTTTTTTTTTGGGGTTTTTTTTTTTTTTTGCAAATCTTATTTTTGATGCAAAGGCAGTTCTGTCGCCAGCCAGTCCAGCATGTGGAGACTCTCCCCCCTGCCATAAAACAATGAGCACATTCAGGCACAACTCGTGTTTTCAGTTATTAAAAAACGGAGCCGTCTGTCTCTGCCTGTGACTTTAATCTTTAGGCCTTTATTCCCTGTACCCCACCCCCTCTTTCTTTCCCCAACCTTTTGTTTGTGAAGTGCAGAGCTACAGGATATGTGGGCCTGGAGTTTCTGAATGTATTGTACATTCCCCTGGCAATTACAGATGTTTATAACCCTGACTGATGTTATTTCAGTATTGTGGAGGGTGAAGAGAAAATTAAAGAATGCATTTTTCGTTGCCCCTAGCAATCTTCAATTTTATTTTGTTTTTGAGGACAGGGGAGAAGAAAAAAAATAAAAAGCAAAATGTAAACTTGTTAATTTAGGAAAAAAAAAAAAAAAAATTTTTTTACACATTCTCAAATGAACA
>VZRS01002444.1:325839-501146 GCA_013398055.1 Ifrita kowaldi
TAAACTTTTTAATTTAGGAAAAAAAAAAAAAAAATCTTGTTTCACATTCTCAGATGAAGCACATCTGAGACCTGTGCAGGAATCTTCCCATACTCTACCATAACTCTTCTATTAGGACACTGTGTTGCATGCAGTGTTGTAAAAAGCATAATAGGACTGGATTTTAATACGAAACAAGCTCCTTAGTGCAGGGTGCAAGACCTTTGCTTACTTTATTTTGAAGACAGAGACAAGGTAGCTTAGGGCTTGTAATGATTTAAGAGCAGAATCACAAATTTTTTTCAACTTTGAATGGAATACTTTTTTTTGTAGAAGAATGATTTCGAATCTGATGAATTGGAGTTTTACTTTTGGACTTGGTGACAGAATTGTGTAAGAAAATTTATTTTTGTCAGTCTTGTAGAAATATGCTCTTGGTCTGTACAAGGTTTTAAATCAATTTATTACTGGTGGTGGTTGAGCTATCTAAAGCTGCAGGTGCACTATAAGATTAATGTCCTTGAATTGACAGAGCGGTGGAGAGAAGAGAATCCTGTAGCAAATCTCTGTGATCAAGGTGATAATTTGTGTGTTTCTTGGGGATTCCAGTGCATTTCATGATTTTCAGAGTAGTTGTCCTAAAACATTGAATTTAAGTAGAGAAAAGTTTATTGGAGTCAAGAATTTCAAGGTGGTTCAGCAGTATCTCTCAGGTACAACTTTCATATCTATACTTGTTTTCAACTGCATGCAAACTGCTGTTTATAGGTTTTGGAAGTTTGGAGTTGCATATCTAAATGTACATTCAGGTCTGTCTACCTGTGTGATGGTCCTTATCTCCAATGACTGCTGCATGGAACTTTTCCTTAGACTGATCTTTCAAAGATATGGCAGAAGAGTGAACAAGAATTTACAGTGAGATATCCTTTGGCTAGGCAGGGCTTGAAGAAGTTAACACAAAGATAGCAAAAAAGTCTCTTTGTCATCTAATATTAAACTGATTAAAATATGCTTAAAGAAATTCTAACAGATGTTCCAAGATGTTTGTAATTCAGTAATTCTCCAAAGCACCCAGAGGGAGGCAATAGATGCACTGTAGTAACCGTTCTCCAGTCCTCTGGGAAGGAAGAAACCAACTAGTTGGTCATTAAACATAGCACATTCTTTTTATCCTGACATCATCAAGTCCTGAAGTTGTGTATTGCTTGGGTAAGGATTTCTGAGATGTGCTGGTTCTCTTTGTGTTACAACATGGGGGCATGGATGTGATCGAATCCTAGATATGCTAATGGAAAGATACCATCTTGTCCAAATGTTAGAAGAACTTGAAAAGTTGAAGAGCTGAGTGTGAAATAGTGCTGATAGAGGATAGAATTTATAGAAACTTTGTAGTTACTATTCATGAGTTTGGTTTGCCCCCTCTCTGAGTCCAGTGCTGGGCCTGTATGTTATAGTTAGATTCAAATATGGACAGAAATATGAACACATTGGTTAGGAAATGTTTCAGTTGGTCTGTTCCTGGAAATCAGAGTGTTACATTGTCTGAAAAGCTAATACAGGAGTTCACTTACTGAAATTCCTCACTGCTTTGAAGGAAAATATGTGCACTGGTGGCTGTTTATGTGCTTGTCACCCTGAAACAATCTTGGAAAATAGATCAAGTTATTCCAGGAATTTTTGTACTACTTTTTCCTTTCCAGGATAAACCTGGTTTTGTATGACTTATCATCTGTAATGTAGGCATACTGGTACAGGCTGCTGTTGGCTCTGGCCTGAGGATCCTGTATTACCAGGCAGGTAGCAGGAATTTCCATGGTTGTAGGTACTGCAGAGGCTTTCACTCAATATTTGTCTCCACACTCCAGTTAGTGGAGAAACCTCAGGTGCAGCATTCTTGAAGCTGGGAATAGTCTGTTTCTGTGTGGTGTGAACTGAGTAATGAGAGATGGAGCAGAAGGCTCCACATGTGTGGAAGTTGGTCAGAACTGGGGATGGGCTGATGTCCTCGTTGGTGCAGGTTCAGTGCCTTTGCGGTTCTTCCAGACTTTTGATTCTTTTTATACCACTAAGCCACTGTTTTCTCCTTCAGGTCTTGGAAATAGCTTCAAAGATAGTGTCTGTGATCTTTGAAAGATGCAAAGGACAGAATGGTCATACTTGGAGTTATACTTTTTGCAACATATTTAACATTATCACATGCAAATATAATTACTTTTTTTTTCTTGAAACTTGGCAGGAGATCTTGTAGAGAGCAAACATAAAGCTGATATGGGTCAAGACTATAAAAAGGGTATTTTTTTTCTTCTTGGTCCTCTGACCTGTTTGCTTTTCAGTGTTTATAGTAAAGACTTTATGGACCATCAGGGACCATTAATGGTCACTGTGTAAGGCCCAAGTGTAATGTTACCTTACATTTAACTCTTCAGAGCAGTGCAAAAACACACGTGGCATTGATACCAAAACAAAATACCTCTGAATAACAAGTCTGAAACTTGACCTAATCACTCATTAGGCTCCTAGGAAAGCTTACTAGGACCCTGAGCACACAATATCGTCTGAGGAGGTCAAAGCAGGGTTTTACAAGTATCCATTTTCCATTTTTTTTCTACTTTGCACCTTTTTTCCTGAAGCTTGAATGTCAAGTGTTGATTTATTACACAGCTTACTGTCACATTGTTTCAGAAATCTTGTTTTATGAACTAAAAAACTCCAGGCAGAAGTAGCAGGGCACTTCCTTGCAAATCTCTACGTTTGGGTTTGATATGAGTTGGTGGAATTACAGGTGCCATTTTTGTATGATATTTGGGAACCTAGAAACTTGACAGGACTGTTTATGGTTGAAATAATTTATAGCCTGAATTCCAAAATATGAAACTGAACTTTTTTCTGTTAGGTGTAATATAGGCAGATAGTACAAAAAACAAACAGACAAACAAAATCCCATCAAAAACCCCTGGACAAACCAGGTTTATAACTTAAATAGTAATAACCCAGTTGGTTTCTTTTGCTTTCAAGTGTATGAAATAACAGGTTTTTTTACTATATGCCTCAGATTGTACTCCAAGGCTGATGAGCTGTATAATGACATTCAATCTAAAATGCTAAGCATCTGCACTGTAGTTTTCTGCAGTATCCTAAGCATTTAACTTCTCAGCTTTTACTGGTGTCTGTATTTGCATATACATATATATGAATGACACTTTAAAAAGTTAATGTTTGCTAACTAATTCACAATTTATGCACTTTGGACTTCAAGCCAAGAAAGAAATTAATGCAGCTGAAATACCACGGTGTTGTGTAATTCAGCAAACTCTACCTTTTTTTGTAGCAGTCATCTGTGTCTACTCAGAATGATTGTTGCTCTTCCAAGATATGTAGGCTTTCTTAAACTGTACCATAGTTAATGTTTTCAGCATTAAAATAAGTCAAGGTCTGTTTTGGACTCTGTCCAGCTTGTGCCCTGTCAATATAGAAATTCAGATCTAGTAATAGGTAATATTACAGAAAAGGACTTTTGTACATATGGAAGAAGGATGACGTCTTCTCTCATGTGGTGCTTTACCTCCATTTTTACAAGTGCTATGTATTACATGGCATTTCTTGTTACAAGGCAAGGGTTGTTTGCTTTGCTCTCCCCTCATTGTCTATAGGATTTTCATTTGGGGTGATTTTCTGGTTTTCAACAGAAATATTTATTTAAAGAACAGGAATTTAAATGCCAGACCCTAGTAGTCACTCATCTGGTTTGCTACATTTTCTTTGGAAATAGTCAAAATGAATATTTTGGAGGGACAAACAAGAAAGTGATGGAATAAAGTGTCCCTTTCTTTAAGTTTCATCTTAATATCCCTTACAGAGAATAAAATAATAAATGTTTTATTAAAAAATGAAGCTTCATCTAGCTGGACATAGCTTTAAAAATCTTAATGGTGTAAATATCACAGCTGTATTTTTATTTGTCTAAAGACAAATGGTATTTAGCAGCACTTAGTTTGAATTGTGCTACTTAAAATTATGTAATTGATTGTGCTCTTTTATTGGAGGTGTTTTATTTCCCATCTTTCACTCAACTTCATTTGCTTTTGTGATTGTGTGCTGTTAACATGGATTTTTTCTTTGTAAGTGAAGTTGTATGTGAAGGATCTGACTGCATTTGTCTTGTTTCCTTTTTTGAAGCTACTTTAAGATTCCTTCTCCAGAAAGTGACCAGATCAAAATGCAGTATTTTATTTCAATATTACATTGTGTGTAGGTAAAGTCTAATACTTCACCTTTTTTTGTTGCTTCTAAACTTAAAATAGTTTTGCATTGAACAACATATAATGACTGTATCTTTTCAGAATTTTCTGAAGTAATAGCACTAGTTTTGTGTATATACACACGTACTTACGTTTCTTTCAGTTCTTCCTATCAATATGTGGACTGTTTATTCAGCTTTAAGTTTCTCTGTGGTTCCTCAGGCTGCTGTTCAATGAACCCTTTGGCCTGCAGCAGCGTTCTGTCCCAAGGAACAAGAGGTTTGCTTTGCTCTTTCCCTTTTTCTCTTTGCAGCTCTTGGCTGTTTGGTCCTGCTGCCTCCCTTGTGCCAGCTCTGGCTCTCCCTGCAGCACTGCAGCAGCTGGGTCACCTCGCCAGTCTCAAGGAGAGCTCTCTGCTGTGGCTGGGTTGAGCTGACTGGTCTGAGCTTCAACTTCGCCTTTCATCAGACCCTCCATGAACTGTGGGAGGCCTAAATAAACACAGTGTTGGGGAAGCAAAGCTAGGAGCAGGAACTTCCCAGGTCAAGGAGCTGCAGCCTCCATGACGAGGTGCTGGAGCCTTTTCACTGCTCTGCTTTACTGACAACTGCTTCTAGATCACTGCCTGTGTACAGGTAGTGATGGAGATCAGCACAATAACAAAGTAAAATGTGTCATTGCCCTGGCTTGAAACCACATGGGGAAAAATGCCTTTTTCCCTTGCATGTTTTGTCTTTACAACGGAAGCGAAGGATATTAGTTGTAGCCTTTCCTTGGCTGTAGAAGGATGTATCCTTAGCAGTGGCCATTACTTGTGCTGCTCCAGCTTATGCCCAGGCTGGCAGGAGGTGAGGTGTGCTTAGCTTGTGTTGGGGAGAGGGGAGGACAAGTGTAGGAAATTAATTTGTTACCTAAATTAAACAGGTTCACAGCAATCTGTCTTTAGTAGTGAATTTCTATTTGGAAGTCTTTGGAGGGAGGTTTCTCTATAGTTTTAGTTTTTTACGAAACTATGTGTACATTTAATGTGTGCTTAACCAGTGAATTTAGTCAGATTGCAATAAGGGCATCCAGTATTTGTCTTGTTTAAGAATAATATCTCTTCCATAAGGTGTTCAGACATTTCTCAGGCTCGTGCTTTTGGCCTTCCTCTGAAGAGGCTGAAGACAACATGGGATTCCTTAAATGCTGTAAATCCTTGCAAAGGATCTCTTGATAACCTTCTTTCTTTCTGTGTTGTACGTTGTTTGAGAGCGTTTTCACTTTAAGTTTTGTTTGTGATTTTTTTTTTTCTCAATAACTCATCCATTTAATATAAGCTTAATCCTGTGTACAATATTGCAATAGCTAGACCAGCGTATAATAAATTATTGGAAGATATTCCTTAGCCTTTCTTAGCATGACCTTCATAGAGGCTTTATCAGCTTTGTTCATGCTACTTCAGCATGGCTGATCAAGCTTATTGACATACTCTAATCATTACAGGCATTTCCTCCCTTTGAAGAACACAGACTTGTTTCTGTCATGTAGTTAGAACTTATTCAAACGAGATAGATCCTTGGATGACTTGACAAAGGATATGGTAGAGGCGTTTGTGCCTTTGTCCTCTTCAGAACAATATGGCACACTGTTTCTTCTGGCAGATGAAGTGTAAAGTATATTCAAGGGGATTCTTGTATTGATGTCTTTTGCAAAAGAACTTTTTTTATTTCTTGCTAGCAGTTATCACCTACTACTTGTAGTTGAGTTGAACTCATGTTTACAAATAAATAACTGTAATTGATGGGTTATTTGACATACAAGAAATGGACTTCTTGCTATTATGCCCTTATGGTCATGCTTCTTTCACTTTCCAGCTCTCAGTTACAGACCAGCCATAGTGGCTGGTTTTCATCTGAAGGGAATTCATGCAATGACATAATGCTTCTAATTTTAAGCTTTATTGTGCACTCAGAAGTGTTGTGGGTTGCCAGTCTGATGCTTTCTATCAGAGATAGTACAACTGAACCTGAGTTTGAAGCTGCACAGCTCCCTGCTTGTGCTCTGAGCTGCTGGTGGCTGCTTCGGAAGTGATGGTGGGACGCTTGAACTCCATGAGTTCCTTTTCTTTTCAAAGTGTTTCCTAACAGGAGTTGTATTGGTTTTGATCCACGATTTGCATTGCTTTACAGAAGGTATCTTCATGTGTAATTCATGTTCCCCAGTTGAGTGCATGCCTCTCCCTGCCTCGCACCTCCTATTTCTGTTTAAGTTTTGGGAGATTCCATATCCTGTAAAACATCTTCCTTATTCATCACAGTGCCTCCTTTAAGGTAACTAGCAAAATCCTGTATCTTGTAACATCCCCTGTAACTGTATATGAAAACAGGGAATAATTTAGTTGTTTCTGAATAAAGTTTCTTAACAAAAAAAAAAAGGGAGGGGGCTGGGAAAGGGGAAGTTGGATACTCACTGCATGATATAGACAGTATTTCCTGAGACAGGAGATACTAACCTCAAAGAATTTAAAATAAAACATTGATTTCATTTTTTTTCTTTTTTTTTTGAAAGTGGAATAGTGGAGGTAAAAATGGTAGAATAGTTGGTCTTTTTATCCCGTGTGCAGATGAAATTGATTAAACCTTAAAAACTCGCCTCAGTCCACCCGGTTTATTAATTGAAGAATTTCCTCTTCCCCAGAATGGGAAGTGCACATTAAAACAGAGCTTTGCCCCTGAGAAGCAATGATACTTGAGAACGGTACATTTTCTACAATCCTATTTTCTCTTCTGCACTAGAGGAAATCCTAACATGGTAAAAAGCATATTTAAAAAAAAAGAAAGTATGTTTAAGGAAGTCTTCTTTCATTTCCTTGTAGAGCATGAAATCAAATTATAGCCCATGGCCCACAATTATTTTATTTTTACATTTCAAATTCCATTTTCTGCTTCCTTTTGCTGCCTGTGAACAAGAGTTGCACTGTTTGTGCAAAGTCAGCTAAAAAGATTACCATAAACAGGACAGGACACAGTAGCTTAAAGAAGCCACCAGTTCAGAATCTCTGTCTGTGTTCCATGTTTGTGTGGCATACAAAACCTCCCCTTCGTTCACACAGGGATCTGATCCCTTCTTCTTCCCTCCACTCACCAGATTTTACCTTTTGAAGCCAAATCAGCTTTATATTGATGTATTATGGGGAATCTAATGCAATACTTTAGTTATGCTTGCCAAAATAATACAACTTAAAAATGCTGTCATATTCTTGATCTACGTTTGGTAAAGACAAAACAACTGAGATTCTGCCTATTTATTGAAAATGCCTTTTGGGTGGGCTTTTCATTGAGGAATTGGTAGCTAATTTAGTGCTTGTAGATTACAACTGGATGGTTCTGAAAATGGGCTCAGTGCATGTATAATAAAACAGCAATACATTTTTGGAACTGATAAACTAATGCGTGAGGCTGAAGTGTTTGGGGGTTTGTTTGTTTTCCTAGATCTAATAATGTCCTCTTTTTCTAAATTAATGTTATATTTTGCTGTGGGGTCACAGCTCAGTCTGGGAGTTTGGGTATATAATTTGCAAACATGCAACGGGCTGCACAAATGGAAGGTGTTCTGAGTTCATGTAACGTGCAGAACCGCAGCAGCCTCTGTGGTTGGGGTTGAAGGAGGTTTGTTATTTGAGGTGTAATGTTCTGTTCCAGAATAAAGCATGGCAATTACAGTGCTCTACTGTTTTTGAAAATGCATCTGACGTGTTGGGTACTCCCATGGTGTTTCCCTGTGAACACTGGTGTAAGAGCTGGTTTTTACTAATTGTGTGTGACACTAAACACGTTTATGAGGAGTGAATTAGATGGAGGGGATGAAGGTCTGCAGCCTTGTTGCCTAGAACTCTGGATAGGCTTTTTTTCCCTGTTTCAGCAAAGGTTTGAAGATATATTATACTAAATAATGCAAATGTAGAGAATGCAGTGAATTTTCTCCTAAAGACTAAAAGTTCATCAATACATACTGTTAAAATGCATACTATTCTTCTTCAGTGTCCTCAGGCAGCAGCTGGTGAGCTCTTTCAGGATCCAAGAGTGAGAGCTAGCTAGTTGCAAGTGGTGTCATTTTGTTCTTCCTGTGAAGAAATTGAGCTGATGGCCACTTCAGGGAAGCTTGAGTTGCTGCCTTCTGCTCTTTGGAAATTTGTCATAACCTCTGACATCTGTGATTCAACTAATCTCCTGAAAAAAGAATAATAAATTACTTCCTTGATGACTTTTCATAATCAGATACTCCTCAAAATTCAGGAGCAAGTGTGGGTTGTGTATTCAAAGCAGTGGCTGGAGTTTATCTTGTCTGTGAAGGTGTTTTTCTTATTTTCTGAGTTTTGTGTTCCCTGTCACTTTTGTGGTACAAATGAGTGCTGCTGCCTCCAGGTTTAGCTGGCACTTGCAGTCTCTGTGATGCTGTGCTGCTGGTCTTGTGTTTTTCCTGTGTCTGGCTGTCATCCAGAATCTCTCAGTTCATGTTTTATCTTTCTTGTTTGTTTTTCTTCACTCTGACTATCTACTTTTATTTTTGCTGTGGTTTAGCTGCTTATCTTTGGAATATAATTCCCATCTTTCTCCACCCCCTTGTGTTTTCTGATGACAACTAGTTTATTTTATTTGCTTTTTACAGGGCTTCATCTGAGCTGTGTGTCATCACACAAAGGGTACTCCAATAATTGATCTTTCATTTTCAAGCAAAGTGAGAAATCACGTCAGGATTTATCTTTCTAAATGTTCTTGAACATGTCTTTCATAGACAAAGTGGCAAATAAAAGGTTACGCCCCTGTTTTCTCTGTAGTAGAAATAATTTGAGTATCTTAATTTAACTTTTTCATTGATTCTATGTTATCTGCTTCAGTGCAGATAAAATATTTTTGATTGCTGTGCTTCCTTGTATGCAGACCTGTCCTTTGCATGTGTCTCTGCTTTGTTCAAAGTAATTTCAAGCCATTTTCTTGCTCTGAAGGCTTGAGGAATACTCAAATCATTCATAATCTCTTCCTATCACTGTCCTTAACTGTGTAGGCCCATATTCTGTCTCCTTTTTTGAGTTCAGTTCTCTGTTCTTTCAGTTCTTCTGTTCCATTTTGCCCAAGAACCCATGGCTGCTGATAGTGCAAGTGTTAGTAATATTTTCACCTTGTTTTATTCTTGTTACTGTTTTTCGAGTCTCCACATAGTATTTCTCTAGTATTTTTATGCCCCAATTGAAAAATCTTTCCAAGGGAGATTGTATTCATGAGAATATTCCTGTAATCCATCTCACTTCACTGTTCTAGTTAAATCTTTCTCTGCTGTAGAAAATTATTCAGAAATATTTTTCCTTTTGTTGACTGAACTCTGATATGATAGTGAGCTGATTGTTTACTAGAGATTATTTAAGTAGTGAATATAAAGTTAAACATGTTCTGTGTGCTATTGCCATTTATATGTTATGAGGTAAAATGTACTGGATGAGGTTCCATGGTAGATGGGGGAATGTTACAGTTTTGTCATCTTGGCACAAATAACCTGCCAACTTTCCTGATTTGAAATGTGACATTTATGAATCCTTGTACACTTCTCTAGATGATTTTGTTTTAGTATTGAATGAACTATTCTGCATGGATGATGGGCAATGAAGGAAATGGGTTCTAGAATAAAACAATGTAACACTGTGTAGGAGAAGATGGAGGATTGGGAAGAAGGTGAATTGTCAAAAATGGTTTATTAAACAGCTCAAAGAAGAAAGTTGAGGAACTAAATTTTAGCATTACTTTTTTGCCTTGTTGCTCGAGGGTCCTGTAAACCTGAGCACTCCTGCCTTGATGTGCACAAGCAGACACGTACAGAGCATTACAGAGCGTTACAGAACATCCTGATGCCTCGGGGAGAATGCAGTTCAAGTATTTCTGTCAGTGCTGTCGTGATCTTTGCCTTGGCTTCACGACTCCTTTGAAGGGCAGCAGCTTCCCACCCTGCTCGTGTGCCAGCTGTGCCTGCCGTGCCAGCTGTGCCTGCCATGCCTTCTGTCCCATCTTGTGCCATCTCTTAGGAGCTGTGGCCAGTCAGCATGTTGGGGCTTCAGAGGAGGCACAAGAATTGTGCCAACAGTGATTGTGAACTTGTGTGTGCTGCTGCTTCCTTGACTTGAAGTGTTTTTTGTCTGGAGTGTCATGGTGTGTCTTCTGGTGTTTCTGGAGTTTTTCCATGGACTGTACAGTTATTTTTCTTTGTTCATCTTCTCGTTGCTATGCAATGCCCTGAGGCAGACATTCTCGACCTTCTAGTAACTGGGTTGATGATTTTTATGGCTCTTTTAAAGTATTGCTAATAGATTCATAAATACAGCAATTGCAAGCATTTGCTTTATAACAAATACATTCAAAGCAGTTGATTTAGAGTTTCAAGGTAGAGTGGCCCCTTTTATTGAAACTACATATTACAGTTCAGTGCAGATTTTGTGTTCTTTTGGAGGGAAAGATACCACACTGTATACAATGACTCTTATCAGCTGCCCTTTTCAAGGCCAGGTTTGGTTCTGGTTGCTTTGGCTTAGTTCTGGAGCATGAGGATTGCTGTGCTTTGGTAGTCACGGTAATGTTTGGTACGACTCAAGCTGCAGCATTGTTGTGTTACCAGAATATCCTTTTTATAGTATTTGTAAAGAATTGGACTTGATGGTTTGGTTTTAATTATTTATTTCCATTCATGTTGAGGATGTCAGCTGGGTAGAATAGTGTAATACAAAATATTTTAAGTTTATAGTTAAATTTAAAACAGCCCTGCTGTAAGTATTCATGAAAGTGGATCCATTCTGATTGTGAAGTGCTTTGTCCCACTCAAACTGTTTTCATGCCATTTATTTCCCTTGGTTTCTGACCTTTAGGTCTGCACTTGGGCGGTGTATAAAGTCTGAGCCTTTTGTACAGTCTTGATGATGTTTGTGTTGCAATTTAAGCAGGCTCTAAATCAATACAATTCCCAAAACAATAAAAATGGAAACTACTTTTGAAGATATAAAGCTCATCTTCAGTTTGTCAGGCAGAGATATTTGAGATGATTGGAGAAGATTCTGCAGGAGCACTGGAAATATCATAATTATCCAGCTAGTGCTCTGAAAGGCTTAACATTCATTATTGCAAGATGAAAGCTCTGGTAGGTTGAAATAGTCATTTGTAACCATAATTTTTTTTTTTCTTGTTGTAGTTCCCACCCGCTCATTCACCCATGCACTTCAACCTCGGAATGATTTCCTATCCTGAGTTCATGGGAATTAGGAACAAGGGTAGCTGCTGTCACAGCCATTGTAAAAGCCTTAAAAACAAAAGGCAAGGGAAAGGCTGGAGAGGGCGAAGGAGCAAGTAACAGTTGTATTGATTTCTTGTTCTTCTGATCTTAGGGCAATTATTAAAAGTACTTAAGTTAGAATGCTGGAATTTTACATGATTTCTAGCTTTTATCATCTTTCAAAATGTGCTTTTTTTGGCATATGACTTTCTGGTAGTTCAGCTTTAACTTTTGTTTTTCTTTATGTTTAAATTTTCTCAACATTTTAGTCTGTTGCACTTTTCTATTTTGGTATTCAGAGTATTTCATTTACCTCAAATGAAACAAGAAAATTCTGAATGTAATTAATGGAAGGCCCAATGTTTATCAAATCTTCCTTGGAAAAATAATTTAAATCCATGAAATTCAGGTTGCTTCAATCAAAAGATTATGGGTTCATGACAACAATGCTTTGAAAAATAATCCATTAGCATGATAGGTAACTTCAGCCTAAAATGTAGGAGCTTTTCCATGAAGTGATCTAGGAATCAGATCTTTGTTCCTGTGCTTGAAATTACATGTTCAAGATATGTGGATCTGAATGGGGAGTGAATGATGATATATTGGAGGTTTTAAATTGCCTCTTCCTAACATGGAAGGATTCAAGAATTTCTTTAGACTTTGGATAAACCTGTCTCTCATGGTGTCACTGTTTTCACTTTTATCAAATTTTGGACTCGGAAAGAAAAATGGTGGGAAGCAGGTAGGGACTGAGGCTTGTGGATATTTTTATAGGGTACGTGGTTGGCTCTTGTTGGGGTTGCTCTGAGTGGGCAGCTCCCTGCAGTGTTGCTGTGTGTTTCTTTGGCTGCATCAGATTCTTTCTTAGTTGCTTAGATTATCATTTTTAATTGAGGCAAATGTCATGCCTGTGTTGCTGCAAGCTTAATTTTCTTGGTATTTTTTTAAATGCAGTGATAACAGCCTTAGACTTGAACTATCACATTCTTCCCTGGTTTTTATGACTCAATGGTACCCTATAATAGCTTGAATTCCCAAGGTCTTAATTTCAAAAAGAGCTGTGGCATTCAGTGCTTACTTTGACCTGTGTTTTGTTTGTCTTTCTTGGCGTTTGTACATATGCTGACAATTTTAAATGAAAACTGTTTGAGAAAATGATCCTTAATCTTTTTATGCTGTGGCAATACTGACTGTGAGTTCTCCTCCAGGTGCCCAGATTATCGATTTAATGATGCTTGTGATAGATGTGACAAAAGGGATGCAGACACAGTCAGCAGAGTGCTTGGTAATTGGGCAAATTGCCTGCCAGAAGATGGTGGTAGTTCTGAACAAAATAGATCTCCTTCCAGAGGGGAAGAGACAGAGTGCCATTGAGAAGATGACTAAGAAAATGCAGAAGACCTTGGAAAATACCAAGTAAGTGAACAGTAATGCTAACAGGTAACTTGTTAACAAAAATACCAACACTTCCGTTCCAATGTGTTTCTAAACATACTAGCACATTTAGCAAAAATGATGAGAAGAGAGTGAAAAGATTTACAGAAACTCAGGTGCAATTCCAAATTCATATCTGCAAGTATCATGTGTAGAGTAATATTTTCCTGTAATTAAGCTTTTCGATTTAAAGAGCTGCTTGGAGTTTGGGTAGGACAATACAAATCCAGAATATCCAGGTGAAGAACTGTTGGGTGTGTGTTTGGCTAGGTGTGTTTGTTGTGGGGGTGGGTGTTTTCTGGGTGGGTTTTTGGTGGTGGTGGGGTTTTTTGTTTTGTTTTTGTTTGTTTGTGGTGGTTTTTTTTTGTTTGGTTGGGGTTTTTTTAGCTTATGGGCTTGCAACTTTTGTTATGATCTTTTAAGTCTGTTTCACTCCACAGGAAAAGAAAGTGTTAAGAATTTTCCTGAGCTGAGGATGACAAATGTTCCCCAACTAGGGAAAGCAGAATGATGGAAGTTTATATAATGTCGTGTGGCTCTGGCTGGCACAGTATTTGTCAGCCCTGTTTAGGTACATTAGTTGAGGTATGTGATGAGTGAAGTGCAGGGAAATTCATGAGTGGGAATGTGGCTGTTTTGAAGTGGGAAGTTAAAATATACACACAATATTTATTTAGTGGTTACAGAAACTGTGGCACATCTTTGCTTTGTTCAGGGATATAAGGGGACATAACTATTGGGTCACATTTTGAGTTGAAGAATCTAAGGAACAGGATTCAGAGTATGGAGGAGAGAGAGCCAAAATTCAGTTTTTGTATGTGCAGTCTGTGCTTTGAAAGCACTGTTGACCTGAGTGTGACTGCAAAGTGCTTGTCCTGTTGTATCTTGGGCATGTGGCATTTCTCAGCTTTTTACCCACCTGACTTTGAATCTCCCAATGTGTGGTTTTTGAATGCTTTTCTATTTCTAAACTATTCTTATTAGCAGTATATATGCTGATACTATTTGACAATTGCCTCTAACCCCAAACACATGGCAATGAGGTTTTTTTTGGTTTTTTAAAATAGTTTACTTGTTGATGTATTTTCACTATGCACACAGGTGTGCACATGCAATTCCATAGCAGTAAGCAAAGCTGAAAGCTGTTGTAGTTGTAGAGTAGATGTTGCCACCAATGCTGGGGAAATCATTGTAGTGTTGTCAGGAAATTTTATAGAAGGCAAAAAAACAGGCAGAGGAAAGTAACTTTGTATATTTGAGTAGTTTGATACTTGTAAATTTACCTAAACAAAACTTGGTTTTCTGTGAATTGATACCAAAACTAAAAGCAAACTGTCTCTATGAATGGAATTTCTATTTTTTAAAAATTTCTTTGCACATCAGCTTCTCCCTTTGTCCAGCAGGATCTAAATTCTGCTGAGAGAAATTTGGTGTGATGGAGTAAGAGTTTCAGTAGGGCTGGATCGTGTTTAGAAGTGCCTCCAAATGCAGTATACAATTACTCCAGTTTGTTTTGGTGTATGAGAAGAGGAGTAAAGCATCTGGTTCAGCATAAATTTCTGTTTATTGCAGTACAGTGCTCTGAAATACTTGTATGAAAATAAATTTCCAAAAGTTTTCTAGTTAATCACAGCAATTTTCAGTGCACATTTTTGTTACCCTTTGCCCTTAGATGCCTCAGGCTTATGGCATGTAAACAAAGAAAATACCTTATGTGCCTGATTACAGCTGGGTCACTGAGTGAGCTCCCTTTACAGACCTTAACATTTCTTCTTTGCCAAGGCACTGTCTCTTCCCTCCAGTTTGCTCCCTTTTGGGAGAAAATCAGTGGGAGGTGGGTGTCAAGAGGTTGACCACAGTAATAAATTTTGGTCTCATTCTGTTGCAAGAATTAAGTACCTATGAGAACCAGTCACTTTTGGTGTAATTACTGATTATTGTTCCATTACTTTAATATATATTTTATGTGGTTAATCCTGATTTTTGCAAAAATACAGTAACCAGCACTAGGTTGTGTTTTAGGGAGCAAAAGTTAAGCCTGCTGACTGAATTTGTAAAAAAAAGAAAATCTGCTGTAAGTTAAGGACTTGAAGAATAAAACTGATTGTAGGATAAAAGGTAAACTGAGGTCAGCTGGCTCTACTGCTCCTCTCTGAACCTTTGCATGTTTGAGATTTGTGAGTTTTGCAAGCTTTGATTTCAGTAGATTCACATCTTTCTGTTGTCTACAGATCTTGCAGACTCAGGTAGTCATCATGTGGTATCTTGCATTTGGCTCCTGTTTTGAAGGTTACGACTTTACAGTTGGGATTATAATTGTTTTAATGAAAGTTAAAAATGTGCTAGTCTCCAGGTAAAATGACTTTGGATGCAAACCACTGCATTAAGACTGAGTAACAACAGACCTTTGCTTCTGAAATAAACTGAATCTTGCATTTGACTGTTACAGGATTGAATCAGTAGCTAATGTGGAACAGGACTGAAGCTTTCATAGTGAAGTCCAGTAGTGCTGATCTGCTGGTAATTCAAGAAGAAATTGTCAGTTAGTCACATTGGGGGAAGAGCAGATCAATTGGAATTTGAGGGAGTTTCCTAGCCTTCAGATGAGCCTGGAAGTTCTTTATGTTGACACATATGGGAGATCTGTGATCTAATGGTGAAAGTCTTTCTTTCTTTCTTTCAGGTTCTCTGGGTGTCCTATTGTTGCTGTTGCAGCAAAGCCTGGTGGACCAGAAGCCCCAGAGTCTGAGAATCCACTGGGTGTTTCTGAATTAATTGAGGTACTCACTGAAGAACATATTAATAACTTGAAAGTATCCATTCTCAGATATTCAAAACCCTTAGTTACATCACATGAAGTTTATACTGTGAAGGGCAGGATGCCTGAAATGACTGAGAGCAGTTTGTAGCTTGCAATAGACTTGTCACCCTTTCTGTAATTAGCTTAGGGAAAGGATCATCTTTGCCCTGGAGGGGTGCCACTGTTACTTCAGACAGCAGAAAATAGTTCCAAAACAAAGGCATTTTGAAGACTTGTCAGATTCTGATTTGGATGCTGCCAGGTTTAAAGTATTTGTAAATTGCAGTTAAGGTGCAGCAACAGTCATCAAAAAATCTCCGGATGTCTGGCCCTGGGCACCCAGGTTTATATAAAGGCAGGGTGTTCCTCAGGGCTGCTGAGTACTGAATGCTGTATCACCTCCCAGGCTTGTGTGACTCAGGATGGGCGTGGGGATGGGATGTAGTATGGCCTTAGACTAGACTTAGCCAGGACCAATCTGCCCACAGCAGTTTCTAGAGATGAGGAGATATGCAAGTGCTTACTTCTGCCTTCATCTGGTTCCTGTTGGATTTACTGGGATGTTCCCCAGGGTTAAAGCCTTTAAAGGAAACACCCATTGCAGCTGTTCCATCAACTGAGACCTAATATTAGAGGAGCTGGCAAAAGCTGTGTGAGCCCTGCCACTGAACTTCAAGCTATTATCCCTTCTGTCCTTCCTAAGAGACTCTCCATTGTTCTGCCATTACAACCTGGGCTTGAGCAGCAGTTTTTGACCTTAAAAACAGATACTGAAGGCAATACCAAGTGTATATGCAGGTGGCATAACAGAGACAGAGATCAAAAGTGATTTGAGACAGGAGTGAACCAGTTCCTTTGAGGCACTGTTGAGTACATGACTGCCTTTCTATAATTAAAATCTTTTGTCTGATGATATATTTTAAGAAACATAGTATTTGTCAGCAAAAGAAAAAATGCTAAACTCAGAGAATTTCTCTAGAAAATGGTACCTATGTAGTTTTTCTTGGTGGACTGATCCTTCAAGAAGCGCTAACAGAAATTTGAAGGGGAAGTTGACTTTGAAAACTTAACCCAGTATTATAGTTTTTCTGGGAGCGAGGCAGAGATGGGCTTTATGGGGCACTAATATCTGTACATAAGTTCATTTTCACAAAATCCAAAAAAGCTGAAGTAGCAAAATGCACTGTAAAATTGTACTTTTGAGAGAGGGGGGAAAAAGGGGGAGATGACACACGTGTACAGTTATTTTTTTTTCCTCTTTGCTTTGCTGCAGTGTTTATATTGAGTTTGGCAGCAACTTTATCACCAGTGAGGTTTTGCTAACCAAGCTAAATGTGCAGCACCAAATCTTTCTAAGGCAGAAAATCGAACTGTTCCTGCTGCTAAGTGTGTGTCTCCTCTATGGCACTCACAGTTAATTTGACGTTGGTGAGTTCTAAGCTCATTGGGAGATGCCTGAAATCACTAAAATTGCAAGCTTGTTCAATCAATCATCCGCCTGCCTGCCTTTTGCTGTGTTGCTGTCATGACTTTTCACCCAGGCATGGTGCTGCTTTTATCTTTTTTTTCAGGTCTTGAAGTCTCAGGCTTACCTGCCATCAAGAGACCCCTCGGGACACTTCCTTATGGCAGTCGACCACTGTTTCTCTATCAAGGGTCAAGGCACAGTGATGACAGGGACTATTCTTTCTGGCTCTGTTAGCCTTGGTGACAATGTGGAGATTCCTGCCCTGAAGGTGAGTCTCTCATTTTAATTCCCCCGGTTTTCCTGATAGAAAGAGACACTCAACAAAGAAGAGAGTGTTCTCTTCCAATCTGAAATTACTCAATTATTCTCAATTTTTATTTTTGTGCTCTATTATAACCCAACTTATACCAGGAAGAGGCATAGTGATTTTTAAATAAGGCAGTGAGTAAGGTTATCTGCTCAATAATTTAGTTGGATGAAGAGAAGACTGATCTAGATTAGCATGTTAGGCTTTCAAATTCAGAAAAGCAAGGTGGGCACGTTTCCAAGATGGGAAGCACCCAAGGACTGAACAAGGTTTGAGGGAGGTTACTTTCATTTGAGATATGCTGCAGTGAGAAGGTTTGCAAAAGAACCCAGGTAGGTAGGCTTCCAGGAATGTCTGAAAGCAAAGGAAATGACAAGAAGAGGGCATTGAAATGCTTGATGCACATTCTCTTTGTGTGCTGAGGCTTTAATTGGCGTCAGCATGTTATGAGAGAACTGCTGGGATGCAGTAGGTGGCTTGCTGCCATTGGGCTCTTTAGAGAGCCTGTAGAAAGTCAAAGAGACCTTTCAATGGCCTTTGAACTGCTCAACTGTTGTTACTATTTAATTTTCTTAAAATATATTCATCCTTTAAAAGAAAACAAAGTGACTTATGGCTCGGAACATGTGAAATCTATTTCACAGATGCTGATTTGCACTGCTCTGATTTTCCCTTAGTATTAATTGCCCAAAATGAATCGAAACTTGAGGGGTATTTTGGAGCTACCACTTAAAAGTGGACCCAGCTGAATACATTCTGTGGGCAGGCAAGTTTTGGCCTAACAAGCCTGGATGGGACTCTTTTGATGCTTCCAGTATTATCTACAAGTCATTTTACTTTAAGGATCTTACTGTTTCATTGATGTAACATGCTGTTTTGTCATTTTTGACTGTACTGTTTGGACAAGTGAAGAATTAGTGAGGCATTCTGATTTCACCTGAAGTGTTTGGCTGGTAGCTGACAATTCATTTCTGGCCAGCCTCCTCAGTGATAGCTGTGGCCATCTAGTTTATATCATACTGTCCTTTGCATAGAAGTGATTTGTATGATATGTACTCTGTCACTTCTGCTTCCCCAGTGGAGTTCCTCACTGCCCATATTCTTATTTACAGCATGCAGCCTATTCTGGGAGCCATGCTTTCAATTCCTGCAGGGAATATGCTTGCTGGGATTGTAGCTCTAGCCTCAACCTGTCCTGGTTTCCACTTGCCAGTGTTCTTTCCTTTTCTGTTGTGTCCTGTTCTCAGTCCTGGGCCTGCCTGTGCTTGGGGTCCAAAGAGGGACAAGTAGTTAGGAGTGCAAGGAGTGTGAGGTGGCTCCTGCCTAAACAGGGCCTTGCATAGTGAGGTCACTGCTTTCTTTTTGGCATAGCACTGGCCAAACTTCCTGTCATTTTGTGCTCCAGCAGATGGGGGAGACAGGGCAGAGTAATTATTTCTTGCAAAGAAAGAATGCATCACTAGATTATATCTGGAAATGACTATTCTGCTTTTCCTGTACAGTCCAAGAATGTTTTGAAGAAATGTGTTTAGGAGTAAGTCTGCTTTTTGAGAATCCATGTGAAGGGGGAAATGACAAAAATACAGAGAATAACTTGTAAATGGGTGTTTAAAAGGACTGTGGAAAAGGCTTTAAGTGTGACTTTTTTAGTGGGCTTTCTTCCCAGGTGACTGGGAGAGTAGTCACTGAAGTGACAGACAGCTTAGCAGGTAAACAGGTCATGTGCAAAGAAAAGCCAGATCACTTGGCTCTTACTGCATTAACAACTTCCCTCAAAGTTTTAGTTATTTTTGCAGTTGCTGTTAATGAATTAAACCTTCCTCTGCTATGTGTGAAATAGATGATGTGTCCATGCCTCTGAATGGTAATAGCAGTGGGCAGAGTTTTGTATTTTGACACTAGCAACTTGGGGACATTCACCTTCATGTTGCACAGGTATGGAAAGCAAGGCACAGTAAAAGGAAGCAATGTTTGTAAGTTTGAGCTGTGTGTTGTACTTACCCCTGCCAGCATCATGCAGAGCTGGGTTAGGATACCTATGAAAGGTCAAACCTTTCTCAGGCCTACAAGGTAACGGAGGAAGCACATTTCACAACACATTGTGGTTTATGACTCTCTCTGACCTTTTTTTGCCCTGACCCAATGGTAACTGAGATTGACAGCTGGTACCCGCTGGGCATTTAGGGACATTACAAAGCAGCTGCTTTTTTTAAATTTGAAGAACCCTCTCACCAAATGAAGTGGCATCACCTTCCAGTTCTACTAATGGACTTCGACATCTTTGACCGCTTGAACCTTCACAAAGGAGGGACACAGCAATTAAAAATAAACAGTGACATTCTCAAACGCCCATGCTTGCTCTGATTGAGGCTGAGAGCACCAGCAGTGCATGGATTCCTTTATGCTTTGCCTATGTAAATTGCCATCTGGGGTTGATTATCCATATAGCGAAAAGAAAAATTATATATATGTGTTTGGCAAAAAGCTTTGACACAGCAAACAGTTCACTATCCAATTGAGTTAGTACTGTTTGCTCCTTAGCACTTGAAATCCACCTTGAAGAGCATGAACCTAGGATTTCTGCAGCAAAAACATAGTGTTGGCAGAATTCTGAATGTCATTTAAGATTATTTCAGTGGTCTTTCAGTCTCTATAGTCTTTGAGTTTATAAATTGCAACAACTTGTGACACTTGTATTTCTGCTTTATAACAGTTACTGGAGTTTGAATAACAAGGATTTTTTGCAATTTAGTTTTTTTTTTTTACTGATAGGTTTTTATTTTACTGATATCTAAAGTATATGTTGTTTAGAGATTTTAGTTTAAGTGAGGATGTCAAACTCCAGTGCTGCTGGGTCTTTTCATAGCACACTTTGACTGGAAAAGGAAAGTGTTTCCTTTTCGATGGGGGAAAGGTATCTTTTGCCTTCCTTATCCAGGTGAGAGGGGAAATCAGAGTTCATGATTCTATATTTAGATTTCACAGCTGCAAGCACATTAGAAATACTGGAAGATTGGGTGAAACCAAGACATATGAACATATCATCTAAAGATGTTTTAGGGGACAGAAAGTGTTCCAGGGTGGTTTATAAGAATCACTCCCTCTGTCTTAAGAGCTGTGAAAGATGGTAGAAGAAGTCAGGTCTGAATTGGGTGAGGAGGCAGAGAGAGGTGCACAGCTCATGATCTGGTCATCCTGAAAGTGTCCACTTGGCATTGCCCTAGCTGTGATCAGGGGCTGTGGGTGTACAAGAGCCAGAGCACGTACATGGCAGCCAAGTACAAAGACCTCTGCTGGGGCTCTGTTTCTGGAACTGTAAGAAGTAGAAACTTTTCTCCTTGTCTTATAGTCAGGTTCCTGTCTGTCCTGTTTAATGAATTGCTGACAAATGCTGGAGCAGGTTGATGCAGGCTGAGTGACTGGTGGAGGTTAATAAATGACTTGGAACCTCTGTAAAGTCCAGTATGCTGCCATTTGTGCTCTGTGTGTGTCAGAAATTGTGTCTTGAAGGCTGGGTAGCTGTGTTCCTGCTGAGTGGATACATTCATGGTTTTCCCTAGGGCATCATGTGGGGACTCTTACTCTGTGCTGAATCTGAATAACATTATCTGGTGTTGCATGGCACAAAGTCATTTCTTGTGTAATAAATCTCATTAAAAGGAAAGAGAAATATTCTTACCAGCTCCAACCTTGGCCATCCTGGAGGTTGGCAGTAGCCAATTGCCATTAATATTGTAGAGCATCTGAGTCTCAAAAGTTGCAAGTGCATTTATGATATGCTCCCCTCGTATTTGGAGAGCAGTCATGGATTGTTTCAGTACTCAGGTGAACTTTCAAAAGGTGAGACTCAGATATGAGAAATGTGAGAGACTTGCTTCTGTTTATCTAGTCAAGTCTCCTAGTGAATGAGAGTGTTAGTTTAAACCAGTAGTGGTTCTGTCTTGGCAAGAGCCTGTTGACTGTCAAATTATACTGACTTTATGAACTTTCAAGAAGCATCGTTTTGTAAGTGTGATACTGAGAAGCTTCATGGTTTCATACACTTTAAACCATATGAAAAGAGATGTTTTCTTCTAAGCTTTTTTTGTTGGCTAAATAACCTTGGTCTGTGTTTTGGCAAACATTCTGTAGCTTTTATTGCTCATACAACAAAAAAATTCTCCACTGTCTGATGGAATAACTCAAATACTATTTGCAAGACTATTTCCTTCAAACCATTGTAGCTATTAAAATTGTAACAGAGAGATCTGCTTTTTTCCATGTGAGTACTTCAGTCTATCTGATGTCCCAGGACCTCTGATTAGTGAGCTTTAGTACGTATATACATGTAGTAAGAACTAATTTTAGTTTATTTAAGGACTTTTATCAGAGTTGCACAGTTAAGCCTCATCAGAGGACATTTAAATCTCAGAAAATGAACTTAGATCAAACCCCACTGAACTGGATCACAAAGACATTTGTATGTGGATTTTAATGATGCAATCTTAGAGAAGTTTTTGCTTTTACCATTTTGAGCACTTTGGGCCTCCTAATATGCCCCTCCCAAATTGCAGTCAATGTTGACTGCTTTTTGCACTGTGAATAAAGAGAACCCTTGCTGAATTTTCTGAGTCTGAATACTGTTTCTACATCTGTTTTTTCCTATGCTGCTTGGGTTTTTCTTGCCCAATACCAATATAAAGAGCCTTTAAAATGCAATAGTTCCTCTGCTGGGGAGGGAGTTTTGCTTGCCTTGAACATTTTCTTTTCATTGGAATGCTGTGAAGAAGGGCAGTTCAGAGAATTGGGTTGGGGGAGAATCACCTAAATGTAGCTGCTAAAATTGTGAAGAAGCAGTTCATGGTGCATATTAAAAGATGTGGGTGAAAAAATGCAAGAATCTTAAATCCTAAAGGAATAAATTAAATGTATAAACATAATGTTTTACATGCAGTTTAATTCAGTACAAGAATTAAACTGGTTTTTTANTTCATGGTGCATATTAAAAGATGTGGGTGAAAAAATGCAAGAATCTTAAATCCTAAAGGAATAAATTAAATGTATAAACATAATGTTTTACATGCAGTTTAATTCAGTACAAGAATTAAACTGAAAGCATGGGCTGTGTTTTTTTTGGAGATTTTCTTCTTTCCTAGAAAACATCAGTGTGAATCCTACTGGTTTTGCATCTGCTGTGGCATTACTTAAAAGCAAAATATGCAGGATTTGGCTTATACTGGAAAGTACTCTGCTTTCAGCATTTAGGATATTATCAGTTGTTTTGGAAGAACTAAAGTGCTCTGTGCAGTTCTTTGTGGTTAAGTAAAGGATTAAAGACCTGATCCTGTGCCTGTGGAATGAAATTTAGATCTGGCAATAAAAACTTCTCAAATCTTTTTGGCTTGATCTCTTAAGAGAATAAGAGTAGCAGATGCTGAGCTCTTTCTGAAGATCAGTTCCCTCATTTTCAAGTATGGTTTTGTAACTTTTTACTGTGTGGTTTTTTGGTTTTGTTTTTTATTTCTGTTTTGGTTCACATTTTAAAAAAACCAAACCAACACCAGCCCTCAAAAAAAAAAAAGCCAACAAAACCTCAAGACTGCGAAGCACAAAACCCATTTTAAGTTTGTGTTTAAAACCATACAAAATTGTAGAAAAAACTTTAGACTTACAAAAAATCCTCAGGAATAAAAATGTTGAGGAAGAGATTTGTAAGTTGCTATTCATTCACTACCTGTTACTGAAGTACAATGTTTAGTTCATATCACTTGCCATTTTGTATTGAGTATCATGTAGGTGCAGTAAAGTGAGGGAGCAAGATAAAGGACTTTGTGCATTAAGGTTTGTTTTATTCAGGACCAGGGATAATACATAATAGAAAGGGATCTTGATGTATATCATGGGGCTTTTAATTTTTTTCTACTTGGTCAGAGCAGAAGGGAAGGAAGCCAGGGGAGATCAGCCAACCTGAGCAGTGCTAATCCAAACCATACACTGTATTTTTGGAGCTTGTGTGTCTAATGTGATCTCTGTAGGCAGAAAAGTGGCCTAGTCAGTGCTGGCCAATTAACTCTTCAAATACTGAAATTCATCTGCAGCTTTTCTTGGAGGTCTAGGTGTACCCTGTGCTCCCTGCCAGATAGAGACAGCTGGGGTACAAGATCATCCATTGGGGTACTTTTTCTCATCCATTAGAAGGCAGAGCATATGAATTTCTTCCTACAATGAATCTGAAAAGGAATAGATTGTAACTTCTGTGTTGCTTATATCCATTTAAATCGTCTTGAAATGACTGTTGGGATCAAGGCTCCACGTGGGTGTGCAGCATTGCTGGAAACAATATTGCTCTCCAAGGTAGGTTTAACTTCTGCAGCATTTCCATGGCACTGCTTGCTTGTGCAGAGTTATCTGCAATGCTGGCTGGTAGTGGTTAATGTGTGAGATAACTTTGGAGTGTGTATTTTGTGCTATTGCCATGCAGATAATTTTGTCTTAATAGCTAGCTAGTGCAGAAAGCTGTTACTGCCTAAGAACTGGTACACTCTTCAGTGGGGTTTAAAATGAAAAAATATTGCAAGATGATCTCAATCCTAAATAGAAGAAAATACTGTGTGATATGCATGTCATACTTTTATTTGATATAATGACCAATTTTCTTAGATAAGTCAAGTTACGTTTTTTTCTGTCAAGATTTCAGCAAAATGTTTTATCCCATGAGAATTGCTAAGAAGAGCTAAAGAAAGTTGTGACACAAATACAAGGTGGGAAAGAAACTGAGCTGAAGAAGGAGGAACCATTGTATTGACAGGAAAATGATACAGGCAGAGTTCTTCTGAGGTTGGTCTTGGCACTGGGGTGTGATAGTTCCTCTAGTGACTGCATGTGCTGCCCCATGTATGTAGGCATTCTCCCCACTGATTTGCCACATTAGTGTCCTCCCCGGGCTGCTGGAGACTGCTGGCAGATGTGACATCCATGTGTAGTCTCTCATGCCGAGTATTCTGTAGCTCTTTTGGAATTACCAACATACTGGCTTACAGGATCTGATGGTAAAGCCTCCATATCCCAGTGCACAAGTGTGCCACAAATGGAGAAATGTTTGATGCTCTTGTATGCTACGTGAGTGAGCAGTTTGGCTCAATTTGGTGTAGCAACACGAGGATAAACAAATGTGCAGGTTTGTTACTGCAAAACAAGGTTGAAAAGAAAGCTAAACATCTAATGAGCTGTTGAAATTACTCCTGACATCTAGATTTTTCTATGTTGTCTGAACTTCCTTTATCTGCTCACTCTACTTTTTCTCCTGCCTGTCCTTTTTTGTCCATTTCTAGCTTCTTTCCCAGTCTCACAGTTTGCACTTCAAAGTGATTGATCTTTTCTACTTATACCATAGATTGAAGAAACATTTTTCTTCCTCCATTTTCTCATCACTGTTGCAATTTTAAGCCATGACTGGGATGCAGCTGAACAAAAAGGTGCATGTTATCCTGGGACTTAGTAGGTAACATCTTTCCTGTTGAACCATTGCAGCTCCAGGGATCAAGAGTTGTGTTCTTGGCTTTGTGTACCCTGGGGTTCAAGATCAGTTTGAAACTAAGTTAATGGACATTGCTGTGGTAATCACAAGTTTCATCCAAATGCCTTTTTGTTTAACTTTATGGTAACTCCTTAAAGCAAATGATGGCTGGATTGTGTTTGCATAACTTGTTTGCTTGAGCATTGCTGCTGCCAGGTCATTAACTTTGTTTTTATTTCTTTTAATTTATCAGGTACAATTGTTCTCAGTGCAGTTCAGTTGAAAGCAGACCCACATGCACGTACACAAACTGTTTGAGCAGGAATCTTACTGGATCACTTGAATCGTAATTGGGCAGGTAACCTATGGTACACACAGCCTTCACATGGCATTCCTGCTGGGACTGTAATGTTATGAGAAAGCTTAATTAGGGCAGAGAGGAGCTCTCATGTTTTAGATATTTAAATTCAAGTGCCGGAGGCCTTGGCAAAATTTCAGTAACCAGAATGGAGGAAGGGAATGTCACTTTTCTTCTTCCTCGGTCATCCATACACAGTACAGTTCCTCATTTGATGAGGTTTTTAGCAGCAGAACAGCTCAGCAAGTGCCACAATAACTAAGCTGTGGTCTGTATGTTACAAAGTTCTGCTCAGTTCTGGCCACTGGCAAAGAAAGGATCTGAATATTGAAAACATTGCTTAACCAATGCTGCTGAAAATAAATTTGACCAAGAGACAGAAGAAAGTGGATTAGTGTGTAAGTGCCCAGAAATCTCTGTTTACTCTATTACCAGAATACTTTCTTGAAGTATTGCTATGACACCATAGCAAGTCCTCTGGATTTCATGCCTTGTACTGTGTGTTTCTGAGATGACTTCACTTAGAGAACTCTCTACATTTTATTCTTTGATATTGCTATGAAAATTACATGAGAATTTACTTCTTCTTTAAATGTTGATTCAGCTCATCATCTGAACCTGTCATCATATGCCTGTGACAATAACATGTATTGTTGAAACTAAATGTAAGATGCATCTCTTCACTAAAATATTCCCATGACTTCATGTTATAATAGCTGGTGCAGCTTGAATTGGAAAAGTTAATACTAGAGAGAGCCAATATTTACAGTATCAGCTGGAATGATATAATTAGTTTAGCTGCCCAGATAGTACTGTGATGAACATGATACGAATGCCTAGATACAGATTTTCATTTGCAGCTGTCTGAAATGAAAGCTACAAACTCCCAGGCTCTTCATGGGAGTAAAGATTACCTTCAAAGCATATGACATAAAATTGGCTTCCCTTTCTTTCTCCTCTGATGAATAAATAATCAAGAATAAACATTTCACACTTTAAAAATAACAAGGAAAGGTCAAATAGCCTTTTAAAGAGTCTCTGTAGCTAATACATTTTTAAATACTAAAACTGTAGACTTAAAAATTGTCAGGTGTTTGTGAAAGATTTAGTAGTCAAGCTGTTTCTCTCTAGGTAACCTCTATTTAAGATACATTCTCTCAATATATGTGTGTAGGGTGTGTAATAGATTCTGCAGCAGAATGGTAGATGTGGCCTTAATGCTTGTGCAGTTTGGGTGGCAGGAATCAGCCATGAGAACAGATTAACTCATTGGAATAAATTACCCTGGTGTATGTATACACCTGTCAAGGTTTTTTTCTTCAGTAGAAAATGGATAGAGGTATGGAAAACAATTCAGAAATTTGTTTGTCATGTAAGTTTTGTGTGAGGCTTCAGAATGCCTAGAAGTTTTTCTGCTCTTTCTTGGTATTCCTCTAATGTACTTGCTTTTGTTTTCTTCATTTCAATTGCTGTGTTGTAATTGCTTTTTCTTAATAATATATTAATTATATAATGAATTTCAATAGACTGTTATGGTAAGCATCCCTGGAGGAGGTTTTTGTCTGATGTGCAACACCTAGTACATAGGACTGCAAAAAGTTAAATGGTGGCTTAGGGAAAAAATATGTACTGTTATTAATCAGTTGATTTTTGAAATATGGATATTATTCATGTGGTATTTTCTTGCCCAGTTGAAGACATCGATCCTACTTGTGGAGATTAGCTGCCAATAATTTGAAGTCTTGAGGGAGTGAGGAATATGCAGGTGTACCACAAACACTCAAAATAAAACCACAGAGAAGAAGGGAAGCTTGAAAATATGTATTTTTTCTAAAGGATTGGAATAAATGCTCAATAAGACTAAAATAAATGTCCAATTCGGCCTTGAGACAGCACAGAGCAATACCAGTTGGTTTTGTCTAAATGCAAATCTTTGTAAAATAAAGTAAAATAAAACAATAAATTCCACTGTAAACTATTTTGCATTCAGTTTTAGGAGAAAGTTGGAGTCAAGTGGTGATTGAACAAGAACGTTTTGTACAACATGTGTTTCTGTTTCAAATGTTCCTTTTCTGTTGTTGACATGATGCTCCTGTTTGGGGAAAAGTTGTTGTGTGTACAAAGTGTATTAAGGTGGCAGGACCCTCATCTTAATGCTTCCTTTCAGTCTTGTCAAAGGCTGCTTGATTGTTTGGGCTCTAGAGGAGGTTATTAAATATCTTCACCCCAGGGTAGGTCTTTAATCTCTTGTGGGTGGAGGTGGAGAAAGTTCTCCAGCACAGGATACAGAGCGAGGCCTCAACTTGTTCTGAGCCCTCTGAGTCTGAGATGTTACATAAGATTGAAGTTCAACATAATTTATTCTGGTGTGTTAATATTTTTCAGGCATGTATTTCCCTAACTAGTAGGGAAATGGTGGAAAATTCCTAGGTTGTTAGAAATCACAGTGTCTGCTTTTCTTCCTTGCAGAAAGCGCTAACAGATTAGTCAAAAGTTCTAAAATACAATTGTGGTCAAACACTTTTGTAGTACAAATTTTTTTTCAGCTGTTTCTTGCTTGTCTTTGCTTTGTTTTCATCTTCACTTTTCCTGCCTATTCATCCTTTCTGAGGAGGTTGTTGAACTTCCATGTTTAAATCCGCTTTCCAGATGTGTGATCCGTGCAGGCAGCACATCCCTGGTTGTCAGAGCTGAGATCACAGGCTCTGGCTGCACTTCTGCAGAGGTCCTTGGAGATTTTAAAGTCTTTAGGGCAGGGGGGAATTTTTTTCCCAAGCTGAGATTTACTATTAGGAATAGAGAGAATGAGGTTAATAAGAGTAAGGAGAGCATGTTTAGGGAAGGCAATCGTGGCTTCAGTAGCCTCTACCTCTGTAAAACATGTATATGCTGAACTGATTTGGGGGATTACTAGAAACATTGAGGTGTTTTTTCTTAATTTCTAAAGGGATGTTTTTGGCAGGAAACAAAGTAGTATTTTTTAAAAATGATGGTAATTCTCTAGTAAAAACACACAAATGAGAATGTGAAGGTAAGGGTTCTATTCACTTGGTTTGTGGGGGTTTTGTGATGTTTGGTTTATTGTTTGTTTGTGGGGTTTTTTTGTTGGTTTTTTTTTTAATTTTCAGGAGGATGGGTGTTTTGGGTTTTTTTGTTTGTTTTGTTTATTTAAATGAGGGTGGTTCTTGTCTGAGGGTTGCATGTATTCAGTATTGGCAAGGTGCTTTGAAGGTGCATGTATGGGGAGAGAGGCAAAGAAGTTTTTACGTCAGATTTAAACGGGCAGAAAGAAAAGTTAGTGCTCAGGCATAGTTTTGTGCTTATGCTGTGACTCACAAGAAAGACTTAGTCCATCTGACATGTACATTACAAACAGTTGTAAAAACATGCCATTAGGTATCCAGAATGAGGAGTGGGCTGAGTTAATGTTATTTTGAATCCATAGCGTTCGCGTTTTCTGGCACGGTGAGTGTAACGCCGCAAATCAAACGTTGTATTTCTGCTTTTTCTTTTACATTACTTTGTTGTCCCTGATGGACAACGTCCCTCCTGATCAGCACAGAAGTGAAGTTTTAATTCTGCCTTTCATTTGTTCTGTGTCATCTAGTGATGCTGACACCAAGCAAGGCTTTTTATTTGAGTCAGGATTTAGATTCACTTGGGCAGAGAATGCATTCATGTGATTTAAATTTTTATAGTTACGTGCAGTGCTTTACAGTACACACACTGATTTTCTTGCTGTTTTCCTACATATGAAGAATCAAATTTGCAGGTTAGATTGATGTTGAAATGTGATTATATTTTAAGTTTTCATTAATGTCTCCCTCAATCTCAGTTGTGTGGTGATAATTTTCCCCAGTGTGAATATTTCTATAAACATAGTTTTAAACCTATTGGAGTCATACCTATATCTGAGCATGGCCATGTAGAAATGAGTGTTGTATCTTCCTGATGTTTTGTAGACCATTAACATTCATAGGTAATCTTTGTTCAGAATTTGGATTCCTGTGTTTTAAGTTTTTGAAAGTAGTGGATTTCTTAAGTTCAGCCTTGGATCTGAAGGAGAGATTATAAACATTTAATAGTTTTAAAAGGAACTTTTTAGAAATGACAGTATCTGTGGCATATGCTATATGCAAGAGGATTTTTTTATATTTTCATTTCAGAAGAGGTTTTTTTGTTTTTTGTTTTTTCTAGAAAGCTATGAAGATGAGTCTTTTTTTGTGATAAAGATTGAGCTTTAGGATCTGTTTCAGATTCTGTTTAATCTTAGCTTTAACCTAGTTAAGATTTCATTGTGTATTTAAATCCCCTTGCCAACGTAATTTATTCCATCTATTGTTTTTTTACCTGTGTTTGTAAGTCAGATACTAAGACTCCAGTAGGTTGATATAGAAACTAAGAACAGCATGTGGAAAAATCTGCTCCAAATGTAGCAATTGCAACAAGTGGGATTTGGTTTGAGAGGCTGAGTTTCTCTCTTACACTGATAGTAACAGGAAAGTACTTTTCAGAGTGCACAGAGATGTCACAGCAAGTTTTAGAAGTTGAGTGTGTTGGGTTTTTTGGTTTTTGGGGAGTTTTTTTAGGGGGTGGTCGTGAGAGTGTGGTTGTTAGATTTTTCTAATACAGATACTAAAAGTTCAAGCCACAAAGGAAAACAAATTCCCAGAGATACTGATTATTCCAGTTACCACTCAAATAATTTGCAGCCACGAGAGCTCAGTGTTCGTGTAAAGCAGACTGCTGTGATTTAATGATGGATTTAGTTGTTTAATTGTAAAAAATGGCTAATGAAGTATTGTAAATGTGTTTTATTTTGGGTCTAAGACTTTCCCCCTGTTATATTTAAAGAGCACATTAGATGCATTTCTCATATGCAATTTCTCGTGTGGCAGTTCTACCTAGATTGAGTTTGTAGTGCTCTGATAATGATCAGAATTCTGCAATCGTGAAAAATAAATCAGAGTTGGAACAGGCAAATATTTGTGCTTTTGAACCTGCAGGGTTATTTTTTATCTTTTTTTATTTGTTCATAAATAAAACAAGCTTTAGTTTCTTTGAAGCAGACATCTCTCTGCAAATGGGAGAAGCTGAAACCAGCACAGGCAGGTGTTGTGCAAATGTCTCCAGTGAGCTCTCACAAGGTTTGTGTTATAGATTTTTGATTCTTTTTATTACTCTGCTCAAAATCTCACTTCTCAGGTTTGTACTTAATTGCTGGGTGATTCTGTGGCATACACATCCAGATGTCTACCTGTTGTTTACATCTGATTCCAGCCAGTCTTCAAGCAAGACTTGTTTACCCCTTGTACATCCAAGGCTCACTCAGGTACCTTCTCCTCAGAGCTGGAATGTTGTTGCTTCAAGGTAATTTTAACTGACAAATTTACAAGACCACACACTTGGGGTATTTAGTTGTACCTTTTGAACCACACTTACTAAAATGTAGGTGATTTACGTGTTCCAAAAGCATGAACGTTTTCAACCTCGTCAATTATTTTTAATATTGAAAGTCAGCAGATGGAGCCAAAGGCTTGTAGAAAAATGACTTGTGCTGAATGTATATTAAACCACAAAGCCCACTAAGTTTAACTAATAATGTTTCTACTAAAATTTATAACAGCAAAGCTATTTATTTGCTGCTAAACCTCATACTAGCATCCCTTTTTCATCCCCTTGTCTCTGTGCAGAGTGAGAGCTCATCCCTTCATGTACCAGGGGTCTAACAAGACTAAAAAGAGTGAAGTTTGAGTGGGAACCTGATTTTCTTTGTAGATTTACATCTGTGCGATGTTTTCTGTGGCAGTGTTCACTACTTTATCAGAAAAAATGGTGCTGTATTTTGTCAATATTTTTCCTTCTCCTGTGAGCATGGTAATTGGAATCCACTATTGAGGGTTAGACTGGAATTCATTGCAACCTCATTTCTATTGTTGCATGGTTGGTAAGGTACTGGGGTTTCATGTTTTTCTTCTGAAACAACTGAAATAAGTAATTTCAGAAGAAATTTTGCCTTATGTAACCTTATATATATAAACTTTCATATTTGCCCTAGATAACTTGTCAGATTTGGTATTCTAATAGGCTAACCCTATGCTTTTTGTTAAATATTAGCATCTTTTTGGGATTAAAAAAATATTTTCATAAAAATAAGGGGATGGGAGGTTTTCTAAACAGTGTGCAATTTATCTCATTTTTATAAAATAAAAAACCCCAAAGGCAATGTGGTACCTACCTTTTGTAGGAAAAGGGAGAAAAAACTATCATAGTTTTAAAATATGATATCCAAGGGGGGATGCAAAAAAATTATAATGGCTGAACAGAGAATATTCCAGTGGTACAGTACTGTTTTGCCTTTTAAGAAAGAAAAATGAAAATGTTAAGTGACTAATGGCAGCTGTTTTGTCGAACTTTATGTAAAAAATTTTCTCCTCTAAATCTAATTTTCTGAAGGAATATGAAATGTACATATGTTACACATAGAATCTACAGCCAGTGGGATATAAATGTATGATTAAGTATTGCATGTATATTTTTTTCTCATTTTTGTTTTACTGATTCTTGAAGCTCGGTCTCTTCAGTTTGAAGCAAGGATCTCCTTAGAGAGACTTGAGAAACTTGACTTACTGGCCAAGTTAAAAGCTTTTCTTATTTTTCTGTTTGTCTTTGGCTTCATCTTTGTTTAAATTATCTTTCCTGCACTCCTGCTGTTGAAAGACAGCGATAAAACTTCCACCAGTTGTACCAACTCGCTGACTTAATTTCCTCTGAGGAGCATTGGCTGTAGTAGCAAGAGTTTCTAACATTGACATTTTTCTTTCGAATGATAGGGTCAGTTTTTAGTTTCACATTCACTCTGGACTTAGTCATAGGCTTTTCCAGTAGACATTTTACTTCCTAAATGTGTTCAGTCACTTCCAATGAAATTATATTTTCCTTTCAAGCCCCTTGCATTGTGCTAAAAAACTCACACAGGACTGGGATGGTGCATCCCATATTGTATCTTTATTCAGTCTCCAAGTAACTGAATCTTTCAGTCTCACTGTGATGTGAGTATCTTCTGTGTTTACATTTACTGTAGATGAACATTAATGCATCTTTTAATACAGGGAGAATAAACTGATAACACAGGAAGGCACAGTGCTTTTTGCTGTATTGGAGCTATGAGAGCTAGTGACTAGGATGAAAAAAATCTGCAAATAAGGAAGCCTGATCATGAAGAAGTACTTGTAAAAAATCTGATGAAACTTTTAAAAATACATTGCCTCCCCCAAAAAATCCAAACACTCAACCCTAACTATCTTGTTTCCAATAATGAAAACTTTTTGCATTGCTGGATAGGCTAGATGAGCTTCTTTGGACTGGAGTCAGTCATCTCAAAGAATTTTTTGTGGCCTGCACGCTCTGGATTACATGTAATTTAAACTTTAATATAAAAAGGAAAGGTTCTAGCTTTCAGGACTTGGAAGGGAGTGACAGTTGCAGTTTTCCAGTCTTGAGTGCATACAGAGCATTTCACATGTGAAATCTTCTCCCAGTCTTGGAATGTTAATTTTGAAGCCTAATTGTGTTACTTTGAAATGTCATTGGCCATTTTAGGGAAGGTTGTCTCAGCAGGTGTGGTTGGGCAGCTACAGTCCTGAGACCCAAAGGACAGGAAGTGACAGATTCTGCAAGGAAAGAAATCGAGCGCAAGAGAGGTACATAGAAAAAAAATAAAAAGGAAATGAAGAGCTGGTTTTTGGTGTGCTGCAGTACCACTTAAAGAATTGTTCTTTACTCTGTGAAATGCCTTTATGTGCCAGCATTAACAGGCTACTGTTCTTTCATAGGTTTCAAGTTGCCCCTGTTACTTTTACCGAGCTGCTGTGCTTGGTGATTTGCTGTCAGTTGTTCTTGCAGATGGCTCTGGAGCTGCCTCCTTGTTAAACCTGCGTTGTTGCAACCTTAGTCAGCCTATTTTTAAGGTTCCCTCATGGACCACATCTAGCTTCCTTTTAAAAGACCCGTAATGAGTTAAAATTATTTATAAATTGGCAGCTCTTTCTCCTGACTGATGCCTGTTTCCTTATCATTGATATTATAAATGCCCAGAACCGATATTTCTCATATTTGTCAGAAAATATTCTGATAGAGTGTGTTCTAAAACGAATCAATAAATAAAAACACCAAGAAAAGCAAAATCTAATTTTGTTCATAGTTTATCCTGAATGTTTTGGTAAACATCATGTTAGCCAAGAGAATCCTGCTGGGCATTCCCTGTACCTCAGTGCTACTTGCACATCTCTGCATGATGGGCTGGTTCCCTTCCCTGAGTTGCAGTGGATTTCTTGTGTTTGTTACAGGTGTCTGTGATACTTGGTACTGGAAAATGAGGCTGCTTGTTTTAAATAAGAGATGAATTTACATAGGTACTCAGAAATACAAAATATGCTGATGATAGTTGTAATGTCTTTGGATCTTGATGAAGGTTTTAAAAATCATGTCAATAAGACTACCAGTAGAAAGTGCCTGTGTGGAAAATATAGAAATATTTATTCACCTGATGACAGCTGAAAGGTTTAGGCAAATAGAAAGATAATAGAAGATTAGAAGTGTTTAGAAGATAATAGTTTGTACTTCTATCATTTGAATACAGCTCCTGGCTGTCATTGTCAGAATATGCTAGATGTGCTTGCAGCATGTATCAGGAATTATTTCTTTTATAGTCAAACCTAGGGTTTTTCAAATTGGACAGCTCTTCCACAGCAAGTTAACAAATCCTGGAGAGGCAGTGAAGTCACAACTCTACGTCTGTTGTAAATGCTTGTTGTATCAGAGGTGAGGGACCCTTTTCATGAGTTAATCAAAAAGACCTATGCAAACAAGCAAGAGGATTTTTTCTTCAGTCAGTCACTACAGTTACAGAGCCTGACATTGTTAGTGAACCTTCGTGATCTCATAGGCTACTGCAAACTCTTGTGCACCAGACCCCTCTTAATAAAAACGTGAGGCACTGGATACACAAATTCATAGCAGCTGTCACAGCTGGGCTGTGGTGAAGTTTGGTCAAGACCCTTTGAACTTTTTATTTCACACTAATCCCATTTAGTGTGATCAATATACGGACCTCCAGCTCCTAGGTCTGTTAATTAGGTGTCAAGTGTTGGGTTGGCCTGTGTCAGGCTGTAAAATACAAACACAGAAGAGACGATCAGTAGGGAAGTAAAGTGTTTATTGTCTGAATGTATAAGAGTGAAAAGTTGCCTTCCTAGCCCGAGATGTCCTTAGGGATCTTAAGGGTCTTTTGTTTCTCTCAGTAAGGTGATTGTATAGTTAAATATGCATTTTACCAAATATAGTAGTGGAGTTGGGGGCTGCAGAATAATGTAAAAGATCTAGTTCTGCTAATAATTTGATGCTGGAATACCTCTTTGTCTACCTAGCCCCATGCCTTTTCCCCTGATAATAAATATACTTAATTGCTCTGGTAACTGTTTGTGTTGGGTTGCTTTAAGATGGGAGTCCTTTCTTGTTTTGCGTGTGTATGTCTAAAATGAAGTTTCTTCTAGGACTTACCAATATTTATTTTAACATGTGCTTTGTAGCACTCAGGGAATAGACAGGATAACTTAGATCTTCATTTCCCCATCTCAAAGAATCTCGGGAAGTTTTTGAACTCCCCCATCTTTAGTTCTCTATCATTCAGGGAAGGGTAAATATGTAGAATGATATTTCAACTTTCATACGTTTTTGGGTTCTTTTATTTCAGTCTTTCAGTGACAGAAAGGACTGGGGAGTTGTGAGTAGTTTGTTTCATCTCCTTTGAAGAAAACCTAAAATTTATAATCCCAGATCAGACCTTTCCTATAACTCACACAACTCATCCTGTTAACTGTTTTAATATATGGCACCGCTATTTCATTAGACAACATCCAGGAATAATTAGTTCAGCAACGATGCCTCGGAACAAAAGCCCTTGATTTCGTTTAACTTTATAAGTTGGTCTCTTTTGATCTGCAAGAACACATCTGGGGCCTTTAAGAAAGCAGAAAGAAAAATATTAAATGTTTAGTAAGGCTGTTGGTGAAGGTTTCAAAGCACAGTAACCCTTTGGTACCATGATGTAGCTCAGAGGCAAAAAAGTGTGAATTTCTTATTTCATAAGCTATCACATAGCACCTCTGTAGTAAATGCAGTTTTTGTTAGCTGATGACGACTACATTTTACCTTTGTGTCCAGTTTCATAAGAGGGAATATCTTCACTCTTTCCCCAATTTTTTTCATCCATTTTTCTGACCTTTTGCCCCCATTTTCCCTTGGCTGCATTTGAATGAAGTAATCAGGATCATTACTGTAAACCTGCCATTTTTTTACCAGGTATCTTTGCATTAGAATTTCTTTTTGCTGCATCAAACTTTGCATTGTACTGCTTTGTTCCTTTAATAGCTTGCTATTATTTGCCAAGGTGCTAGGGATAAATCCATTTGTTCTTTACTCTAGACTTAGCTGCTTAGATTTTGCAAATATCCTACGGTCCAGAGGATATAAATTTACTCGTCTAATCTTAATCACTGTTACTGACTTGTAATAGAAAATTGCTTACCAGTTGAACTCTTTAAAATTTGCCACTAAAAAAATCCTGCCTCGAGGGAAAGCTATAAAGATTTTGTATGCCAATTGTTTTTTATTTCGTAAACTAAAAAGTATGGCGAAAAATACGTCTGATAGTAATTAATTCCTTTTTCTTTTCTTCTCCTAGCAGAGGTAGCCTTTGTTTTGATTGTAATTAGCAGAAGGAATTCACCAGGAGTAGCACCATATCATTTGATTTGTACTGTTGTGCGTGTTGTGTTTGCTTGTTTGCTGGATTGCACCCGAGTGCTGCTGTATTTATATTCCAAGCGTTTCCTAGAAAAGGTACAAATCATCACGATTAATGTTAACGTTTGCCATAGCTAATGAAGCCTACCAGATCTCTCAGTAATTATTCATCACCTTTGTTTCATTTTGTATAAGTCATGGTTTCTATTAACAAGCTTATTTTAGAGAAAGGACAGGAGAACTTTGTTCATGAGAAAGAAATGAGCAAAACAACTTTTTTCTTATTTCTCCCTTTGACCTGTCAAAATAGAAGTGAAAAGAGTTGAAAATATTATTTGTCATTCCAGGTTTTATTTTTAAATGCAGCTTTATGTTCACTCTGTGTTTGTTTTCCTTAGTGAGCCTTTAACTCCAAGGTTGTGACCCAATAATGACCTCCTTTTCCACTCTCAATTGCTTTTGACCTACTCCAATAAGTAAAAAGAAATAACCCAACAGAAGGGTAACCAGATCACTGCTACCACACCAAGGAAACAGGCAGGCTTTGGGATGCTCTTCTTTAATCTCTCTATCCACAGAGCCTTCATTTTAATTTGCAAAATTGAACCCAGATCGAGAGCAGTAAAGCCTGAATACGGTAAATATTCATGCCTCAGTGATCTAGAGTGGCTCCATTACATTTCAGAGATTGGGAGAATTACCTTTTGGATTATGTATATTCATGGGCTGATTTTTATTTGAGATATAATATTACTCACATTGGGCTACATGTCGCATATTCTATCAAAACCAGCCTTCTCACAAAGCTCCAAATGTTCCTTACATGTAAAAGTTTTACTTCTTTTCCCTATAGTTTCCTCCCTTTTATGCTTTTCAAAGACTGGTAGTAAACAAATTTCTTTTAAAGAAGAAGGAAAAAAAATGCCAGTAGAAATTCTTCTATAAAACCTTCAACCCTGTGTTTACTGTGATATATTCTTTTGCATGTGACTTTGAAGTCTTCAGATAAAAGTACTATTATTGTTCTAAACCTAAATCTATTTGGAAAAAATAATTGTTTGTTCCGTTGGAAGAAGAACATTCCAGACAGCCTTTCTTTAACCTATAATTTTGCATTGGTTTTGACTTCTTTTTTTTCTTTGAAAAATGTTTTATTGAAATATTTTTGATAAGTTGCAGAAATTTTAATTGGAATGTAAATGTTAAGCTGCTTCTGTGTCATGGTTTTACTGTGGGTCTGATGTTCTCTGCATAGGTACTTGCTACCTAAACTCACTGGCATTATACTCTGCTTTTAAAATGCATACTTTGTCTTCTGTAGTGATAGGTGACACAAGCAGTACCACTTAATTTAGGATACTTGACATCTTAATGTTCCATTTTGTTACCAAAAACCCCCTCTATGAGATATTTTAGTCATTTGGAGATGAAAGGATTGTGGTAGGTGTCTGCCTTCTGCATCTTTCCACATGGCCAGGGACTGTAGGGATCTATTCCCTACCTCCCAGACATTTGATGTGTATGGCTGTTAGGCTCTTCTGGCCTGAGGACTAAAATGGGATGTGGTCCTCTCCTGTGTGAGAAGATTCACCCAAATCTACAAGAGGCAAAGCAGAGAGAAAATAAAAGTGCAGTGGGGCTTGGTGCTCCTGCTGAACACTGGGCAGAGGTGAGGGGTGGGAGCCAACAAGTGTGTTAAGAACATGTTTTACTGGGCAATGCTGTGAGGGCAGATGGTGCTTGAGCAGCCCAGTTGTCTTCTGGGGCAGAACACAGACAGGAAGAGTCATGACTTGAGTGAGGTTTGGGCCACATCTCTCACAGCATTCTCGTGTGGCAGCTGGGGAGGGATGGGTGGATCTGGAGGGCACAGTGTGAGTTAAAAGTTGCATGAAGTGGTTGAATCTATTGGGAGCTTTGCTGTGGATGAGTAAAATTGCTATGAAATTATAATAATTCTGAAAAACCAGCCTTTTGCTCTCAAAAACTGGACATTGTTTTTTTTTCCTTGAGAATTGGGATTGTGACAAATGATACAGTTGAGTTTATCTGCAGTGAGGTGTAATGCCATGTTATATCACAAGGGTGACAAGATTACTGGAGTTTACCAAATAAATACTCCAGTAAGATAGCCTACATGTAATACAGTGGGAATTTGATGGTTTACAGTAAATAATGAATTCTGGGCAGTTCAGTCATGAGAAGAAAATAAATAGAGGATAGTTTTTTTTATTCAGTGAGATTTGCTCAGCCTGTACATGGGATAGATTAGGCTCTGTTGAAAAAAATTGGGATTATATATTTAAAGGCTGGAGGAGACTGCTTAAGCACAGGTCACTTAAGTTTACCTGCAAAATCTTAATCTTAACACTTGCTAATTTCTGATTTGTGATTGTCTGCATGAATGTAGCATACATGTAATATAAATTAAAATTATGGTATTAAAGCAGAGCAGCATAAGAGTAAGGTCATTGACCTGCTTCTTTATTTACTGAGTGCATAGCCACATTTTAGATGCTGAGAAAGGAAATAAGCTAAATGGATTTTCGTATCCCCTATTGTATTGCTTTATTCCAGTGTTGCAGTGCAGGCTCTTCAGGCTATGGTGTTATTTTATCCAGAAGGAGGAATATATTAAATGAAATCTGGTAGCATGTGTGTGGCGTTACATAAGCACCACAGTGGTCATATGGTGAACGCCCTTATAAACCTCACTTTAAAAAAATTAAGTTAAAAGAATCATTCGATGTGAAATGATTTTTTTCTCCAGATGCTGTATTCCTTTCCCACATGGAGGTAAGTGAGGCCATGGAGAAATAATGCATTCTAGAAATACTCAAGGTCTTTCAGAAAATTGCTACTAAGCTACATGATCTTGCTGGAACCCACAAACTTGGAATTATTTCTGACTCTTTGCGGTTTCTACTCTTTGTGGCTGGTCCTGGCTGCTTTTTTTTTTTTTGGCTCAAAAAANGACTGCTTAAGCACAGGTCACTTAAGTTTACCTGCAAAATCTTAATCTTAACACTTGCTAATTTCTGATTTGTGATTGTCTGCATGAATGTAGCATACATGTAATATAAATTAAAATTATGGTATTAAAGCAGAGCAGCATAAGAGTAAGGTCATTGACCTGCTTCTTTATTTACTGAGTGCATAGCCACATTTTAGATGCTGAGAAAGGAAATAAGCTAAATGGATTTTCGTATCCCCTATTATATTGCTTTATTCCAGTGTTGCAGTGCAGGCTCTTCAGGCTATGGTGTTATTTTATCCAGAAGGAGGAATATATTAAATGAAATCTGGTAGCATGTGTGTGGCGTTACATAAGCACCACAGTGGTCATATGGTGAACGCCCTTATAAACCTCACTTTAAAAAAATTAAGTTAAAAGAATCATTCGATGTGAAATGATTTTTTTCTCCAGATGCTGTATTCCTTTCCCACATGGAGGTAAGTGAGGCCATGGAGAAATAATGCATTCTAGAAATACTCAAGGTCTTTCAGAAAATTGCTACTAAGCTACATGATCTTGCTGGAACCCACAAACTTGGAATTATTTCTGACTCTTTGCGGTTTCTACTCTTTGTGGCTGGTCCTGGCTGCTTTTTTTTTGTTGGCTCAAAAGAGAAAGCTCTCCACAACCTGAGCAGTGGGCAAAGTTTGCATTGTGTGATTTGCTGTTCTGTGATGTGTTATTGACAGCTCCTGTATTATTGACACCTCCTGTTTTATCTCCATTTTATCCATTTTGAAATCCCGGTTGAAGTTGTCAAACTCACAGGTTACAATGTGAACCACAAAGGCATCTCAGAGAATCTAGAAAATACTTGGTACATCATTTCTTAAAATAAAAGATTTTTTTTAATATTTGGATGGAGGATGTGACTTTTTATTTCTGATGGCTCATTGTTGCTCTCTTGTGCCTTCACAGCCCGTATGTCCTTTTAATGCTTTTGAGCAGGAGTGGTTTGCCAGCTTCACTAAATACGTGGCTGCTTGCTCATCTATGGGATTTGGCTTTGCCATCCCTCATAAAGGAAAGAATTCAACCTTCTTCATGTTTAGAAGAGAATTTAAGAAAAGATTTACATGTAGGGAGCGTTTTTATGTCTGAATTGGAGCTTTGCTTCGTTTCAGTTGATGTGCTTAAACACAGGCTGGCTGAGAACTAAAAGTTGTGGTAGCCTTTCAGACAAGAGGCCAGTGTAGTTTGGTGTTTTCTGACCACCTAGAGAGGATACTGGAAGAGAGAAGATGAGATACCTTATTCTTTATTTGAATTTGATCAGGAGGGAGGAAGGAAGTTCTTGCTTTCAAAAGCAGCAGGTATGGGATGCATTTCGATCATGCACTTGGGAGTTTGCTGCTCCCCTTCTGCTTATAAAGATGCACTTCTGGGTGATACTGAGGTGCTGTTTTGTGTATTTGGCACTTTGTTAACAATGTATGGCCAGCTTATACTTCTCCAGAGTGTTTTTTGTATGCATAATGCTGATTCAGGCAGGCTTGCACTTGGTGTATTTTTAAACCTCAGGGCTGAAATGGTGCTCTCTTAATTTCAGTTTATTCTTGGATGTAAGTTTAAAGATGCAGCTCTTAGCGACTGGGCTCTGAAGTGCGATTTTTATTTTTAAACTTGTTGAGGTCCTCAGTGTTTGAAGTGGGGTCTTTCTTTATAATGTATATGCAATAGTCCTTTTATAAATACTGCACTCATAATCAGTATTTTCTCTAACACATTATTGAGACTAATTATTTTAACTTTGCAGTTACTCATCAGCATTGCAGGGAAGCATGGTTGCTGTATCTCATATCAGAAAGATGCACTCACAGCATTGAGAGGCAGCAGGATGGCTAGGTTTTTATCTAAAGAAGCTATGAGCAATGGCATATGGCTGATAACTTAATGGAAGTTGGATAAATAAAGGAAAAAAGGTCTGACATATCAGTGCAAAAAGTCATTAGTGGACTTTTTCTGTATCCTGTTTTCTATTAGTCTGTAGTAAACTGCTTTGAAAATCTTAGTGGGCTTTTCCTTTGGTCTTAAAATAACGGGTTCTCTTATATTGGATACATTTGTTTATCTCAAGGGCTGAACTGTTTGGGTGCTTTTGATTTCTGTTTTGCATTTTTCAATCTGCATTTGAACACAAACTTTTTTCTCACCCATTTTATGGTTATTTACATAATACTTTAGGAACATTAATGTCATTATACGAATTAAAATTTAAAAAGGGAAGCAAATCTCTGCAAATGATGTAAGATTTCAGCATGGGGCTCTTGATTTATATGTTGACATATAATCAATTCCCCTGTGCCACAAGAAAACAAAATGTGTGTGAATTTCTTAGCTAAGTTTGTAGCAAGTTTTGTAATGGTATCCAAGTTCTCCATGTTTACCTACATGGTTCACATGCAGTAAAGCCTGTCACTTTAAAGTTGCTCTCAATATTGTTCACTTTCCGTGTCTGAAGACCTAATTTTCCCACTTTGAGTGGATTGCTTAAATGCACCTTGCACAATTTTCATGGACAATACAAGATAGAAGTTGTTTTCCAGACAGTAGTTTGAGGACTAAAGTGGGGTTCTTGAAATAAATGCAAAGAAATGCCAAAGATACTTGCCATAGCTGATCTCAGTTACAAATTCCTGTTGATCAGGACAGTGCTCTGAAGTATTTTACCTCATTCTGGTGGTAGAGGGGTGGACTGAGTGATCCAGCCCCAGCTCCCTGCTTGAAAAATCCGTTGCCATAAAGCTAAAGAAAATATGCAAAAGCTTAGAACTGTGTTATAGCTTGTAGGGATCCCTTACATAGGGAAACTAGGTATGCATAAGAGAAACAAATCGAATACTGGCGGTCAGTTGCATTCTTTTCAGTGCTTCTGGGTTTGTATTTTAGAGGCCAGACAAAACAAAGATGAATTTTACTTATGTACTTGAGCCTCTTGAAGAAAACCCCTACATTTGGAGTATTTTAAACCATGGGCAAATGTCTCTGTCAGTCGGGGTCAGAGTGAAATGGAATGAAATACTGTACTGATGTTCATGGTCTGCTCAGAAAACAGGAAATCAGTGATTTAAAGCTACTCTGGCTCGTTATTTGATCCAGTGGGTGCAGACCAACTCCCTGATTCACTTCTCTGCTGGTTCCATGTCTGACCTTTTGAAGGAGATGCAACTACAACTCACTTTGGGTGATCTAATCCACCCCCCAGTCATACTCTGGCATTGTTCTGGTCAGATTCATATTCCTACAAACTTTATGCTCTTGGAACAGAGGTTATGGTCAGTTAAGATACTGTGCTGTGTGCTCCTTTGACAGTTCTGGCACTGGGAACAGGAGGGGAAGAAAGGAATGGGCTTGAATGTGTTCTTTCTCTGATAGGTCTATGGAAACTTCAGATACAATAATAGATGCTAATTAGAACAAATATAGATGGGCTTTTAAAATAATCTGCAAGGTCCTGGATAGATCAGCGTGAGGTGGTGATTCTCAGTAGGTTGAGTGATGCAGTGTCATTTTCTCCTCACATCTGAGGACAAGCAGACCTGTCTGAAAGCCAGACCCAGCTACACCGAAATCAGGTGATTCTTAAAGCTTGGGGAGAGCACAGCCAGGATGTGCAGGGCTTCCCTCCTGGGAGAGAGCTGGGGGCAGCACAGATGACCTGCTTTGGTTGGCAAGGAGGTGGGGTGGGTGCATCTTTACATGATTCTGCAGATTTTCAGTGCATTTTAAATTAGGATAATGTTTTCTGAAAGAGAATTAGTCAGGATCCAAACTGTTCTTGAACTGGCATTTGAAACTGTGAAGACCATGAGAAGATACATTAACAGGAGCCTCATTCAATGCTGGAAAATATTCCTGTGCCCATACTCCACTGCAACGTTTGTCCTACACATAGGAATTGCAGCAAACTTTGTCACAGGAAGCGATGCTTTTCAAGTGCATGTTGCTTAATGTGGCTGAACACTGAGGAATGTGGCAGAACACACCTTATATTCTGATACAAGCCAGCTCTGTATGCCGTGGTCAAGAACTGCAAATCACAATGAGCAAAGGTTAATCATGTGAAGTGAATATTTCAAAAGTACTTGTTCATTCTCCTTCTGGTCACTGTTTATGGGCCGCATGTAAGATGCATCAATCCTAATCATTTGAGTTAAGAGGAGAGAGTAGGCATAACACTGAGGAAAGTTTCATGGATGCTTTATTAAAAACCAAGCTGTGTTCTGAGTATATGCACACAATTGTGTTTTCTAATCACATTTTTTGTTCTAAAATGTTATCTAAATTCTGTTAAAGATATTTCAGATTAGTATATGTAGACTGTTTCTGTAATACTTTCGTTCATCTGTTTAGGTGGGTAATTTCTGAAAAATAATATTATAAACTGGAATGCCAATAATGCAGTCTTTGTGACTTCATTTAAAATAGAAAACTATACAGATCTCTTGTGCATCTTCTGGTTCCAGTTTTGTTTTGAGGAGTGACATTGCTGGTAGATTCCTTAGTTCTTGCCAATTTATTGACCCCATCCATGGTTGTAGAAGAGGAAGGATTTACTGCCAGTATTACCACATGTGAAATCACAGAAGTCTTTCAGAATGGGTTGAGCTGGTACTTTTCATATGGCAGTTTCATTTTTGTAGTGCTTGCAATGTCTCTGAAACGTGTAGAAAACCTTGGGGTTTTTTTATTTTTCTTCTTGAAGTCTATAAACATTACTTGTATCGCCATTGTTGCAACTGTAACAATGATTGAAACTGGAGAGGGAGGGGTAGTGGATGAAAGAAGGAAGGGTTTGGGAAAGGTTTGATTCAAGCCCCTGTACTTCCAGCCTTTAAAAAGACAATATTGGAAGTCAGTAGAAAGCTGGAGGTAAATGCTAAATTGTTTCTCTCCAGTTTATCTATATGGGTAGTACTGCTGAGCAGGTTTAGCCAAAGGGGTAATGAATATATATTTGAGGACAAAAAGGCTTGAAACTGAAACTACCAAGTATTTACAATGGCCTTTTAAGTCTGTTTTGACATTAGTTAATATCTTGACAAACTATTTTGGTTCAGGCTTTTTTAGTGAGGGTTTTTTCTCTTACATGAACATACCTCTTGATCTCCTTTCTCATACTATTTTGTGGATTCTTCAAGAATTCACAGGCACTGATGTGGCATTTGATTTGAAAAATGTTGTAATAATAACATTATAATCTGTAAAAGGGTGTTTCTTTTGGTTTTGGTTGGCAGCCAGAGGCTCGGGGAACCCAAACAATATTCTTACTGGTGAAGCTCGTGGGTATTGTTCGTTGTATAATTGTGATTTCCAAAAGGAATACAAGATTTTTGTTGTTTTCCAGAAGGCATGTAGCTGCTAGACTTTTTCTCTTTTTATTTTTTTTAAACAGTTTTCTGTATATTGCCTGTGACCGTTTTTTGCTGACTTATTTGGAGGCCTCTTCATATTCCAGTTACTGAAGGTTTTAGTTCAGCCAATAGACTTTTCAGCTGCTCTTCTATTTTGATCTAAGTTTCTGCAATTTGTTCCCCTCTGAGTCTGATGATGTTGGGAATAGGCATAGACAGATTATCTGGAGCCAAGTGAGATGTCCTCCATACAGGGCAGCAGGCTTTGTAGAAAAGGAGGAGGTGAAAAACATCATTTTGTTTCCACTTAAGCTAAGATGCAGGAAAAAAGCTGATATTTTCAGTATTATGAATTACTGAGTAAATAGCTCTGTGATTAAAATAATGAAGTTCCCTAGACTGTTCTGAACTGTCCAACCTAAATGCTGTGCTCTGAAGCTGTGTGACATCTGAGGATGAAGCCCAGCTCTGCCGAGTCCAGTCCTTTGGTTTGGAATTCTCTCCATCAGTGCTTGCATATTTTGTTGTTTTACTGTCAGGAGTTAAAAGATAAATGGGTGGGCTGGGATTAGGAGATGGGCTACTAAGGGACATGCAATGGTTGGAGATTGATTTGAGAACAGTTCCAGATGAGTAAGAAAATAAAGGCTTGAGTGCTGAGAGTTGCACAGTAGCATTTGGCATGAACCTTTTTGATAGCTGTAGAATTGATGCTAAGTAAAGGGAGATGGAAGAAGGAAACTATACTGAGAGTTGAGATTTGTCCTAGCAATGTTGTTATTCTATACACTCACAGTACAATCTATTTTATAGAGATAAAAGCATACTAAAAAGTAATCTCTGAGAGTTGAGCATTCTCGTGGAGAGTTCAGTTCTTGGATCTGAGTGTTGAGGTCTCAGCCCCTCAAAAATACTGTGTGTAACTCTTCTGTAGTAAGGACTTTTGTCCAAGTACATAATACTTATTTAGGAGATAATTATTTTTTTTATTGCCAAAGATATCATTTCAGTATTAAAAGCTACCTAATGTAGGGACTTGAAGCATAGTGGTTACCTATCCAAGCATCCAGCATTAGCAGAAATGCAGCAGGTGGCACCATAAATATATTACCAGAAAAAATTTTGGTTACATGCAACTTGAGGGGATAGGGATACTTATTAAGGGTGGTGGTTTACTGAACTGAAAAAGAAAGAAGCCAAAATGAATCCTTGACTAAACCGGTTTATTCTGATCAAGCTGAGCCCAGATTGATCTTTAAAAGCTTATTTCATTCTTGTCCTCTTCTTGAAATAAATAATGCAGTAGCAAGCTCATTAAGGTCAAAGTTTGATAGCATCTGGGAAATTTTAGTATAAGTAGTGTTTGGTGTTTCACTTCTCCTACAATATTCCTGAGAAGTGGAGCCCCACATTTTAGTGACAGCAGTGCTGGCTATATATTTATGAACATTCAAATCTTCCTAAGAAAGCCTTGAGGATTTTCTTTTTGGTATATGGAGTACTATAGACTAGGAGAGGATAGGCTTTTGTATTACTAATTATTTTGCAGGGATGGTTCATAAGAGTTCATTGTGCTTGGTGCTGTGCAAACACATTACAAGTTTTTTTTTGCTCTGAATATTTTACAGTTTAATACAACCATGTCAAAGAAGTGTGTGAAGGCTTTTTTATGGAAGGGGTGGGAAAGCAGGCACATAGGTACATGAATGAGTATTGTAATGCTATACTTTTGATGCTGCAGATGCTTGAGGGAGTATATTTAAGCTATTCCATGGCGTGGGTATATCTGATTATTTGCAGATAGTATTGCAAGCATTGCAGCACAGGTGATGTAAATATCAACATTATTGTGGTCATGCCAATCTTCCAGTCTCATGAACAGAAGAAGAATAAGGTAGGGGGTGCAAATATGTGGTAACTTTAAATGATGGAGTTCTCAGTCTATTGGCTTTCTGCTTTTTGAGTTGTGGACTCTCCTGGAAGGTCAGTCATCTTACAATACAGGAGGGTGTCATATGTGGCTGATACATCACCATGTAAGCACATATCATGTGACATAAGCATGTGTGATGCACTCATGTGCAATTAATTGTTTCATTCTTTTTGTTCCCCTTTCATCCATAGGTGACAAAGAAGGTCAAGTCCATGCAGATGTTCCATACTCCTGTGACTTATGCAATGCAGGGTGACAGAGTGGGTGTCTGTGTGACCCAGTTTGACCCTAAACTGCTGGAACGAGGCCTAATTTGCACCCCAGATTCACTTCACACCATCCATGCTGCCATAATTTCCTTGAAGAAAATTCAGTATTTTCGAGGAGCTCTTCAGACTAAGGCCAAGTTCCACATCACAGTCGGTCATGAAACAGTTATGGGAAGAGTGATGTTTTTCAGTCCAGCCCCTGCTGACTTCAATGAAGAAATTCAAGAAAATGTTTTTGATTTTGAAAAAGATTATCTTTATCAAGAGGAATATTTGTCCAAGGACTCGGTTTCTTCGGAGGAGAACAAAGAAAATGACCAAGCAGGAGAAGTCCAGCTCCCAAAACAACAGTGGGCTTTGCTGGAGTTTGAAAAACCAGTCACTTGTCCTAAACTGTGCCTTGTGATCGGCTCTAAGCTGGATACAGATATTCATGCCAATACCTGCAGGCTGGCATTCCATGGGGTACTGCTGCAAGGCATGGAAGACAAGAACTACCCAGAGACTTTCCTTCCAAAGCTGAAAGTGTACAAACAGAAGCACAAAGAAGGACAAGTGGAAAGGGTAAGCTGTCTGTCTAATGCTGTACATGGGAACTGGAAATATCTGTCCTGTGTAAGTGCATGTGTTGGTGGGCTACAGAATTGTCACTGCGGTGTTCCAGAGCCTTTACACAGGTTTTTCTAATGTTTGTATACCTGGTGTATTACGTCTGGTCTGCTTGTAAGCAGAAATCACTTCTTAAAAGGGACTGGTTTATTCAGTGCAATGCAGTGTTGAGTAATTTGAGGCTGGTTTTTCACTGATCCTTTTGAAGTCTGATCAGTGTGTTCCTCCCAGAGACTGGCTTTGTGCACCTTCCTAAGCGACAAAACTTCCAGCTTTCCACTGATGTATTTTACACAGTCTGCAGTACATTGAAAATGTAAAGACAGTAGAAAACACAAAGTAGCATTTGATTAAATAACACAAAGAACACAAGTGATTTTCTATTTTTACGTTTTAATAAGTAAGAGCATTTATTTTAGTAGGCAAAAAAGAGCAATTTCCTACAGGATGCCTTACAAGTGATAGCACGTTGAAGTTGGAATCAGGTTCGTGACACGGAGAACTTAAGCTGTGCCTAAGGCATGTTGTTTCTGTGTCACACAGGTAGTAATAATCATCATCACCTTCTGTAGTGCTTGTATTTGACCCATCTCAGTGTGGCAGAAGACAGAGGTGCTTTGTGGAGGAGTTAGCAGCTACAGTGGAAATTAAAGGGGATTTGTTTGTGCTCTGCTGTCAGTATGGAGAGATGCACTCTCTGTCAGGGTTTGGTGTTACATTGCTGCCATAGGTTTGGCCTTGGTGGTGGTTACCCTTCAGTCAACAGGGGAGAATCACTTGTTTATACATTGCATAGTGGAATTTTTCATGATGAATGGTTTAGGTGGAGATGTACAGTATATAAATAACTTAATTGTTTACCCCTTAATGAACAGAGTTGATGCAAACTTCAGCGTTTGTTTACCTGATGTATTGGTATGATAGGTGTTCTATCAAATATTGGGTAAAGAACTCTTTTAGGGTTTTTTCCTAACTCAAACTTCATTGTTTGAACAAAATGTTTAGCATTCTTCTTTTCAAAATTCTATAAAGCTGAGTTGAGGATTGCATAGTATCTCTGCTTAATTTGCTATAGAAGACTAAACACTTGGCATATGATACCATGTTTGCAATGTATAATGCAGACTTCTTGAATATTGTTTGTTTGCTTTACTAATTTAATAGTAGGAAGATCCCTGCTAGGGGGGATCTGCATGATTAGTGAGGTTCTTCAAAATGCCTCACTAAATTAATTGATCAAATAGCCAATTCATATTTCTTCTCTTTTTTCCCTGAGGTTTCTGTTGCATTTTTAGCTCAAAAAAAACCCAACCAGAAAATACGAGTTTCTCCTTTGAATTTCCACTTCTGATTTTGGAGGCCTTTTATTTCAAAGGAATGACAGACCTGTGGCATTGTGTTGGTTTTTTGGATGCCAGTTTTGTCAGTAGGAAGGGAGGTAGTTAGGAGGGAGATGTCTGTAGCTTTCTGAAAATTTTATCTTTATTTATATGAGTTATCTGAAACACTCAAAATCCGCAGTCACTCCTCACAATTTTGGTAGCAGGTGTACTGTCTCCTTTGTTTGACATGTCCAGCTGCCTTCCTCTCTAGCTGGTGGAGGTGCTGAATTGAACTAGGAGTCCAGAGTGTTCTGAGCTCTAAGCTGCAGAGAAGCTCTAGACCAAATATATATGTCTGTCATTCTTCTGGCACTCTGGAGCTTTCTGAACTCATGAAACATTTGCCTGTATCTTGGCTAAAGATTGACTCACTTGTGCATGGCCCATGCTGCCAGGATCCAGTGGGACCTGGCTTACAATGAGAATGGGAACAGAAGTTTGTGTGAGCCATGGAGACAGATGCTTTTCTCTAACTGAGGTGAACTGGCCTCACATTCTTTGTTTTTACTCCCCATACTGATCTATGGCACTTGAAAACTTGCAGAGTACCAACTGTGTGAGTTGTCTGATGGGGTTAACAGAGTTTGCTGTTAGCCCTGGTCATACAATTTTAATTGTTTTTATTTAGTGTTATTTTCAAACTGTTTGCCAGTTTATATATTCTGCTCTTGAGTTTACTGTGTAAATAATGGAATAACGTTAATCAATTACACGTACTTTATTTTCTAGCCCAAAAAATAACCAATGAACATGAGTTATTTAATATTTGATCAATAGAGTAATTTATTAGGCTATGTTAGTGAACTGTTTCATGTTCCTGTGCCTTTTAAAATGTAGATCAGAGAGGTTTATTATTTTACCCTGCCTTTGTCACACAGCGTGCCCTCAGTATGTGCCGTGGTCACTGTGTGTATGGATACTCATTGGTCCTGTAAAGGGACACTTGGAGTTTCTGCAGCTTTGTTTGCACCCAGATTCTGCCTTCTGTGGTACTGCAGATACTTGGAGCTGGCATTTTCCCTGATGCATGCTGAAGGGATGATGGAGCAAATAATGTAAGAAAGGCTCATGGTGTGAAGTCCCGGGAACACTCAGGGACTTGGAAGAGTTGGTGGGAAGAGGATTGTGCCAAGTATAAAGGGCCTGCTGGGGAAGTACTTACAGCCGAGGTAGCTGCTGGTTAAGTCTGTGCTTTGCAGAGCACAGCAGCAGGAACAATTGGGTGGTACAGAGACTTATTTTAGTACACAAAGTCACCAGCTAATAGAAAATCTGAATCAGCTGGTCCCACCCTGCTGCTGATGGATGGCTGGAGATTAGGATCGCTGAATTTAGGGTGTCTATTCTTGGCCCTGATACAGGAAAATTTCTTTCTCCGTTGAGCAAGGAAGCTCCCCCCTCCTCACCTTCCCTGGGGAGGCATAAAATAATAATAATAATAATTAAAAAATACATGTTACCTTCACAAGAAGTGAACTTTTCCTTCAGAGAATACTGCTGGGGAAAATTAGCTTCATAGCTTCCTGAAAGGCTGGGAGAGAGGGAGGCAGGGGCATGTAACGTCCGCCTTCCCAGGTTCGGGATAGAAACATGCTCCCATAACTGGGATGGAATTCAATAGTGCCCATTTGTAAAACATTGCTGCTAATCTGATGTGGGGTCTCCCAAGCCCCCCTGCTTGCTGCTGGAATTAAAATAAATTCCCTGCAGTTTAACAACCAGTTTACCCAGGAGAAATCAGGCATTTATGGTTTGGCTTTTTGTTCCTATTCTGATTACTTTCCAAGCACTGATGGAACAGCAAGAGCTGTAAATTCATTAAGTTTCAGCATCACAGTATTTTTCTTGTGTGCCCCTTGTGCACGGCACCCTTCTGGATTGTAAGGTTAATTTTTTTTTAATAAAACAAGAATATTTATTCTCCAACATTTTTTGTCTCGCTACAAGAAAGTGTGACAGTTTTCCTGTTTCACATAGCAATCAAATCCATGGAAAATATGGCATTTACTACACCGTATTTTAAAGTAAAAAATCGTACTTAAGCTAGCAAACAGTCTTCAAGTAGTACATTTTACTGAAATCTCATGCCTTAGATTCCTGTTTTTTCTCATCTGCTGAAGTGATAGTAAATGTTCTACAAAAATTCAAGTACCCTGTCATTGCATTTTTTACTGCTCAGTTTTCCCTTTTCGTATCTTACTTCTCTAATGCCAAGATTGAGTGGAGCACTGGGAGAGAAAGAATCAAACTTGACTACTGTTGTTCATCAAAATCTTTGTCTGCAGTGCATCCTTGCTTATTTATCTACTGATTTTTTGAGGGGGAAGGAGGGTAAAGGGGAATGTGTATTACTGTGGTCCATGACAAACTAGTATACCGGAAGTTAGTGTTGTCTGAGGTGCTGGGATTGCATCTTGGCTTTGAAAAAGTTGCATGGTTCTACTGCAGTAATGGTTTTTATCTGGTATTATATAATTTGATATTTTTGAGCTGTTATGGACATGTGTGAATGCTCCGTTTTGCTTTAGACTGGGGTATTTTTTTTTTATGTTAAAGTAAGTATGGTAAATTTTAAGGAAAATCAAAATATGCTATTCCATCCCAACTAAGAGGACAGTGGCAGAGGTTTGTATTTGCTTAACTTGATGGTTTCAAAAACTGTATGAAATACTAGTCCAGCTTTCTCTTACAGAGAGGACTTGAGAGAGGGGAGAAGTTCAGTGGGAGGAAGTTTCTGTCAAGAGCATCTTTCTGGTGTGGTTATGTGGAGGCAGAGACTGTCGCCCTCTGGACGCTTTATTTTTGCAAACCCTTGGCTGCCTGACAAATACGCTTTCAGTAGGAAAAAGCTAGGCTGGCAACAAGTGGCTTGTACTGATAAAAAGGTAAAAGAGAGTGCTATTGTGAGCACCAGTGTGGCTCTAAGGAGTGTGATGTGGGATTCGTGGTGAAAAAAGGGCAAATGAGTGTGAAGGAGGTTTCGTCCCTCTGATTTGGCATTCGGTGCTGGTGGTGGGTGTGGGCTTGCTGAACTGCAGCAGGTCAGCTGCTTCTGGAGTTGGAGACAAATGACCAAGATAAACAGCGGCTGTTGTCCTTGGTCATGTGCTTCTGGAGACAGGCTGCTCACCATTCAGCTCTTCACAGTTCTGTGGGCAAAGAGACTTGTATTAATCCTAACATCATCTCTGAAATGCCTTCTTTGAATTTAACCTCTGTGCAGCATTGCAGGTTAATTCCAGTCTGACTCACGAAGCAGTTACTCAGTTCCTGGGATAAATCCTTCATATTTGTCACATTATTTGCTCTTTAGCTTCCATGAAACATACAGGTTGAGTGCAGAGAGTTTCAACTGAAAGGTGAACCATAGGAGTGCATCATGCTTTCCTGCATGACTCAGATATTCTGCCTGTTTTGAAAATGTTTGCAGAAGCAGGATTTATCTTAGGATGGTTGCCACAGGGTCCTATTGTCAAGGGTGCTCATAAATCAGTAGCTCTGTGGCAGAAACAAAAGGAGAAGGAAAACTGCCTTGCACAGTGTGAGCTGCACCTTTTGCACTTTCAGGCTTGTGTAGTCAAAAATACACACGTGTTGGCTGGAATGGTTTCCCATTTTAAGTGTAGCAGAATGCTTTCCTATCAGAGTGGGCTTGTCCTTTCTAAAGATACTTTTTCTGTGTTCCTCTGACAATTAGAAGAATTAGTTATCTCTATTTCAAAGTTTTTAATGTCTCTTTCTCATTATTTGCCTCACTCTTAGGCTTTACGTGATGGTACTCATGGCGCATGATGTCCTGGTTTTGTTCATAGCCACTTCCTGGATAGTGGGTTTTCTTGTTGTACTCATTCTCCAGGGGTCTGATGCCATCACATAGTCAGCATGCTTAGTTTCTGGGGATGCTTATTGCTTAATAACAACATGTAACTAATTGTTTGAATATTGGTGTGATCTAAGTGTCCCCAAGGAGAAGCACATTGTTGCAAGAGCAAGATGTGAAAGCAGGGTAAGTTATCAAGATCTTTATCAGTGCATCTCTTCTGAAGCCTGAATGGAAGAGAGAAAGCTTATCTTTCAACATCTTTTAAAAGTGTTGGGTTTTTTCCTCTTCTTACAGCAGGATAGGAAGGGCTTTGTCAGAGCAAGTGCATTACCTGAGTGGTCAAAGGGAAGGTCTTTGTCTCCATCACTTCACAGATCTTTCTGGCCTTTCAGAAGAAGGATGGGATATTGTGGAGATGAGTACCAGTCAGCATCTGCAGGAACTGACAAAATGGTATTAAATTTATTGATGACCAGCAATGACCCAGACTGTCCCTTGGGGAACTAGACATTTTCAAAAGCAGCAGTTTTGAAAATGGTGGGTTTTTAAAAACTATGAGCCATATTTTGTCTTTTAATTCTTTATGGCTTTTTATGAATGGAAACAGCAACACTTAGTTACTGAGCACATGCCAAGTTTGTAGTAGCTCAGCCACACACTTAACCAGACTGCTGAAGGAGGGTGCAAAGCAGGAGAAATGGACTTGCCCATGAGTGAATAGGAACATCTGATGTGATTCATTTAAGGAATGTGACCAGTTCTGTGGATGTTACCTTTGCTTGGGGAGGCAGTAGGTTAATGTGGGAGTACCAGAGTATTCCTGTCTGGAAACATTCCTGGCTGGTGGATCATGTATAAGCAACACCAGTACTTTTTTTTCACTGAATCCTTTCCAGATACCCCTAATACTAGAATTTGTTTCACAGAGTTGTGCCTATAGACTGTTTTTAAAACATGTGCAACAGAAAATACTGTTCCTTGAATTTTCTGTTGCGTGGTTGCATGGTGCTGCTATGAATGAAGAGAATTAAATTTTACCTTCTTGGATAGTTAGATTCTTCATCTAACGTATTTCTAGGTGGAGGATGTTTCGTTGTCTTACTGGAGCTAATGTTGCATCTGCTGTTTTCTTGCAGTGACAGTGCAGTGCCAGGGGCATAGCAAGTAAAACCCTGCATCAGCTGGGGAACGATGCTTTCTGAGTGACTGAGGAGGGCTGTGCAGACTGATAGGGGCACAAAGCGAGTAACAAGGCCAAACTGTGAGATCTGATTGAGTGCTGCCTGCAGGCACAAGCAGTGACCTGGGCTGTCTGCAGAACCCTGTGTGACTCTAGCTGGGAGAAGTGGTGGATGTCACTCCATCATCTACTATAAACATGCAGACGCCACAATTAATATTTTTCCTGCTTTGAAGTCTGAACATGAGTTTGTTTGGTTCTGCTTGGCTGCTGATGGTATGCTAAATACAGTAATAATACAGAGATTGAGGCAATCAGGTGAATGAAAGTGCACAGCACATTCACTAGTTAAAATGTACTGTTAAATAGGAATATAAAAGATGCATTTATTTATTGCCTCTTGTTTCGTTTTTGAGTAAAAGAGTTTGAGCAGCTTAGTGGGGGAAGGGGGAGGGGAGGGTTTACTACCCATTAAACAGAAACACCATTTCTGCTGAACACTGCTGAGAAAAGGATGGTGGTGTTTCCTGATATTTCCTCACTCAGCATATGGATTAACACAGTACAATAAATTTGTCATAAAAATGTACCAGGTAAGTTGCAGAATCTGCTTTTGTACCCATAGGAAAAAAAATGTTTTGTTCGCTCACCAGGCAAAGAATGGCTTGCTCCATGTGACTGGGTAGTAGAATTTTGCAAGGTTTGAGTAACACCTATGGTTATTATTTATATTATTAAATTTAAAATGCAGACATGCTTTTGAGTCTTGCAAGTGTGTGGACAGCTGGTCTTGATTTTTCTGAGGTTGTGTAAGAGTCACCTGTGGGGGAATCAGTTTGTCAGCAAGGCAACCAATACACCATTTTATTTATTGGATACAAAAATAAATTAAGAATGTTACTTAGGTTGCAAAATCAAGAACTTGAAAGTTAGGAAATACCAGATTTACAGTTGCCTATGCAACATTAATTCTGTTCCCCTGTGCCTCTACCCTGTGCACTTAATAAGGCAAGGTTCCTCTGAAATTTTTTTGGATGTGGTCATGTAAAGACTATATCATGGGGCATATCAAAGAGGAACAGGGATAAGGTTGTATGGACATCTGGCATTTCTTAACTTCTTAAGTGCTCAATTCTGCAACTTACATTTATATAAAACCTAAGATATTTAATTTCCTAGGTATTTTTAAAGTAAAAAGATAAAGTAAAACTAAACCTCCATATTGCTGTGGCATAGCCATGCCTTTGCTGTACACCTTCACTGGGGCTGGAATTGCAAATATCCGACTGTAGCAGAGGCTTGTGTTGCTTGATAGCACAAACCTTGTTAGCCAAATGGCAGGAGGAAGCTGTTACCCCTTAGAGGTGGTGGCTTTGGGCAGCAGATCCAGCACTGGAGTTAGAGTTCCCTTAGGGGAGGGGACGGACTGAGGATATTTGTATGTCTGTGCTGTGTCTTGAGAGGGGAATGCAAGTCTGTCAAGAGCCAGCTATCTCCTCTTCCTCAGCATCAGTTTCTTCAGGCAGCAGTTTCCAGGCCTGTCCTGTCCTTGTTGCCTGCTTAATTTCCAGTGTGGATTTTGTAAGCCTCTGCTCTTTGTTCCCCCTGCTCTCCTCAATCTGTTTGTGGGCAGTTTCCTTTAGAAAGACATTTAACTTACTGTCACTATACGTGATCTCCTGCTATGTGCCAGGTCTGTGCAATATTCCAAATGAAACTTGCCATGTCCCACTGATGTCTCCTTTTGGATGTTTAGGATCTAAAAACCTGAGATCACCACAGTTAAAATACTTTAAAATAGTTAAGAAATTGCCTGTGTGTTTTTAAGTCATGGAGGTACCACCAGAGTCCTCCTGGCTGCTCAGAACCTTCTCCAGCTTGGCAGTCCTCTCTGTGTCATGCTTACAAAGCCAGGTCAAGACCTGTACACACCATCTTGTCTACAGACCAGCTTGTTTCTTGTTTCTTTTCTTGGATGGTAAGCATCACAGGGTTTTTAACCTGTGTAGCAAGCCAAGGCTGGCTGGTCTGGAGATGGATGGTGTAGGATGTAGTAACACTCTTGAGCCTCCTCTTTTCCATATCTGTTGATGTTGCATTTCCCACATAATGGGAACACAGCACAGATTAATAAAAAATGAAATCATGACATGAACCAGTTTCTTCTTTCTTGGTAAAACTAATGTGTTCAGTCAGACCATGTCAGGAATTCAGTGCCTGTGTTTGTTCTGGGATTCAACCCTTCTAAGCTTTAAATAGAGGCAAAGGAAACTTGCACTATAAAGGTGCATAATGAAGGAGTAGTGCCCTGTTGGTACCCTGTATGTGCCTGGAGAATGCTGTTGGGGAGGTATAGAGCTTTTAGAACCTAAAGCAGTCTGGTTGTGCACCTCTCACTCTTTGTCCTGACTCAGTACTCATCACTGCTTTTTTTGTGCTGCCATGCAAGGTTTTACCAGGCTCTAGTGGTGGAACAATGCTCAGCTAAGAGAAGGGGATTTCATGGCTGCTTGTTAAATATTCCCAAACACATTTGTCCCTTTACTCAGAAAGGCAGAGAAAGGAAAATGTGTCTTGGATACAAGAAACATAGGGCTGGTGAGAGATGGGACAAACATCTGAAAACCAAGTTAATGGACATGTGGAGATGTTGATGGGATGGCTTCTATTAAAACAGCAGTAATGAGATGTGAAGCTGAAGGTTTCTAGTGCTGGAGAGAGTTGCAGAAAGAAAAGTCTTAATGCTGCTGTAAGTAAGCTCCTGAGGAAAAGCTGTGGCTGACCAAATCATTCTTTCTTTGTACCAAGTTGTTCACCTAGTTCTCAGTAACCAGCTATAAACTAGAAGTCTTTGTAGAGTCAAAAAAGTTGGAAACTCAATCACTTGTGCAATCCTCTCGGTTCCTTTCTCCTTCACCCTTTTTATGGCCTCATGTACCATCATTTTCTCAACGCGTGAAACTTTGTTTAAAAAAAACCCAGGAATTTGCAGCCTCAAAATTATTCCCATTTCTGACACAGAAATGGAAAGTGCTTGAAACTGTTTTCTAGAAATAAATGAGCTGTCACTGATAGTGATGAAGATGTCTCGAGTGTACTTTTTCTGAAGTACAAAAAAGTAATAAAAATGCTTTGTATTTCCAGTGTTAGTTACAGGTTCTTTTTGTTCTTTTTCCTCTCCTGTTGTTTTTCTGCTTTAGTTTCAATGAATCTTTTATCAGTTTGCTGAGAATAGTCCTTAGGCCTTTAAAAAATGTTTCTTTTTAAACTCATGTAATTTTTTATTAAATCAGGAAAGGTTATTCCTTCTCTTTGTCTGTATATTTTCTAGTATTTAATATTCAGTGCGTTTACTTTCTCTGCCTTAAACCTTTCCTTATTTCCCTCTCATACATTGTTTTCTCTTGTGTATTTCTGTTCTGATCCACTTTTTTTTCTCCTACAGATACATTAAGAGATGAGAGTAATTTGGTCTCAAAATGTGTGTGATGGATTGTTTGAGAGGGTGTTCAGATGACAGTCATGTATAAGTTATCCTCAAAAGGAGGGTCCTTTAACAGGCTGGACAGTATAACTTGCTATCCCGCTCAAAGGGGAATCCTGGAGTTGTTTTTCCTTGGAATTAATACTCTGGTTTGTACTGAATTCTAACACATAATCTGAACTGTGGTTTTGCAAACAGTCTAAGGCAGGGTAAGTGCTCCTGAGATGGGGAGTGTGAGTTGGTTGTTTTTTAATGTGAACTTCTCGGTTTTAGCACAAGGGTTATGTGCCAGAGATGCACATACTTCACCTATGGTTATAAAGCACTGTTTACTTTTTTAGTGCAAACACAAAAGCCAACTGGGAAGGGATATTTCATAAACTCAGTGCTATTGTGTCCTCTGGTCTAAGCCATAAAACAAGAGTAACAGAGACGTTCCCTTTGAACTTGAAATCCCTTTCTAAGCTGCTGATCTAACCTAAGTGAGAGGGGGAGACTATACCAGCCAGAAAATTTCTCTTCTGGGTATTTTTCCCTTCCCGCCCCTTTTCTTTTTTTAAAGTCCTTAAGTGAGTTTGATGCTGCACCTCTGCCCATAAATTTAAAAAAATATTATCGTAATGTAGGTCAGTGAACTGAAACGCCACTGTACACCATGGGGGATTAAAGTCAGAGAGGCAGCCCTCTCCCACTCCTACTAGGTCATATGACAATATAAACAAGAAATGCAAGGAGCCTTCAGCTTTTTCTTGCCCTAATCCTTTGTTTATGCAGCACTTAAACTGACTTTTGGGGTCGTCTCTGTCTGGCATTAAAGCCCTAAAGCTTTTTGAAGTTTCCCTGAAGTTAATAAAATTAGTCTGCCCTCATTGCTAGGCCCCTTGCTGCTGCTTCAGAGCAGACTGCGTATCCCTTACTGTCTTTGTGGCATTTGGCTTTGCAAGTTCATATTTTATACTGAAAAAAAGAGTGTTTGAAAGAAAAGCAGAAAGCTCTCCCAAAAAGCTGTTCAGCTAATAGGCAAAGTGATTGCCATTGTAGATGTTCTGAGAACTCAAAGGGGATTAACTTAAAATCCCACGATAGGAGGTAAATTGCTGGTAAAGTAATTGGAAGTGTTGAGTTTCAGTTAGCGAGAGCAGCATGTATTTCTCTGCCTTTTTACAAAGCAAAGCTAAACCAAAAATTTAATTTTTCTTTTATTTTTTTCTGATGCATTCTTAAAATTCAGAAAATGAGCTTTCCTTCATAGCAATTCTCTGCTACACTCATTTGTTTTAATGCAAAGACTGATCCAGTTATCTTAGTTCCTGTTAGGACAGGCATTCTCTAGTTATTTTGTCTTTGTCAGGGATAAATTGATGGTAGGCTCACTGGAGGACATGGATGGCACAGGATGGGGTGTGTAGTATTTAGTGTGCAAGACTGAGACCCTGGGTCATAAAGATTTTATTCTGAACAGCCAGTCAGGTAAGTCACTGATCACTTACTATCTCAGCACCACTAAAGTGGTTTTGTTTCTAATGGCCTGTAGAGATGCCCAAGGAATCTTGGTGATACCTACAGAACATATTGATTGGGTAAAGGAGGGATTTTTTTTAATGAGTTGACCATTAGAGTGAAAAGAACACTGTAGCTGGAGCCCTTGGTTACTCTTCTATACTGAATGTACAAGAGCAAGACCCTAAAATGCACCTTTCTCTATAAAAGATGAGGGGTTTTTAATTCAAAGGTTTTAAGTGAGTGTGGCATAACTAAATGGTGATAGATTTTGTTTCTGTTCTAATAATCAATTAAAGGTTATCATTGCTGGTTTACTCTAAGGTACATGATGCCTGTAACACTTGTTCACAGAAATCACTGGAGTTTTTTCTGTCAGCCTTGCTGGGGAGGCTCTAAACTGAACCATGCTAGCCTAGTATGATTGCTCACCCTGTAATTCCATTTTTAATTAAGTTAACTATAACTTTGAAGTGCTCTTGGAAAAATAAAAGATGTTTATGTGGCCTTTAAAGTTGGTTTCCTGAGCCATTTGAGGGATAACTGCAAAAATAATAGATACATTGGAGAGTCTCCCTGGACCGTATTGTACCATCTGTATTTCAAGCATGGGGAAAAGAAACATGTAGCCAGCAGTGGACAAGAGGGATGAAGAGTTTTGAAATTCTTGCTTTAGGAATAAAAGATTTATGGGATGAAGTAACATTTTAATTTCTCCAGCTACTGCAACTGGAAAAAAAAATAGGTTTTGAGAATGTAAGTGCTTCTTCAGGTTGGAATTAACAGCTTCTTTTTCTTCTAGTCTTCTGTTTCAGACCCAAAGAAAGGTGAGTGTGCTGGAAAGCCTATCTCTCCCCCGTACCACCACCTATTACCAGGGCCTCTAGGAAAAGATATTATTCAGTTTTACATTTAAGCCAGGATGTTGCTGAGGAGTGATACTGCCATCAGTGGTTCACAAGCTATTTTGAAGCAGTGGGAGAGGTCAAACACAACAAAAAACCAGAAATGTGTCATTTTGGGGAGAGATGAGGAGTGGATGTTCGGGCAGTGAATGTTGTTGAGGCATCTGAGTGTTTCTGCCTACAGCCTTGGCTGCACCAGAGCAGAGCTGCCTGTCCTGCTGTCCTGTCCATGTGACAAAAGCAAGAAGGGCTGTAGATATTTCTCATCCTGCATCTGGTCTGGGACAGGGAGAGGTCCTGCCAGTGCTCTCTGATACTGCACAGCCCTTTCAAGGCTGTTTATAGCTGCGCAAGGAAGCTCTGTTTAAAATAAAACAAAAATGAAATTTCTGATGCTAGATTTACTACCATACTGAGATTGGCATTAAAGTAGAGGCATATATATGTAACAAAATAACAACAATCCTAGGGATTTGAGTCTGTATATGCATTATAGTTTATGGAGGAGACTGCAGAGAAGGACAGTTGCTTAATAAACTAGCAATACTTTGAGTCATCAATATTTTGAGTTCATTTAGACTGAAGGAAAGGAAGTGTTCAAAACTGGTTTTAATTCTTTAGTGTTCTAAGTCACTTTGGTCTTTAAAACCCTTAGGTGTAGCTAGAAAAGGCTCCTAAGATATGAAGAGGAGCTGCAACTTTTACCACAAAAAATAATCTTGGGAAGATTTCAGTAATATCCCCGTATTTATTCTGATAAATAAATGTTCTTTCCGCATCTACAAGGCAGAGTAACTCCAGGCGTTGGGTATACAAGGATATTCACACCTACAGGATTAGGCTCACTTGACTGCACCTTATACTTTGTAATGCCTAAGGGAGGGTTGTTTATCTTGCCTTACCCACCGACCTCACTGCCTCTTGTTCCTGATAGCTTAATTAAGAATTCAGCTTGGAATGGTTCTTCCCACTGGGTTACAAACCTTGAAATTAAAATTGGATACAATGGTCATAAGGCTCTTTGTTTAACAAATCAATATGTATGTAAAGGTGAATATTTAAAAGGCTCTATTTAGAAACTCTGTCATTCTTTGGAAGTGTAGCTGTTGAAGTGCAGGTCTGGAGCTAAGAGAAAGAATGTTTATGTAGGTGATAATGTACTTAGCTGTAGAATAAATAATGGAATAAACTTTTTGTGAGCATAGGTACTTAAGTGACTTTCATGGAAAGGTTTCAAAGCAGAAAAAAGATTTTAATTAAGTGATCTTTACAGCATGTTCTGATGCAGGTTTTATTCTTCCTGTATTTTGATAAGGGAGGTAGAAGCAGAAATAGGTTAATTCATGAAGTCTTCTATGGTTTTAGACACTAATTGCCTTAAACTCAGCAGTTTAGATGTCTCATCTGGAGTTTTGCTCATCTGGGGACAAATGGTTTGTCAAAGGCAGAGTGGTAGAAGTTGCCAAACTTAGCATGTATCATGGATAATTTCTTGTCACTTTAGATTGTAGATTTACAAATCCTTTTTTTTTTTTTTGCAGGTGATGGATGATTATAGTGTGATTGGTCGTTCGTTGTTTAAAAAGGAAACAAACATCCAGATTTTTGTGGGTCTGAAAGTGAAACTGTCTACAGGAGAAGATGGAATAATAGATGGTGGTTTTGGACAAAGTGGTAAATTTAAAATCCGAATTCCAGGTAGGTGCTTAGCAGCTAACAAATACTAATCTGTGTCAAGTGTAGAGGATGTTTCCATATTGCAAGGTGAAGTGCTACCAGTAATCACCTAAAGTTTTGAAATCAGCTCATACCCGGTTGGAGCACTGATCTGGTGGGGACCGTACCTCTTCTGATTACATGATGGAGGCTGTGACTTACAGTGTGAGACTGACTGGCCTGGAGCCACATCCCCTGTGTCAACAAGCTCAGGTCTCAAAATGACTTCTTGTTAAGCAGCAGTAACACAGAAACCATGCTGTGCCCAGAAAGGTTTGTGGTAATCTCTCCTCTCCTAATGTATGTATGATTTGCACTAGAGCCCTTCTGAACAAATAAAAGAAAGCAAACCTGCAATCATTTTTACCTGTAGCTACTTATTAAATATAGTATATTGGATGCAAGTTCCTTAAATTGGCTCTGTTCTGCATGTTATTACCTAACTTGCCTTCAAGCAAAAACTGCTTGATAAATGGGTTTTTGGACATCTTGAGAGTTTTTTATTGCTTGTGTCTCCTGGTTTTATAATACTATATATGACGGTATTTTTCATCCTTGGTGAATTACAGGAAGGATTTATGCCTCCTTAGGTTAGAGCATGGGAAATGATGGGTGCTAGAGTTTATAAGTGTCATTACTGGTTTGGTTTTTTTTTTCCCTTTCTGTTAAGGCAGGAGAGTCGTTCTGAGCCTTTTCAAAAGGAAATAATAGGTGTTGCATTTAACTCAGATTGCAGGATAAGATTTTAAGGATACTGGGCAGTACTTTTTGTATTTCTGTTGTGTCTTCAGCCCATTTGTACTAGTTAATTCCCCACCCTCTTAGGGAGATGAGAAAGATTACTTCTGTTGAACAAGTGGAGAAAAGAAATTATAATGTTCTATGACAGCAATCAACACAGCAATTGATCTACAGAGAAAGGTGAAGTTTCCTGATTTCTTGCAGAAGATGGTCTGTTTTCCATTTAACTTAGAACATGATGCAACTGCTCTAATTTTGACTGTCTGCAAGTTTCCTTTCTTCTTCCTATTACAAGATAAGAATTTCTGACTATATAAAATATCTCCTGTGTTCTATCCTAGCTGTACTTCTAGTTTTGTCACCAAATGCTAGACTTTGCAAATAGGTCTGAGAGCCTAATTAGCAAAAATACATATTTAAAGAAAAAGGTTGCACCAGATACATGTTTGCTTTTAGTTTTCTGGTATGGAAAAGCTTGTAGGGATTCACTGAGGTACATTTAGGTAGGTGATGAAATGATGCCTAGATGACCTTAGAGCTGAAAATCAAGATGATGTCTTGCTTTAAAATGTAATTATGTAATGTTCTTAGTAACTTTTCTCTCCCGGAGGCAAAAATTTGATGAACAAAAAGAACAGGAGGATGGCATTTACATTGCCATTTCTACATTTTTGGATGGAGGAAATGGTTCTTCCTGGGACAGAGAAAAGCCTTATAAGGAGTCTTTGGCACCCTTGTGGATGTAAGCAGGAACTGTAATTGTGAACCAGCAGTTACACGAAGAAAATTGTGTATAGATTTAGATAATGGCATTTGGCTCTGTCTATTGAGTTAGTGGGAAGAAATGATACCTTTCACCAAGGTGTTCATTATCTAATCTTGGTTGCACTCATCTGATGTTTAACAGCAGACCTTGAAACAGAGGACCCTTTATGGTTTGTTCTTTCAATGAGAAGGATATGTAGCAGAATGCTAGAATTTAATACCTCTCTAAGGTAGGCAGAATAATACAACTTAGTTTGCTTTGCTTTAGTCTGGGTCAAACTTGGGTACTCTTGTTGTCTGGAAAGAAAAGGCAATAGGTTAAATTAACTCAGGTTAAGAGTATCAAGGAATGGGAAAGAAGCACAGAATTTGAAAGAGCCTAAAAACCTAAACCTAAAAAAAATTAGAGCGTATCTTTAAGAGCTGCAGAGATTTGGGTGTAGGGGGAGGGCCCCATTGCTATGATGCTGCTTGAGTCAACTGCAGTTCACATTCCTTTGTTAGATCAGTGTTGCTTTTTTAATGTGTCTGCATCCTGTTTGTGGGTTGGGGTTTTTTTAATTTAACCGGTCAGACTTTTCTCTCCCTTACCCCCCCAAACTATTCTTCATCCTTGCCTCCTCTCATACAGTCTCTTACAGACTTTTTTGTGAAGAGCTTTTTTTGGATTTTTCTGAACTAATTTTTCTGTGACTCCTTTGCAAATGTATCAGAGAGTTGGGAGGGAAGGGAAGGAAATGTCCAGGCTAAAAACTGCCTTGTACTGCCTCAGCCTGGTATTGAGTCAGTCCTCTCATATTTAAAACCGGTCTTGAACTCTGGAACTGAGTTAGGTTGCTCAGCCAGTTGACCTGATGCTAGCTGATGGCTGGTTTTAGAAACAAACCTCTCCATAGCAGTAAAAATCAAGTAGATGTGTCAGAGATTTGTGTCCTGACTACTAAAGGTAATGACAGACCATGGCACATCTTAGGGTGTTGCATGGTCCCACTGGTGCCAACAGCACCCACTCACACGAGCAGGTGTTGGGCTCTCCTGGTGTTGTTCCATACTCACTTGGAAGTGGCTTGTGTTTGATCAGCCAGTGACAATGACTGATCAGCCTGGGAACATTGTCTTATGTCATCTGTGGGCTGAAACTTGGCAGACCACAACTGGGAATGGCAGAATGTGGATCTGTTTCTTATTCTGGCACTGCTTGTGTGCAGCAATAAGGCAGATACTTCTCTCTGCTCTTCTGCTCTGTGAAATGGGGGTAATTACTATCCATTCTGGAAAAAAAAACCCAAAATAATGAAATTCCTGATTTAGATTTATTCCAGGCTTAGAGCATTAATATTTCTTGAAAAGATGTAATTATCTTTCTTTAGAGTACAAAAAACAAATCTAGAGTACAGCATGCAATTGGAAGTTCCTCAGTCCCTGAGAGATGTCAGTAGTTTGGAAGAAATTCAGGGAAGAGCAGCAAGAATGCTGGAGAGGCTGAAGGGATTGATTTATGAGGGAAAGAAGATGAAAAGAAATGCATGAAACTTGGTTAAATGATGTCTGAGCAGGAGATATGATTATCTGCAAGTATTTGAAGAACATAACAGAGAAGAATCCCTTAGGGTGGTCCAAGGAGGCGGAAGCAAAGCTTAATAACATGAAATAAAGCAAAGTGTGACTTGGCTATTGAGAGATGTTACTTAGCAGAGATGTCTTGCAGTGCCAGATCATCTTTGCAGAGGAAGATGATGAATTCCAATTTGACAATATTCATGTGTCGTTTGCCTGGATGTTTGCTTGTGCAAAAACGGGCAGGCAGCAGGGTGGTGGGTGAAAGTACGATTTATTTTTCATCTCACTTCTGGTTTTGTGTCCAGGCATGCTTTTATTGCTTGAATGACAAGGTATAACCTACTTTCTAGAATGTTTGCAGCAGCATCTGAAAGAAAAAAAAAAAGTATTTGCTGGCAGATCTGCTGTTCTGTAGGGCTCAGTTGTGGAGCTGTTTGTGCTTTAACTGAGGGCAAAGTTTCAAGGCCTGTTAATTGACAGGATGACGCTTCCTTTCCAGACTGGTTGCATGATCAAATGCATAAAAAGGGGGACATAATCTCTAAACTCACAAGAGAGTTTTGCTTAGTTTAACGAGCTGCTTAAAAAGCAAACAGGATTTGAAAGGCAATTTAAACTACACTGCTTTTAAAGTTATTCTTTGTGTGGATGAGGGAGTGAGCTACTGATGGGGCACTGCTTGCTGAGGTGGGTGATATGTGGCAGCTGTTTTAGTTGTAAATGGAACACTGTATAGGGTAAATGAGTGAAAAGTATTGTTCAAGAACAAGTTTGGGGAGGCAGGAACTGTATGTTTAAGTGTTTTATTCTAAAGAAGATAAAAGCTAACAATGACAGTCTTTGGAGAATGCTTATTTCAACATACCTTGCACCAAGGAATGTTGTGCCAGTTGATAAGAAATTTAGAGGAAAGTTCAGCAAATCATTTGAATAACCTAGTGCTAATTGTGGATTTTATTTAACTGTCTCTCACCCAAGAACTGACCCTGTAAAACTCTGCTTGGTTTGCAAAATCATGATCTGTTGATGTGTGTCTTGACATCTTCTGAAAGATTGACTTTAGATATGCCCATTTCTTTGGTTTTGGCTCATTGCATTTGTCTTGTGCTTGATTGTTGTAAAACACAGCAACTTTTTAAATTTAATTGGAGCATGTGATATCTCAGGCATGGTTCACTTTCTTTTCTGTCTAATTGCTAGTGAAGTGTTCATCCTTTCTGAGGTACTGCAATGCGTTCGACTGCCATTCTCCTTTTAACTAAAAATTGCTATACATGACTTAGTTAAGAGCTACCTTATTTCTTAATGTGAAAGAAGCAGTGCATATCTAACACTCCTAAGAGCTGAACACATTTCTGAATTGAGCAAATTTAAATGTAATAAAAGACACTTTTCATAAGAGATACAAATGGGAATATTGGAGTACAAGCTTTGTGGCTTTGCTGTTCTTTTTAGCCGTACAGGATAACAGGAGTTTTAAGTTCCTTAAAACAGGTGAAGACAAACTAGTTTATGACTTTGTCTTTTGTTGCCAGTAACTTTTTTGCCTTGCACTTGAGAGAACAAGTCCATTTCAGTGTTTCCACTCTTTGTCGTGGTAAGAGGGATTGAATGTGCCATAAAAGTCTGTTCTGAAGTAACAGCACAGATGTGCTCCCTAACCCAGGACACGGCACCTCTGGATCCTGCAGTGTTGGTATAACATGGCATAAAGGATTATGCAGAATTAAGCAAAGTGTCTTGTTCTTGAGAATTCCTTGTATTCTTATGTGTGGAATCAAGGGTAGAAATGCAGAATATGTTTCTCCTTTAGCATGTTGTGGATTTGGTGCATCTTTGGTGTTTTTATATTTTGCCACTTTTTTCATTGGATGATATCCCACACTGGCTTGCAAAGTGCTTGATGATGTAGTGGGAGAGCTGTGATGTAAGAGCTGTACATGAACAGCACTACTCTGCTCTGAATAATTTCAATTCCAGTTAAAAACTGAGGGTTTTAAAGTGGAATTCAAATTTTTTCAGTATTTTTTAGTGCCTAAGCAGGGAAGTTGACTAGAGGTTGAATAGCATGAGGGAAATTAAAGTTATGTGAAGATTGAAAAATGCAACAGTAGAATAATTTGTGTATCACATTGTCTTCTGTAATCTCCTCTTTAAGAGCTATCTTAATTGTTTTCTTTTTTGATATTCAGGTTTTTTTTATTACTATTCAAGGCATATGTCACTTTGTTCAGGTAGGTCTCAACACCCCAACGTAGCTGGCATTTGTGGAATATTACTTTCAGGGGTTTGGGTTTTTCTTAACAACTGTAGGAGACAAGCTTTAAATGGTTGACTGTAGATAAGTGTCATATTCCCAGCTCTGTGGTTTAGAGGGTACTCCTTACTGACATCAGCAGGAATGGGGCAGTCGAAACCTTTTCATGGCACTGAGAATAATTAACATCCTGTCACTAAGCAGCATACCTTTTTTGTGGGAGATCTTGACATTTGGAATTCTTTGCTTGTGTTGCATTAGAATAGGATAATCTTCTCTTAGGCCAAATAGAATTTAGGCACATTTAATGTCCTTGTTTTCCCAGCCTGGCTCCTGTTTTAATAAAGGAAAATAAAAAATTGTTGGCTGCAAGGGTCTGGTGGGTTGCCATCCCTGTCAGAATCAGGTGAGGCTGAGCAGGATTTCAGTCAAGAGGAGAAACAAAAGCCCGGGGGCAAAGAAATCTGTGTAGCTGTGTTTTATTTAAAAGCTGGAGATTAGCTCTGCTTGTTCTTTCACAGTCTCTTTTCCCTTACCCTCTAAACCAAACAAAACCTAAAATCCTTAAGGGGTACTTCAGGCATAAATCTCCTTCTCTCGGTTTTGTGAAAGTTGGCTGGTGTACTGTGGACAGAGGCTGGGAGAGGATTGCTGCCAGGGAGGCATCACTTCCTTGTGTGATCCCCTCTTGAGCAGATTAAACTGCAGTGATGTGGAAGTCCTGGTGACCACATAGGAACTAGGAATTTGTACTGCATTTACACAGCAAGGTTGGCCTGAAGGAATCGAGCCTACCTTTTGAGTAGTGACATCGTGTGAGCCCATATTGACCTTTGAAGCTGAATAACTAGCTTTATTGGCCTCAGAGTGTTCTTATGGAATCAAAGTCAAGATTTGTGCACATTCCTTCTGAATGAAAACAGAAGTCAGGAAATGTTAAGTTACTAACTGCCTGTCTGCCTCGTTCATGTTAGGATTGGGAGATCCTGGTCTTGTCTGCAATGACAGAATTGCAGGAATCTCTGAACTCAGAGCTCTGGAGGGGGAATGTGTTGATAGTAAGATTGGTTTCACAGGTCATTGCACACTAGAGCAGATGCTATTCCCAGGGGAGGTTATGACTCTTCTTTGGATTTGAAGTTTCCATTGGAGTGTGTGTCCAGCAGGTTGTTTTTCTGGGATCAAGCAGACGTGGATTACGGAATTAGCAGGCATCAGGTGATGGAGCAGCATTTGAGTGTATCTGCAAGAAAAGAGTCCAGCTCCTGTGTGAGCCCTTGTGTTGGGTACAGGGTAGGCTACACTGTGATCCTCTGGGTCATTGAAAAGAATGAGAGGGAGCCTTTTATTTTACTGCCACCCACCCTTTCTATTCTTGTGCAAGAGGAGCTTAATGGAAGTGCCATTAGTGCAACAGAAGGAGCATTGCTGGTTCTGCAGCACATGATGTTCCTGCAGTATTTCTTCCCTACTCACCACATCACACCAGTGACCATCACACTCCCCTCGAGGGCAGGGCTGTTGGTGGCCTCCAGGAAGAAGTACTATTGCTCTCTGACCTATCCTTCATGGCAGTAAAGAGCAGTGTGTACTGAACCCTTTTTGCTCCCCTGAGTAGCAAAGCACCTCACACTTGCACAAGTGTGAGCTCAGCCCCAAAGCAAACTGAGCTTTCACTCTGGGTTTTGCTGCCTGTTGGGCTCATGTTCAGTTTATTTCTGTACTACTCAGTAGAGTTTTTCTGCTCAGTAGAAATGTTTTTCTCAGTAGCATGTTTTTCTGAGCTTACTGTTTGTATGTGGAAAGCAGTAAGGATGTAGGTGCTGCCTCAATCTGTAAAGAAAATTACCTTTAAAAGACAGGAGGGTGAAGTTAAGCATTTAAAACTTCAGATGTAAAAAAGAATATCTTAATAAGCTCGCCATTGTGAGATGCATTATGATACCAGCTCTAATTAAGTGATTGCATTCCTCACACTGACACACACAAGGAAAACTTTGCTGGTTTTGGGTGATGCTTTGTAATTGACCTGTTGTCCTGTACTGAGGGATTTTTTTTCTCCTCAGTGAGTAATCGACTTCTTTATTTTTTGCATTTCACTGGAGTCCTACTGTAAATATGAAATTAATTATTTGTGCTATTTATGGGGGAAAAAATCCTATTTAAGAAAAGAAAAGAATTCCAGCAGATGGGATTTGTTTGACCATAGGATATCTTAACTTCTACAGATTCTACCACTTGGGAAAGGGAAAAAAACCACAACCCACAACCAAAAGAAACCCCACTTGGCAATCACTTGGGTACATTTTCTTTTCTTAGTATTTGCTTCCAATCTCCACTGAGTCTCCCTTCACTCTGACTGAGATTTTGCTAATGCTCTCACTTCTCTCCTGTTTGCCTCTCTTCTTTATTCATCTGCTACTGCGTCCCCTGCCCATCTTTCTTGGTCTCTGAAGTTGGATGCCAGTAACAGCTTATTTTGCCTTCAAATACTTCTCCCAGCTTTTTCAGGCTTCTGTAGGGATGTGCAAGGTAGAGGCGATTTTTCTGACCTGTGGATGTTCTAGTGCTGCAGTATTGTCAGCTCTTGAAAGGAAGGGCTGAAGGGAAAATCCAGTCTAGCTCTGTGCCTGAGATTGCCCTCTGCAGATGGAGGCTGTTGGGAATTGAGCTGCCAAAATAGTCTGCTCCAAGTGCATTCTAATTAAGTTTCCCTTTTTGCCTCCAAGAACAGCAATTGCTCTACTAGTTATCCTGAAGTTAAGTTTCAAATCCCTGTTTCAAAATAGAAAAATGCTATAATAGCATTTGTTTATCTTAATTTGAGGATAAAATCGGGATCTGATAGTGTGGAGAGAGCTTGGGAGACGACTGTGGGTTTTTATAAGTATTTTTGAAACTGAACAGTTGTTTCAGTTGGCAGTGACATTGGTAGTCAGCTGTCCAAAGTACTCACGATGGTAAGCCCCCAAAGAAGGATTTTCCTTTTATTAAAAAAAAAAAAAATCTGTAAAGATTGTTTCTTTTCTTAGATAAACTCAGGTCATATATAAGATTCTCCTAAGCCACAAGAGCTAGATACATAAATTAAACAAACTGAGATTTGCACTCAGTTGCATGTTTTTAGGATCTGGGATTTCAAAAGAGGTGCACTTATCTTGAGATTTGTGGTAAAACTGGGAGCTGGAAATGCTGCTGTGTATAATAACCTTACTTCTGTGTAGAGTCTCTTGTGGTCATAAGTCTTTCCAGTTAATCCAGGCTTTGTTATTATGTAGTTATTGTGGAAAGTTGCATTCCCTGGGAGAAAATAAGCATCTTGCATATTGAGGGCTGTTACTTTGGTGAATTTTGAATAATTATACCAGCAAGTGTAAGCTTTTGGAGCCTATTGCCCAGTGCAGCTCTCTGGCAGGACAGATCTGCAGTGGATGTGGCCAAACAGGCAGCTCTATTTGCCTGTATTTGTTCTCTGTGATATCCCATCACCATTAACTTACTTGGGCACCATTTCCAAATTATCTAATACCTTTTGGCTCCGTGCTGCTGTTATGTAAACTGCCCCTGTCGGGCTGTCGTGAGTCTTCCCTCACGTGCTTCAGAAATCCTTTGTTCAATGGGGTTCCTTTGCTGAAGGTTACCTTTTTGAAGAAAAAACAGGAAAAAAAATCCAACATGTGGGTGGGAGGCAAAATTAAATATTCAGAATGAGGAATTGAACGAGTTTATTTCCCCTATAAAAGCAATCCTACCCTGTTTTGTATATGTGATGGTTCCATAAACACACAGCTGCAGAATAGAACCATATTCAGGTTTTAAAATTTCTGCTGGACTTTTATTTTGGATATTTTTCACTTTAAGTTGGAGATGCCTTGCACAGTCACTACAACCCAAATATCCTGTTCCTTACAGACGAAATTCTTCATTTAATTTTGGCTTCACTGGGTTTATGCTGCTGAAGTTGCAAACAATTTGGATTAGAACAGGACACGGAACAACACGATTGCTCTTACTTTCATGAAATAGTAGAGGAGTTTAGTGTGCCACACATGCTGCACACAAGAGCAGGATGCATTTGCTGCCTTCTGTCCGTTCTTTGTTGTTGTCCTTTTTAGGTGTTTCATTTTGCAAATTCAATACATGCTTGCTGTAATTTCAAGTGTGAAAACTTTTTTTTTTTCTTGAAAAAGCATATAACTAACAGTGGGTTTTATTACGTGTCTCTATGGTTTGGCTGAGCAACCTTAGAGCATCAAAAGATAATAATTTGGTAATACCTTGTATCTCCTAGAAGAAATGGGAAAATATATATATATGTATATTTTTTGTTTTGTTCTCATATACTTGCCTTGGCAGCTTTGGGATGCTTCAGTGAGTGCCTTGAAAAAATGTACAGAAGGAACAAAATACAGTTTCTTCTGAAGAGTAAAAAGCCATAGATGTCATAAAAATTTCTGTTGGTTTATTGCTGCTCAGTTAAGCATTGTCCTTCTGGGTAGGAAGGGCCCTTTTTCTTGCTGAGGACTTAGCTGATGTCAGTACTGCTAAATGTGAGGGATTCAGAGGATCCCTATGGATTCAGGTACAAGACCAAATTGCCCAAACATGGTACTTTTTAAAGTGATCCTTAAATTCTCCCCAAAATGTGCAGGGGATTTACACAATTTATAATTGTTTCTTTCTATGTTTAAGGTGGACTTTTACTTTGAAGGGTTACTTTTTTTGGGAGAGATGACTGAAATACTCTGTAGACAGGTGGGCCAAGGGTTTCAGGATGAGCTGGTCAGGAGGAACTCTCTCTGTGCTATTTGTAGTGGGCAGCTTTCTCCAGGATCCCTCTTGTTTACGTAGACAAAGGAAGTAGAAGCCATGAATCTAAATTTTGTGTTGCCAGGTCTGTAGTTTATTTCTACAATACCAAAGAAGGAATTATTTCCTTCATCTTTATTTCTTGTGTGCGAAACGGGATGCCAGTTTTTGGATGTTACAGTTCTCACTCACGGCTTTGCAGTATCTGGGTGGAAAATACTTAGGTTCCAAGCCTTTACATATCTTTGATCTTATTAAAAGTCTCCACAAGGGTCACTCATGCATTCAGGTTGCCCCCTCACCATGAAATTTCTCTCCCTTTCTGTAAACTGTTTGTGCTCGTTTACTTGATTTTGATCGTTCATCCCCTGGGCCTTTCACCTTCCCTTTCCACCAGTGTTTGTTCTGATAGCTTTTTGAAGTCTGAGTAAAAACATACACCACAGGGGCTTCCTGGAGGCATAGAGCTTTGTGGTTTGCAAATTGTAGAGTATTTGAAGTATTGACTCGCAACAGTGGCCAGTACGCAGTGGATGAGAACTGTTGTGTGACAAGGACGTTAACCTTGAGAGCCTGATCCATGTTTTGAGTTTGGGGACAAAAAAAATAGTTGTTCTTAATAGTGTGCATTGATTTCAAGGAAGTCTGTGTAAAGCAGTCTTTGGTTTGTGTTTTCACAAAGGGATTTGAGTGTTTAATAAAGAATAGGAAATAACTGGAGCTTCAATGGACCTGTTTTGATAGGGGGGGCTCTGCTGTAACATGATTTTGTATAATGTTACACATAAGCAACAAAAGCATTTCCTGCCTGTAGCTACAGTATTATTGCATTTAAAGAAAAAATATCTGCAAAAAATACTTTTATTAGTACTTAATACGTGGAATAAAAGTTATAGGTAAAGTAGAGAAGACCATCATCCTGCTTAGAAGAATCTTTTGTATAATATCTGAAGTTGTAACTTCAATCCCAAGAATTCCAGATTGCATGCTTTTGTGCTATGGGTTTTATGACAATTTTTTTTTTAACCTCTGATTCCTCAATTCCCTCACCCCTTTCCCCTCATCCCCCTCAACTATTCCAGATTAGCAAATCAAGACAATTTGGTGATTTGGAGAACCTGTTCTCTCCTGTTACAACTGATGAGTTACCCAGTTTGATTTTTTTTTTTTTTCCTTTATGTTTTACCCTAATCCATTTTTACTTTCCCCTCCCTGATCAATTCCCTCTCTGGCCATTTGACTTTTCTTAACTTCTGCAGCCCCTTTCCCTGTCCTTTCCCACACAATCCTAGGCAGCCTCAGCTGCTTTTTAAGGGGTTTTTTATAAGGTAAATATATAAATGTATATATATGACCTATGCCATCCCTTTGATCAGTTTGTTGTTCTGTCCTAAACTGTGCCATTGTATGTAAATAAAGAACATTGTGTGGTGCAGGCTTTTGCTGTGCACCTGAGGATTTTTAATTCAGTACGAGTTTGCTGCCAGGTATTTACTTCTCAGTGCATTTGTTTACCTTCTCAGTTTTCTGTCTGTGAAAGAACAACAACATTCTCTCTCCCTAATATGGCCAGTTGATGCATGGATGTGTTAGGCAAGGGACTGTTTGCCTGCTGAAGTATCAACTCATCAGGATTGGTATTACTGCATGAATGCAGCCTGAAGAATATGCATTTGTTTTCTTTATGATTGCAATGAATTATCTTTTCAAGCTCCCACAATGGTAACACAGGCTGTGCCAAGCAGCATGTGGCAGGCTTAAGAGAAAGAAGATGTTTTTTGAGGACTGAAAATGTGCTAAAGAATGCAAGTTCCTGCTGACAGGAGAGCAGGCTGTATATCATGAACTGGGGATTTTCTTTTCATGGCTCATTACAATTGACTGTTCTCACAAGTACCTCCTTAGAAGATGTACGAAGATTACAGTCCCTTTGGAGTTCATGTGGAAATTGATGCCTGCTTCCCCAGTCCTGGACTTCTTTCCCCTAGTTTTTCTTCATATTTTCCTTGTTATGCTCTGAAGTGAGTAGTTTAAGGACATAATGTAATTGGATTTAGTTGGGGGTTTTATTTTTCTGTCTTGAAATTGCACACATTCAGAGCAAGATTGACTTTTTCAGTAAGTTATCAGTGTTTTTATTTTTTACTTGAAGTGAAATTTAAGCTTGGATTTATTGACCCAGGCTCTCTGTTGAGCTACTCTTCCTTTTAAGAGAAGTTGAATATTTTTAAGAACATTTTTCCGTTGACCAAGGCCAAATAGAAAGTTTTTTTGAGAAAATACTAAAATACGTATATAATTTAATATTTTCCAATTTATTCCTGTGAAAAATCAAATTAATTCCTCACATCTGTGAAAATACAACAACTTGACTGTTTCTGTTCAGTTGATCGTTGTGCAATTCACTAATATTTAATCTTAAATATGTGATTAGATTTCAGAGTAAATGTATGCTGGGGCAAAAGCAGGAGTGAGTCTCTTTTAGAACTTATTTCTTATAAGCACAGGAAAAAAAAAGGTTTTATTTGGCATTTGGAAAAAATTATAGATAGATTAACAACAGATTTTAAATGTCTTTTTTCTGTAAGATTTTGAGCTTTAATAAATACTGATACTTGTAAGAAGACTATGCTGTAGAGTTTTGCAAATGAGTTTGGTTGAATAACCTTATTTTCCCTAATCTTCATAAAGGAAGGGTAGATTTGTAATGCACACAAATGATTGCTTCTCGGGTGACTGAGAGAAATCTTGTAAACATGGTGGGGAAGGGTCTGTGTTACTCAGACTGTGAAGTTTCCTGGTTTTGCTTGCAGATGGCTGGGAATCTTCTGTTAAAGACCTGTGGATTCCCTCTGTATTTAAAGCTTTTACTCTTAGATATTAGTTTGATTTCAGGACACACATACATATGGATGACACATAGAGTAAGTAGGAGCATGTTATGGATTCCCTGCTACTTTCATTGAACCAGGTAGTTGGAATTGGCTTGGGGAGAAAAAGGAGGAAAAGACCATCTGTAAGCAAATTGATGGAGGGTATTTCAGTCCACCCCTGCCGATTATTTCTAATTGAAGCTGTCTGAGCCAGCCTTAATACAATTTGGTTATCGCCAGCCAGAAGGATTTTATTTATGGAACAGGGCCTGTTGGAACTTCCTCCGACCCCGGAGAAGCTGTGAATGGGAGAGAGCTGATCAAGCAGGCATGCCTGGCTAGCGTATGCATTTCTTTAATAAGGCAGGGATTGATGTCTTTTGCAGTTCAGGGGTTAGGTAAACAGCAGTCCCTCGGTTCAAGGCTCTCCATGTTCGGTTGTTTGTTTATACGGATCTCAGAAGGTTAGCTTAGCCTTTTTGACATCCCCAGGGAGCTTTCCTGACCATGCTATAACCTCATCTGCTCCAAAGTTGCTCAGGAGGTGTCACATCACCTTTTAGGAAAGGTACTGGCTGAGTGGAACGTGCAGCTCGGAGCTGGTCTCGAGGAAAGATGGGTGTAATCAGAGTGGTTGGAGCACTGGGTCTGTCTTCAGGAACTCATAAATAATTTGCACGTGCAGCGTACGTAACTACTGTGCTTTCATTCTCAGACTTGATACTTGCACACAAAGATGACTGCAGCATGCAACTCAGGCTCTTACTGAATGGCAGTTCTGAGAAATCAGTGACATACGTGATTAATTTCACCAGAACTCTGAGGTTGTCTTACTAATTTGTGCTTCTATTGACTTGGCAGTGGTAGCCCATTAAATTGGATGTGTTAAACCCCAAATAAATAAGTAGCTATGTTAATAATTTTTTACTAAAAAAATTAGTGATGGTTGTGTGTTGAACAATACAATACAACAAAAAGCATGCATCTCATTAGGCTCATTTTCATAGCTATTGTATCCCAGTGTTCTTCCTCCACAGAGGATGACAATGGTCACATGAGAAATGAGAAGGGAATGGTGCAATTTCATCTGGGTCTTATTGCAGTGTAGTTCTGATGAGTAGAGTTGTTCTGGAATTGGAGGATGAGTTTGCTCAGGGTTGGAAGTGTGCTTTATCACATGTGGGACTGGCTGCTTTTAAAATGTGACATGTTATGAAGTTGGCTTAAATCCCAGAATTTGTTGAACTAGTTTTTGCTGATTTGATGTCTGGTTCTTTGTACTTCATTTTTCTGCAGCACCTTCAGTCTGTAGCCATGCAGACCCAAACTGACATTAATAAACTGGCTGCACGCCTACAGCACAGCTTGTGAGATATGCTCTTGTACAGATGGGGAAACTGAGGCACAAACATGAGCTGTTAATGGCCACTGGACATTTTTGAGAGAGCAGAGGTCTGTACTGACCCTTCTTGTCTTGTAACTCCCAGCGTTGTGCTGCTTGACCTGCCACGTCTTTGTTTCCTTGAGATCAGTTTGTGCACTCCTAGAGCTTCTCAGGAAACCTGAACTTTGTCTGGTATTCTCAAGCAGGACGGTGCTCTGAAAGTATCCTGTCCTGTACAAATCCATATGGGTGGCATCCCAGCTGAAGGGTGTTCAGAGTGGGAGGGGGAGGTCACTTCCATGCTGGCTGAGGTTTCAAAGTGCCAAAATATGAACGTCTTGTCGCTTTTAAATAATGTGTGGGGTCTGACTTCGATGTTGGGTTTCGTATTTAATCAGTATTAATATGATAACAGGAATGTGACAACTGAAGCGAACACAAAGAGATTATCTTCTTAGCCAAATGCATCCATTAGCTAGGAAATATAGGTTTCTATTAAATGAAGCGGACAGATGGAGTATTGGAGGTGACTGAGAACAGGAGGGGGAGTGGGCTAAGAGGTGAAAGTTGAGGTTTAGAAAATCTCTATAAAAATAAAAACAAACCATCCATCTTGATGGCTGGCGTTTTACCCTCCCGCTGCACTTTCAGGATGGTGCTCCGATTCCTATCAAGAACATCATGCTGAAATTTAATCTAACAGAGCACTTACTCCTGCCAAACTCTGGCTCAGCAACTGCTCCACGCCCCCAGAAAGAAGTGGCTGACAAAGCTTCAAATACAGGACAGTGTTGTGCCATCTTCAGGAAAGCTGCTACTTTGAGATCCCAAGGGAAGACGGATTGTCCCTCTAGTCTTTTTTTCTTTTTCCTTTGTTTTTGCTAGAGAAGCATGTTGGGGAAACAAAATCATGTTCCAGCATTTCAGAGCAGTTGTAAAGTAAATTATTCATCTTGGTGTGTGTATGTATAGGAATCCTCGTCTAATAACTGTTGTAACAATGTTTATAATCAGTGTTTGAAACCAAGGTTATAATAGTATAAATAATTTTAGATAATGCAGATAACAAGAAGAAAATAATATAATTAGAATTTTACGAGGTGGACAATTCACTAAGATAGATGGAGTAACACAATACATTAAAAAAAATAAATCTGTAACAGCGCAAACACGACATTGGTGACAGGAAACATCTGCATTGCCAACCATCCCTGGGCTGGCCACAGCCTCACATCTGCACCACCAGCCTGGGAGCTGTGTGTGCTTCATTGCATGAGTGCACATCAGACCCTCTGTTCTGCTACAGAGGTTTGGGTTATTTTCTTTGAGGGTTTTGTATTGGTTTTAAGTCTATAAGCATTTTACTTGAAAAAGAAATTGAAGAAACTGTGTAGGATGGTGGTGCCTAGGTAGAGTGGACTAAGTGTGAACAAACTGTAGTTCATTTTTTTGAAAGCTGTTTTGAATTGGACCTAATTACTGTCGTGGCAAATTCTGCATGTGAGCAGTGAGAGTCTGGTTGGCTGCAAACAATTTTTCATTGCTCGTTCTTATCTTTCATCCCATTTTGATTTTGCTGCCAGTGATTATTCCTCCCCTGGATTTTGAGGAATGTGCCAAGCTTCCTCTGGCTAAGCTTTGTGTGGAGTTTCAGATTTGGTGATGGTGAGGAATAGGAGAGGGGAAAAATATGTGGCAGGAGGGAGAAGCAGCATCACTCTTCTGTCTGGTGTTTCCAGGCTTCACACAGTCTTGTAAGTGAACTTTACGTTCTTTTACTTAAATTCATTCTTTTTGTCTGCATTACTTCTGCTTGATTTTTCTCTTAAGCCTTTAGGTGCTAACAAAAATGGGACATGTGGAAGTCCAGAGTGGACTTTTCTTGATCCTCTACACTTAGCCCACTGTGCATCTCTAAGCTGGTGCCAAATTAACAGTGACTGGTTTATTTGGGCAGCACAAACTGTATGTTATTACCATCTCTGGATCCAAGAAGCTTTTAGAAATTAAACTTTAAAACCAGATTGGGTTTGTATTTTCCCATAGTCCATGGTGTTCCTTCTTTATATATACTGATTTCTTTTCCCCCCTTCCTCAACATGCAGTGGGTAACAGGAAGGAGAAGAAGATCTCGGAGAAGGTGTGTAGGGATGGGTGGTGGTGCAGAGACGCCCGTGCCGGCGGTAGCAGAGGGAAGGCTGTGGCAGGGCCCCGTTCCCAGCAGGGAGGTGTGTGCTTTGCTGGCTTCATGAGGGGGTGCAGAGCCATTTTTCAGGCTGTCCTGTCATTCCTGCTTGGGAACCTGACACATGGGCCTACTTTCTTGCTTGTGTTGTTTTTTAGGAGGGAGGTGACTGAGCGGCTAGCCCCTTGACGGGGCAGTTTTAAAACATTCATAAAACTTTTATTGGGCTGCCACCCTTACTGATAAATATTTTCTGAGTTTATGGGCTTATTTTAAGGATTGAAGCTTAATAGCAGCTTTGTAGCCCTGTCTGTCCCCAAAATAGCCTCTTGGCAAGCCCCATTCTGGAGGCTGCCGTGCTTTCCTAGGTCTTTGGAGTTTCTTCTTCACTAAATTATTACCCTTTTGCCTCCTTCCAGCTTTGTCTGACTAAATGTGACCAACTGTTAAACGAGTCTTTCCCCTTCCCCCAGCCTTGCTGAAAGCTGATGCTGTGTACCCGTATTTGGTCATCCTGAAAGGAGAAAGATTGCAGTAGTTATAAATTAATTTCTTTTATTAAATTGGTTTTGTTAGACCTGTTTTATATGAGTCTTACTTATCAGCCTTCTCTTAAGGCTGCATGTAATTTTAAGATGGTACAGGCTGGTGGCGTTTCAGACATGTACTGGCACTTTTCAGGCACTTTCTCAATGTGCTTCCACAAATATAAAAGCTTTACAGCTCATCTCAGCATTTAAGTGGGGAAGCCAGTGGGCTTGCAGCCAAGGCTGTACAAAGGAATGCTGTGTGCAGTGCTTGAAGGAAGATGGAGCTGCAGTTTGAGCATCCCTGCCATTTGATTTCACTGTGTTGTGTCCAAAGAGGTTTCATGGATTTCAGAATGGGCTTTTGCTCAGCACTGACTCAAGGCAGCATGTGCATTTTGGCTGCCCTGGGAGAGCCACCTATGGATCCCCATGTGTTCCAGCTCCTGAAAAGTGAATTTTTTTAGCACCTGGAGCACTAGGACGTGTTTTGGTCTTTTTGTATCCCAGTACAGTTGCTGATCCCCCTTCTTTTCTTACTGGAGACAGTTGTAATGCCTAGAAGGAAAGTGTGGGACTTCTTTTCTCATTTGCTCAGCTGTGCATTATGACACTACTTTCAATGACTGATTTCCTGAACAGCAAACCTCTGGCACATGGTATTGTATTCTGGTATTTTGTTGTCTTATCCCGAGTTTTTTGGGGTTGTGAGTCTTTTTCTGTGCAGGAACCCCTTTACCAGCATATGTGGTTGTTGGTCCCTCAGACATGCTCAGAAAAGTGCCATGGGTAGGAAATAACTTAAAGGTTGGGTTCAGGAGTATTTGTGGACTAGTCTGTAGAAGAGACAAAGATAAAATAAGAGCTTCAGGACAAGTGAAGAGATCAAAATAGACTTTATCTCCCTTAAGAAGGTCACTTGGTCCTAACAGATGTAAAAAACCCCAACTTGCTTTATTTTGGGTGAGGTTGATAATATATAGCCAGGGAACTCCCTTTTCCAGACCAGTCACAGTTCAGCAATACATTTGCTGGTTTGTTTTTTTTTTTCTTCTAAAAATAGGAATATCTATTTTTGTACAAAACAATGCCCTAAGACTTTTGTTTCTGTATTTCCATGACTTCTGTTTTTTATGTCAGCACGTCTTGGGGTTTGTCCTAAGAATGGAGCTGATGTAATAATAATGGTTTTCTGGACATCTTAGCCATCTGATTTGTTGCTTAGAATGTGAAACTGTTTACTTTTGCAGGACTGTTTTTCTGCAAGTTTTACACTGATGAAAAAAACCATAGGTGTCAAGAAAGTACTATTCAATGTAGAAATGAGTTCAAACAGCTTATGTGCTCAAATAACTCAGCACAATGTTCCTATCTCAGTAGAAGCAAAGAGGTTAAGGCTTTTTTTTTTTTTTTTTTTTTTTTTTTTGCAGAAGACTGTTGAGTTCTGGCGGTGTGCACATTATATGCAGAGTTCTTGTCCAGCAAAATTCTGGGCAAAGCTGGACAGTTTGAATTTTTGTATATTCACATGCGAATTTTATTGCTATGTCCATTATGTAAATACGAGTATAATGGATTGTAACTGTTTCAAGTCCTTTCCTTGACATTTGGTCGTGGTAGCCCCCAGCTAGTGCCTGTCTCACATCACATGGAGTTTATTCTTTTTTTTCCTCTAGAAAGCCGTGGAGCAAAGATGTAGAGATATTAGATAAGTTGTCAGCAAATTTATGGCAGTGCAGTGAAGAAGGCTCTGGAGTTTTGGTTTAGCACCAGTGTAAGTCCATCTCCTGGAGCTCTTGCAGTGTGCTGTCTTTCAGGTTAGTTACTGGATCAGTCAGAAGCCTGTTGGCATTGACTGTTAGTAATTTATTTTTTAAAATTGCTTGTCATAATAGTGTGTTTTGATTCACTGCATTCATTCTCTGTTGGGGATTAATCTTCAGAAGAAAACTGGATGTTGTCTAATTCATAAGATGTGTGAAAGAGCCTGGAAAGGTAACCAAAGGTGTACTTTCAGGAAATATCCCATCCTAAATTGAGATGTTCTCTGGACAATCTAATAATTCTCCATAATTATATATACATCTTATAGTTGTAAGGACACAGATAGATCAAGTTTTTAGCAAATACAGCTTAGTAGTTTTTGGTTTTTTTCACTCTTTCTTTCTGGTACCTTTTGATTATGTTGTGACAGGACAGTCGGTTTTTGGTTTGTTGGTTTGGGTTTCTTTGCCAGCAACATTGAAGGACCCACAGCTAGGCAAGCTGAGAGATATTTCTTGTTCTTATTTGACTTTTGAACTCTGTGTCTATGTTTTCTTTTGTTGTGGTTTAAATTTCACATCTCTCAAAAGCTAATGCTTCTTAAGGATGTAATTTACCTTCAACATGATTCTTCTTGGTGTAAGGATGGTTCAAGCACTGTGGTTCTGATGAGAAAATATGAACTGCAGGCAAGAGTTCCTGCTGTGGAAACAGAAATAGTGAAACAAGGAACAAATATGGCTTCAGGGTAAAAAATACACTTCTCAAGTTTTGTTGTAAAATAATTAGCCTTCTGTGGAGGCATAGAGACCATAGAAAAAGCACAGGAGCTGCTCAGTTGCCTGTGATTTGACTTAAAGTTTATGACCTTGAGTAATGTGCCTGCTCAACCACACTTAACAAAAGCATATTTGATGAAATGTTAAACTCATGAATTACATCTCCACTGAAAGCCTTTTTTAAAATTTGTAAAATCAGAAATAAATCAACATCTTCAGACCTCAGCGGAGTTGTTTAAACATGGAATTAAAAGGAACAGGCTGTTTCATCAACAATGACACTTTGTAAACTTACACAGAAAGTGTAGCTTTTCTTCAGGTTAAAAAAGGACTCTGTATTCCAAGGTATTGTATAAAGAACTGTAGCATTAGTAACGCTGTTTTCAGAGTGGGGAAGCTGAGACAGAGGTGAAATAATGTTGTGAACTGATAGAAGCCAAAGAAGCAAAACTGCCTCAGGCTGGGTTTCCTAATTTCCAATCTAAATGTCTGCCCATTAGGGCTGTAAAAATTTGAGAGTGAGTTGTGTGAGAATTTGGAGGCTTCTGTAAGGCACTGCCTGTCCCTTTGTTTTCCTTGTTGTGAGCAACAGATACTGGTTCAATCGTCCTCTCATTTCAACCATCAAATGTGTAGAGTTATTCCCGGTTTATGTTTAAAATCAGAATTTACTTAGGAGAGAATAAACATACTGTCCCTGCTCACACAGCAGCAAGGGCTGCTATCCCTTCCATAGACCTGTCAGCCCAAGGGCTTGCATGGCATTGGGAGCCTGTTCTTCTCTTTTTATTGCTTCGTGAGTTTTATTTATCTGCTTTAGTGTAATATATTGGAATTGTTATTATTTATTATTTTATTTGTTTCGGTTTTTTTAAAATAGTTGGGTACCATTGTGTTGAGACAAAAATAGGAAAAGTTTTCTTTGACTAGATGTTATGATTACTGTATAACAATGAAAATACAATTTTTGTTTTCTTGGAGAGCTTTTACCTTTGTTCTTCATTTATTAGGCATCACATCTGATGCTAAAGCACTGTATAAAACATCTTCGTTGAAAACTGGAAATTTCCCTGTAAAGCTGGATAGATTTTTTTTTTTTTTTTTTGAGGTCTCAAGAAAGTTTGAAATGCACAATAGCTCTGAACATTAACTTTTCACTTTGTCCCTGGAACTTTTGAAGAGAGAATTGCATTTTTTGGCATTGGTCAAGTAGTCTGGTCTTGATAGACTTGCCGTCTGTAGTGTCTTTGTGTTAAGTGTTCCCCCTGGGGCTCCATCTTGTGTTTTAATTCCCAGTTTGTTGCTGATGTATGGGCTCTTCTGTTAAATAACTTTTATTTTCTATGCCATTATGCCTACATACTTTATTTGATTTGTGTTGCATACAGAGTGTTTTCCCCTTGTTGTGTTTGGAACTGGTTTGTAATAGGGTTATTGTCGTGTAATTCTGACTGAAAGTTACAACTTTATCAACAAACACAAAGGGCTAGTTCTGGTTGAAAATGTGTGTTTTATACTCATCATGAACTATTTATCCATTATGTGCTGTTTTTTATCGTTTAAATAAAAGAAACCACTATTTCATACATGCTGCAACTTAGGAAGTATTAAAGATTCACTGGTATGTAGAGCACTTACTGCTGTGAACACAAGTGAAGAGCTTCTGTAAACAATTGATTCAAGATTTCAAAATAACACAAGTGCTGAGAAAACTGCTGCACTCAACTATACTGTCACATTTCCATGGATTAATGAGTTACTGTTTGTTATCTCAGTGATAGTGACTGTCTGAGTGCTCAAACCCCATCACAAATGTGCTATAAATTCATAACCTCGGCTCTCTCTTTAAATCCCAGTGAAGATGTTCTGTTGTGCATACGATGTGCTGAGGAGCGTATTTGCAGTTACTGAAGCTCAGCTGATAGGCACTGACTCGCTTCTGTCTGAGCTGTAAAATGACAAATGGTTGAAAAATATATCCTTTGTGCCAAGATCAGAGATTTCTGCCTGCAATTGTAGAGTGCTTTAGAGCAATTCAAGAAAATACTCAGATGTTGGCTGGAGAATACATTCGTTCTTCCAAGTTGTGAATATTCCACCAGTCTGTGACTCTACTTTTGTCACTGTTACTCAGAAACTTACTGTGCTCAGCCATCCCCAGCCTCCTCATGCTTTCTAGTCTTCCTGCCCATCTTACTTAACCCCCAGCTTCACTTACACTTTTCTTCTGCAGTGTCTGTGATGGAAAGCACGGTAAGTATGAAGAGAACTCCTGATCTGTTGAATCCATTACTTGGGTGTACCTGTGGTGGGCATGGTAGTGTGTAAATCTAGTCAGGCTTGCAGAACTGGTCAGTGTACTTTCTCTGGAGCATGTTCAATCAGTTTATCTAAGTAAGCAGTATTGCAATGAAAGTTTTTTTCAGTAGTTTGTCGTTTTGAAATTATGCTTAAAAATTCCAGAAGCTTTTTGAACTGCAGACTGGCCATGTTTGGTTTGGGATGGCTGAATGCTGCATCCAGTGCACATCACTGCAGTGTATACTGGATGCTGTTTTGGTATTTAGGAAGATGCAGCGTGTTCTGGGTGCAAACCTGGACATACAAATGTTCACACACCGTGTATGTTGTGGCTGCACATCTTCAGCTTGTGTGGTATGATGTACACACTCGTGCACGCCCACACACTAAACCTTTGCAGGTCAAAAAGGGAGGATAAACTTTTGAACCCAGCTGCTTCCAAATTAAGTACATGTGCAGGGACCACCAAAGCTGGGGTTACCGGATTCCGGAAAAGTGCCGGACACTGACTCCCGCATCTTGTACTGCAGGAGACTTCTTGTTCTTCCTTAGAGCCTGAAGGATGATGCCTTGGAAACACGCTGTCCTCTTTGCCCTTTCCTTGTCACCAGAAAGGACAGGCAGCAGTTTGGTGACTTCTCCCTTCGTTATGGAAATAGGACTGATACAGTAATCAGGATGCTACATATGGAGCTTTTTAAATTACTGTTCTTCAGTCTTTTGTTAGCCTTCATTATTCCTGAAGATTTTTTTCAAGTCATAAAAATGACATTTTTAATATGCAGAATTAAAAAAAAAGGCAACATGAAGAATACATTTTTGCCAATAAGCTTTTACCTTTTAAACCAGTTATCTTAGTTTCTGCTCTAGGTATTTTAATTGAAGATTAACTACTGTTAAAGAGTATACAAATTTAGGTAGTATATATTTGAAGTAGTAAAATAGAACTGAATAAAAGCTGGGAATAGAGTGGCCTGTCCATTATAATTTTAGATTGCAGAGCACAACCTAGCCTTCATTTGAAGTCAGAACTGCTGACTGAGAGGCTCTTCTAATGTTAAGAATTTTTTTTTTTGTTCTGATGAAGTTCACTAGGAGTATACTTTGGAGTTGCAAGTTTAGCAGGTCTTACCTGGAATATTTGTTTTATTTCTGCTGCGTTTTTCAATGAAAAGTTGTTAGGTCAAAGCTGATGTATGCAGACATGAAACAAAATGCTAAAAATAATTGTTTTATGCTTCTTTTGACTTCTGCTAAAATGACCTTGGTGAGCTCATTTTTGCCCACTGCAGGAAATAATACGGTTCATTTCTGTCTGCAGACTGATAATTTCTCTTGCACCCTGAGCAGCCTTGGGTACCACATGGGTTGACTAAAATATGGGCATTCAAGACATGGAGGCTGATTTTGTTTGAGAGGGAGGGAGTTGAAGAGGCTGCCTCATTCTAACCACCTGCCTTGTCTCTTGGGCAAAGTACCTGGTTACCTTCCAAAGAGAGAGGCTCCTCTCTTCCTCACAGGATCCCTTCCAATGATAGCTGTCCTCAGAAAAATCTTGTTAAGACTTATTGTTTAAACCTATTTGGAAGGGAGTGCATTTGGTAGGTTTTGTGAAGACTTGGATTTTTCTTTCTCCTTGGAGTTTTTACTAGAGCTTGAATTTTAGCCGCATAAGTATTAGCATAAACTTCCTGTAGATCCATAGCCTTGATGAACTGCACGTCAAACACAAACTTTTATGAACTCTTTCACGAATTCCCTCATCATCAGTAGGCAGGATGAGGGAATGCTGCTGCTTCCATTTTGGTCCCTGAAAGCTGCAGTAGCCTAATGAAGCGGGAGCTGGTGCTTGTGCTGGCACATCAGCCTGCATGGAGATGTGATTCCCAGCTGGACCTTCCCTTGGGCAGTGCCTCAGGTAGCCCTGCACTGTGCCTCAGTCTGCAGGGCATGGACAGCTTCAGAAGGAGAATAAGGCTCAGTATTGTGGTGTGCTGCAGACTTTCCCCTCTGCTGCCTGCCTGGAAGGAAGGAACCTGGATAAGATAGGACCTTGGGCTTGGCTTAACACGGTGTAATGGTCTCTGTGTTCCCAGCTTTACACAGGCGAAGCTGTTATCAGACAGGCCTTTATCCATGACACTTCCCCGCTCCTTCCCTTTTCTTGTTTTTTTTTGCTTGTTCTTGTTGTTTTCCCCCTCCTCATAAGGAGGGAGGGTTTGAACCACAGATTTGCCATGATTCTGCTGCAAAATCAGTAACAGCTGTTGGAATTGTAAATGGCTTCTTGGTTGCCGTCATAGAACCTGCAGTTGATCAGCTCTGCCCTGAGCAATAACTGGAGACATCAGGGCTCTAAATAGAGAACACAGATGGGTATTGGAAGGGACAGGGTTTCCTTTTACTGGATGACTTTTCAGATGCTGTGAAGTGCAGAGTTGACTGGAGCACTGACATAATGGGAGCTACAAGGAAGATGTAGCAGAGCTACCAGAGAAAATGTAATTTGAATGTGAATTTTTCTTATATTCCCCCCTTTAAAAAATCCAGTATTCTAGGAAAAGTCAGTGGGCAAAAGATATTCCATGCTTCCATTGGGTCAGTCTACAAGTTATTGATTGGCTAAATGTGTTCCTGTGTTGTGTTTGAGTAATTTAGGATATCATAAACATTAATATGTTAATACATGGCAAATGTTTAACAATTATTTGTCAAGAAAAATAAATCTTGAGATCTGACAGCCCCTGCTCCTGAAATGGACTCTATTAGAACCTAAACTTAATGAAATCAATAGTCATCACACAAGATGCTGCCTTTGTGGTTTTGGTAATGGGGCTAATTTATTCTTAACTTGTTTGTGTGTTTTGGCTGGTCATATTACATCTTCTGTAATTTAATTTTCCTCTCCTTCAATGCTGCCTTTTACTGTACTCCCTAGAAACACCGTATTTATTTGTGGGGGTTGGATTTTTTTTAGTGCAAGTCAGAGTGTGTTGGTGTGTTGGAAATGTGCAGTGGCTCTTCAATCGAGGTCGTCGCTCCGCGGAGCTGGGTTGGCTGTTGTAACACCCTGCAATACCAGTTATGAACCTTTTCCCTTTCACAGCTGAATTTGGACCCAGACACTCCAACAGCTTTGCATTGGTGGTGGGAGTCCTGTATATTAGGTTGCTGTAATTTGTTCTGTTCCAGCCAGCCACCTGCATCAGGACTCTTGTTAATAATTTCTGCATCAGAGCCCTGTGAATTGCCTGCATCTTATTTCTAAACAGTGTGATCAGCACCTGGAAATTTCAGAAAGATGAAGAGAGATACTTGGGGTGATGGTTCAGGAAAGCTAATCTCCTTCAGCCTGAATATGGTCTGCTTCCCTGGGCTTGGACAGAGGCTGTACCTGTTTTGTGATATTTTACTTGACTGGGTTTTAGAACAGTCTGTGCCCCAGGAAGAGTGTAATGAGGAAGGAAACCCAGCCCTTGGGTACTTGCCTAGAAAAATGGAAGTGTTGCTGTGGCATGGATAGAGGTATTAAGTTATTAATATGTGCTAGGTCTGCGTCACTGTATCTCTGCAGCTTGGGCTATCTCATTTTAAGTCTGACTTACTGTGCCTGTCCCTTTATTAACATATCACTTCTTATGTTCAACTTTGCTGTTTATTTGGAGCCTGAGTACTATAAAGTAATTATTAGAAAACATTACCTTTTATATTCAAAGTTTTATTTCTCATCTTTGTATTTACTGAGAAAAGGCATGAAAAGCTGGAACTAAGTTTTGATATTTAGAAGGGAAACATAAATAAGTTATTACTTTTAGAATAATGCTTATATAAATTTTAAGTGTTTTTATTTGGAGAGTGGATTGATGACTTTGCATTTTTGAAATTAACAATATTGAAGCAGCTTACAGAGAGTCTCATTCTGCGAATCTTCCCCCCCTTTCTGGTAATCATTGACTAATTTATTTCTGTAAGAACATTTTAAAACATAGTAGTTAAATAATACAAAGAGAATCAGTTAAGGCTCAGTAGTGTTCAGCCAGCATGTGAAAAGCATAGTGTCTTAATTAAAAGAAATGTAGGAAACTTAGTTATTGGAAAGTATTTTTCACTGCTAGAGGATTTGTGGGTGACTAAGAAATTTATAGACTTGACTTTTTTATTTTTTAAATAAAAGCCAGATACGTGTCTCCATCGTTTGGCTTGTTGACTCAATTTACTTGGATGGAATTTTTCAACATTTAAAACAAATTAAAATTCATGAATCATTTCTGCTTAAAGGCACAAGCTTTTATAGATACAACAGTTAAGACTTAACTGGTTACATGCATGAATACTGTTTTGGATATGTAAATTTTGTACTTGCTCCCTTAAAAAATGCAGATGAGAGTTTGAATAGTTGGGATACAGCTGTGATTACCTGTTACACAATAATTATTGTGCTTGAATAACAGTTTCTTTAAGCATTGTATCGTCTCTTTCTCTCTTGTTTCCTGCAAAAGCAGTGACTGTTTTGCAGGACAGCTGTGAAGAAAACATCCCACCATCGCAGGAGGCAACAATGTGATTTGTGAAGCTGTTTTGTGCTGCCTTAGTCGCAGTCTGCAATTTCTTGGTACTTTAAGAGGTTTTTCAGTTTTGCTGTGCTGATCCATATTTGCTCTTGAACTGTGGTTTTGCTGCTCTGTGCTGGTGTGGTGTGATGGATTCAGGGGGGGAAGGTGTTGTTTCAACCAGGGTACATCGGTGTTAGATTAGGATCTGCATTGTTTTACTCTATGGTAAATGCAGCATGTGAATTTTTTAATTGTTTTAATTATCGTGGCCACTTGATTGCTGGTACAGCTAAGTGAGCTTTTCCACAAACATTCTGTAAACATGGCAGGCTTTATTGTGAGGTTTTAAACTGTGCTGTCCTGGAATTTGCTTAAAAACATGACTCTAGGAACGCAGGTGAGCAGTCAGTGGATATCAACAGAATATGACAATTGTTCCAGATCAGAATGTCTGTTCTCTTTCAAATCTATTATTTCAAGAATATATTGAGGATTTTATGTAGTTCAGTATTCACTTAGGAAGCTCATTTCTCTGTTGCTGTAGTACCCAGGCAGCCAGTCACTGTAGCACAGCTCTGGGCACGGTGTTGGTGTTCAGAGAAGCACCAGCCACGGCTCGTTTGTTTTCTCTGGACTTCTTTTGCAGAGGACAGTGGGGAGCAAAGTGAGGGGTTTGTGGCTGTACATGTGCAGATGGATATGTACTGCTGGAAACTTTAAAGTAGTTTTAGTAGAATGTGCAATTTCTGAGTAAAAAGAAAGGTAAAATAGTTGACAAATTAGGAAGCAAAGTCAGAATACACCCTTTTGGATATTCCTTGCTAAGGCTGCTTTGTATGTAATGTCCATAATTTGTACATAGAAGTCCATAATGGGCTTTCACTGAAAGCTGTGCTCATTTCTGCAGAAGGGATTTCTTAAAGAACATTGGAATTGTTGAGAGTGAGTTTGGTACATGAGCCAGGTGATTGGTGTTTGAGCATCCACTATAGCTGGAAGACACAGTGCCTGTGAGAACAAACCTGTCCAGTCTTGTCCCTCGAGTGGCCTCCACTTAGTGAGTGACCCTTGCTTTTCTCATGCAGCCTTCCCTCCTGTTTGACTGAGATCCTCCTGTGGATGGGGTTTGACTCTGGGAACCTCACCCAGGAACACGTGTGTGCCCCATGGAGCTGCTGCATCTGAGGGTGTTTGAGTACCCCTTCATGATCTTCACCAGTTTCAGTGTTGGCTGTTGGTCTTGGCAGATTGGGAAAGACACTGGGAGGGGAACACACTGTGGAATTGTGAAGAATCATTTTAGGGAAGAAGTATATGAATAATAAAGAACTGGCAAACATTGATTTTGGTAAAACGGAGTTATACAAATTTTTAGTGGGTTTTTTTTTTTTTGGTAGAAAGCCATAGTGGAGAAATTTATAGCTTATTAAAAAGACTGAAAACTTCATACTAAACCAAAATTCTCATGCTGTTTATTCTCCTCCACCTCCCACAACATTTTATTTCCCTTGTAATAATTAGTTTGAACTTTCCTCTATTTCTCTGGATCAAGTAATTTTCATACAACTTTGGGATTTTTTTTCATATGCTTTAAATCTTTCTTCTAAATAATGTTTTTTATAACAAAAAAAAGCCATGAATACATTATAATTTCAATTTTCATGGTGTGTGAAAGATTTCTGCACTAGGTCTTTATTGTTTTTGAAGAATTCATCACCCTAGTTAAGAAGCTTAATATAAATTAAAGAAGGTATTAAGGAACATTAAGACATCAAAATGTGGAGCGTTCTTTTCCTTTCGATTGCTCCAAATGCAAACAAGTTGAATAAAATGCAATCAAAGGGCCTGTTTGGAGAACATTGAGTGGCTTTACAGCTGTGCTGTAGAGAACCTCTGGTAAGAGCATAATTCAAATAAAAAGGCCTTTCTTTCCTCCTCCTAATTCTCTTTGTTGTGGTGACAACAGAGTACAAGCCCGATAAAAATTTAATCACCTTATCTTTTTAAAGCAAATTGCATATTTGTTTACACACAATATACATAACATGAAAAAGCAAAAGCTGCTATCCAATCCCCCTCCCCTTCTAATCGCATTAAAGGCCCTTGCCTAGAAGTTTAAAAAAAAGTATTTAAATGTTTTATTCTTTATTCTGAAGTCCCATTGTTCGGGATTGCTTTAAAAAGGCAGCCCAAGGGAAGATGAATATCACCAAACTTAAACTCTGGACCAGTGCTGAGCAGCAGATGCCTGGGATATGTCAGCAGAGTTGGTCCAGCTTAACTGGCTGCTGCGGTGCCTCCTCCACATCAAGAGTCGCAGGCGAGATGGGAGGATTACAGACAGGCCTGCGGATCGAGCACTTTGATTTGGAGCTGCTTTGTAATGAATTGCCTTTGATTGTGTGTCAGATCTGCTAACCTGAACTTTTCCCACATTGTGTATGTTTCTGAGAGGCTGCTCTAGGAGAGATTGGGCGCTGGTGCTGGTGTTGTTGTTGTTCTCTTTTCGCTGGGCTGATGAAGTTTCAGTCCCTTGTGTTGAATGCAAAACCTGTTTTGCATTGGTTTTAGTTGTTTCTGCTCACCTTGGTGCACACAACATGAGCATTGTTGGTTTTATTTACTGTTTAATAGGTATTGGAGTGCTGACAAAAACAATCAAAAGTGTCTTCTGGCCCGCTGCTGAGTGGCTCTGGGCTGACAAACTCCCTCACTGGATAGAAGTTTAGTGCCAAAGGGATATTCTATGTTTTTTTAAGTTATGAAAGCTTCTGTGCTTAGTAGTTCCTCCATCTATTTTTACATAACTAACTGTGCTCTCTGGGGACATGTTTGTGATATTGTTCCTCTTGATCTGAGGATTTAATCAGCAACGACTACCTCAACGTGGTAGTAAAAATCTGTCCCGTACAACAGTTGTCATAGACTCTCCCAAATTCTAATCATTGTGTTTATATCTGCATGTTTCTTAGTACTCTCCCAGGAGAGAGGGAGAGAGAGAACTTAGGAGATCCGGTGACAGTAATCTCTTGTTCGAGACACTGTTCTGCCTTTGAGTGTTTTGAATGGTCTTGGGTATTTCATGTTGACCTGCCTGTAATTTTTCTACTGTTGTAAGAACAGTACTACTATTTCTACTATTGTAAGAAGACGCTGCCTATAATCCCAAGATTCCAATATTACATTTATATGTATTAATAATTTGATTCCATATTAGTTCCATTATTTTTTCATAGTTGCTCCTGTTGTGCATGGGGCATTTTCCATGCATTCAATTTTTGCTTCAGGGAGCTTGAAGAATGTGTGGACTGAAATCACAGCACCAGTGTGAGTGGTGCCTCTCCCTGCAGGTATGCTAGGAGAGCGAGTACAGCACTTAGGCATGATCTCAATGGCTCTGTGGACCTTGAGTGGCCATCAAGTGGAAATAAGAGTCTGAATAATTGCTGGTATGATACATCAGCTGGCATAATTGCAACCTTGTTACTGTACTGAAAGCCCATGAAGAAATTAATTTGAAAATTTCCTCTAGGCTAGTGGAACAGTGTTGGATTTGAGGCCAGAAATATGATCATAGTGGTTGTCTTTTAGCTCTGACAGTTGATCCATTGTATTGTGTGTATGCTTAATTTGTGTAGCCTAGACCTAGTCCATGGTGCACTGGAGTCCCCTTGTAACCTGTATTAAGGTTAGTCCCTGCTGCACAGAAACACAAGGTTTTGTAGAGCTTACAACTCACAGTTGTGTTCCAGGAGTGCAGGGTAGAAAGTCCTCTGCTCTTCAGGGGAGTTTCTCCACAAGGACTTGGCCAACAAATGGTTGTGGTGCACTGTGCAGTGGCAGCTGTGTTGGCCTATAAAATGGGGTCAGGTTTGGTACTCTCAACTGATTTGTGCTGAAGGATGGCCAACTGGCCAAGAGATGAAGACCTTAAGTGTTTCACTTCATCTCCATACTGTCATTTAGGGCTGAAGGGTGTGTTGGATTAGGGTGTGTTTTGGAAAACCCACTGTGGGAACTGCAAATATCCTTCTGAAGTGCGTGTGGGCTTGTGTAGACTTAAATAATGACATGGATGCAGACCATGGTTTGATACAAGATGGGGATTTGTCAAGTTCAGAAATCTGTCCTGCTACGTGGCTTCAGATGACAGTAGTCCATTTGTACCTGGTGTTTAATAGTTACATTTTATTTTTGAAAAACAAGGTTAAAAATGTGGTTGTATTATGTAAATTTGGGAAATCAGATAATATATCCTGGTCATCTTGCTGGAAATTGAGATGCGTAAAGCTGAATGAATGGCATACTCAATGCGCTGTGTTATGCTGGGTCTCCTCAGTGTGGTTGACAGGTTTAGGATGAAGAGAGGAGAGGGAAGGGGCAGGCACAGGGAAGTGCACCACTGATACCCACTCAGCAGCTAGGGTGTGATGCTGAAGTCTGTGCTCCATTTAGCACTATGAAAAATATCAGACTGAAAATCAAGATGCTGACTTCATGTAGAGGGTATGGCAGACTAATTAAAGAAAAAAATGTGTACCAATTGAGCCTATAAAACTCTTCCTGACCTTGAGAAAACTCCCAGGGAGCTGTGGGAAACTCCAGTCTGTCCCCTCTGAACTTTTTTGTGTTGTTATTTAAATATAGTAACTGCTTTTTTAATTAAAAAGAAAAATTAGATGGCATTTCAAATTGTGTCCATGGTGCCTTGGGGACCTATTACAGTACAAATTACCCTCTACTATTTGGTGAGGTCTTGTTTACTATTGTGTGAAGCGAGGGTTACCAGTGTAAGGATGTAGGACAAGAAGGGCCCTTCTTTGAAAGTCTGGCTCTGCACATGAAAGTGACGCCAGCAATTGGAAGCAATTTGTGGAATTGTTTGATTATATTAATTATGGCACCAGCAAACAGTGCTTGGGAAACAGTTTTGTTTTCGTGCATTCTTTCTTGATTGCTTGCAGCAAAAGCCAAGATACAAAATGTGCCTTTAAGGACTGCCGGAGAGCGCAGTTCAAGCCATTGTGTGGAATTGGCACTGAGCTTGAAAGGGTTGTGTCCGGTCTGATGGGAGAGTTTTCCAAATACAGCTTTGGCCTGAACTTCACCCAGGTCAGCCTCTTAAATTAAAACAGCTTCTGTCTTCCTCATCAAGGAAGATCAGCTCTTTCCCTGTGAAGTAGGAGCCCATAATGAAATCCATGTTACTTCCAGTAGTACCACTTCTTATAATAATGTCTTTCAGTCCAAAAGCCTGTATAAACCTAAATTGATACACAAGACTCAATCCTGCTCACCACTGAGCTGCAGCCTTCTCTGATGTGGTACAGGGCAGCTGTTCCTCAATTTATGGGAAGATATTTTACTTGTTAAGGATTTCCAAGCAGTCTGCCATGCTGAGACTGCAGGAATAGCTCTGCTGATGCAGGCTGGCTGTCACAACAGTGTTTGGTTGGGACATGAGGCAGTCTACTTCTGCTTAAAGTTGCTGTAAGATTTTTTTTCTCTTGTCTCTGTCATCAGACACTGAATTATGGATGTTTTGTGTAGATCCCAAACACCACGCTGAGGATTTAGCACATTTGGAAGGAAGGAGTCTCCTTTCTTGTCTCCTTGGAGGCTGGTTGCTCCCTGGCCAACTTCTTGCTGTAGCCCCATTAATATTCACAAGCCAGGCAAGGTGATAATAACTGATCTTGTACTGGCCAGAAAAGAAAAATTACTCTTCTCTGGAGTTTGAAACTCTAGCAGAATATTGAGAGAGCTGACAAGAGAGGTGGGAATGGTGGTGTGAATTCAAAATAGAATTACTGGAGAATTGTGAAGGGATTTACATAAGTAAAATTCGTTGCCTGATCTGTGAAAGCAATTGAAGCTCAGATCCTGAGCTCCTGAGGATAGCAAGGAAAGGAGTCTCCCTTGTTTCTTGAGTGAATCTCTGGTCAACTATTACACTGAAATTGTCTTGGTAATCATATTATACTTGTTATCATAGTGATGATTGCCTACGAATGGAGTAGATTGGCTCCTGTAAGAGAACTGTACTTAAATCTTTTGCCTAGAAAAGGTTTGTAGGTGTTGACCCTGATGTCAGGTAGAGAATTCTTGCCTGATCCTGGGCTCCAGTTAGCTCAGGACCCAGTTTCAGCCCTATTCTTTCTAAAGCACAATATATTCATGACAGGCAGATGGGATACCAAGCTAGATAGGACCAGCAGTCTCTAAATGACCCATCCATCATCCAGTCCACTAGATGTGGTGTGGTGCATCTGAGCTTCCTATTATGGTATTTATGGGTACAGTAACATAGTCCTTTTGTCCTTGGAAGGCTCACAAAGATCTCAGTTTTCCTGATCAGTTAGGGGGATTTTTGGTTTCGGTTTTTGTTTTGTTGGTGTTTTGGGTTGGTTTTTCTGTTGGTTTTTTTTTTTCTGGAATATTGAAGGTGAGAAATTACTTGAATAAAGACAAAAGGTCGGATTTTGGGGTATCTTTAGCAGAGGAGAAGAGAAGCAGAGTTGCTAACTGATGGTTTAATGTAAAGAGTTGAAGCAGCAGGGTGTTACATTTTGTTGTTCTCGTCCTTTCTGCCTGACTGCAGAGATAACTATAATAGGAGAGGTTGAGCAAACTGATCCTCTCATTTTGAGATGTTTCTGCCTTTTGTTCAAGTCAAAACTCCAGAGTGTTGCTTTAGGGATATTCCATGAGCTTTTTAAGTTTTTAGGGTGCATAGAAACAGTTTTGTAGAACTGCTGACATGTTTGGGGACTAGTTGGAAAACAAGTGTGTGCTTTCTAGTGTATTGTGGGACTCTCAGAATCAGTTCTTATAACACTGGTATTTCTATTAATTTTGCTAGAAACTAATGATAATTTTGTTATTTTAAAGTTGATCAGAATGTGAAAAAAAATGGGAGTGCTGCTCTATTTGAACCTTGTACCCTTCTTTGGACATAGGTAGCTCTGTTTTTTAAGAATGAATGTTTTTTAAGGATGAATGAATATATATAGCTGTTGCAAGAAAAGAAAAATGAATTAGTTTTTATCCGTGTTGTGCTGAAGTACAGGATTCTTGAGTCCTGCAGTACTGGCAGAACGTTTCTGTGTCCTTTCAGTGGTCCATCATTGCAGTAAGCTGAGGGAGAGGCTGCTCTTTGTACACTCTCCAGTGCAGCCCTTCTGCATCAGACAGTGGCATGGATGTCTTCATCTGGGCCTCTAATTATTTCTGATTTTCAGGTCAACCAGCTTTTGTAGTCTCTGTTAGCAAGAGAGTCGATGCAGGCGCACTCTCTCTAACTCTGTAATTTGGGTTCAGGTTCTGAGAGTTCAGTTTAAGGAAATCCTGAAATTGTGCAAACCAGCTGTTACGAATAATCCATTGTGAGTGAGGATTATCCCCAACACTTTGCCTCTTTCAAGTTTTGCTCTTTTTTTCCTTCCCTTGGGAGGAAAGAAAAATGTCTACCTGTCATATTAAAAGGTTACGTGTGCCTCGGATAAAAATTATTTCCAACATCAAATGTGCTAGGTTAACTTGTTCTCTGATGTTCAGTCAGTTTTTAACATTTGAATGTTGACAGGAAACAAGAAGTTGCATGCAGCTGAGTCTTCCACCTGCAGTGTTTGAAGGAAGTGAATAGGATATTTTGTTTACAGAAGGGAAAAGCAAGTTCAGTTTCCCACTGAAACTCTGCTCACAAATTCCTGAATGGAATGGGAGGTTTGGCAATAGTATTGGCTAGTCAAGAATAGTCTAGCAATTTCTTAACATGTAATGCAGAAAGGAATATTTTCCATTCCCAGAGTAGCTGCTGGTGTAGCCTCAATGTGCTTTTTCCTGACAGCATGATGAGGATCCTGAGCCAGTGCTTTTCCAGCAAACCATGGCAAGTACCAGTGCAGGGTAGGACAAACTTTTAATTTTGGCCTGAAAGCAAAGTTCTCATTAATTGGGAGCATTGAAATCTTTTAACATGATTTTTTTTTCCCCATTACAATTCTTGATGCTGTAAGAAAACTGTGTAATAATCCATGCAAATACTTTCATGTTCACCAGCGTAGTTAGCAATAGGCCTTTTTTTACAAGTGTGCACATGAGAAGGGAGTTGTTGAAGTTCAGCAAAATAAATTATTCTCCCTGGCTGTGCTGGAGAGCATGCCCTGCACTTATATTATTACACCTGTTTTCAATGATGGGTTTATCAGTTGCTTAAAAATTACTCCTGTCTCTGGCTGGGCTACAAGGAGATACTGTATTATCTTGCTTCTCATCTAAAGTGTGTCTGGCATTCAGTCTTTAAAATCTTGCATTCAAACACAATGTTTCATTAGCTTTGAAGGAGACAGGACTATTCCTAAATATTGAAGAGAACTGTGAAAATAGGAAATGGAAATTCTGAAATATTAAGTTGGAAAAAGGGGGAGAGAGAGATAAAACTCCTGAAGGGCTGAATAGCAAGTGCAATTGGGAGTCAAGAAAGGAGGGAGCTGGACTTTCGAAAGAAAAGAACGGAGACCACCCTTGGTGACCTTTTGAAGGAGCAGGGGAGCAGAAGGCAAATACGGAAAAAAAATCAACAAATCTGACAAGGGATGTTGATAAGGAATGACAGTATTAAGTGAAGGAGGATGTGTAGTGGAGAAGTTAAAAGTGTAAAAAGCAAAGTAGAATCCAAGTTTACAGGTAATAGATAAAGTAAATATGTATATGGGGCACAAGCATAGAGGTGCTTCATTACCCTGCTGTTGGGTGAGCGAAAGGAATTAGAGGAGCAGATACTATGTTAGCTTTCATCCTCCTTGCAGCTGAAGCAGTAGTGAAAACAAAGCAAAAGTAGATCTGGTTGTGGTGCTGTGTGTGGGTGTTGTGATTTGTGTCAGGGCTGGTGTTCCTGGCTGGCTGATGTGGAGCCTGTCCCGGGCCCACTGCGGGGTCACCGCCCAGCTCTGCCACGTCCTGCTTCACCTGCGGGCAAAACCTGTGTCCTTAGGGGTAACTCCACTGGAGAGAGGGAGGGAGTGGAGCTGACTGGGCTGTGTATAGATAAAATTGGATTTTATCTATACACAAGAAGGCGTCCAGAGTTCTACAATGTGGATTGTCCATATGAAGTTGTAAAAATCTGCGTGTTTCTATGCTAATTTCTTGTGTAATTGTAGAACTCGAGGCTGCAGTTCATTTCACTGTGTAAGATACTGCAAATCACTAAGCTGCTAGCTTTTTATTTGTGAAAATTGTATAAAATATTGTGTTCATCCTTTATTTTGTGCATGTGAAATTGTTTTTAGACTGGAAAAATATTTTTCCTGATGTGGTATTGCTTTTCATTTGAGTTTCAAAATGCATTTTTTTATTAATATTATTTCTAAATTGATCAGTTTGGACTAAATCCTTCAGGCCGTTCTGAGACAAAGGATATTAAACAGTCCGTGTTTTTATTTGTTAATTATTAACAGTAGTTGAAACTAAAAGAATGAAGTAGATTACACTGTTTTACAACTAGATTTTCATATCTAACCTGAGTTAGTGGATGCTAAAAGTACATTTTGCATAAGACCTTGTCTGCGCACTTCTTACAGACATGGTTTTGATGGGTGGGAGTGAATTTGCTAAGCTTTCACATATCTTATGTGCCTTTGAGGATGGCCCATTAATAATATTAACACATAGGTATTTTCCATTGTTGTATGCAAGGCATTTCTTAGAACTTTGAAGCTAAAGTCTTTTTTTTAACACACGGACCTTTTCAATTTAATCCATTAGCAACTTGGCAAAATAAAGTAATTGTCCAACAGAGGAAGAAAAAAAAATCTATTAACATTTGCTACAAATCCGAGTAGTACAGGCAGCACTTAATTAATGGAACAGATTTCTCACTATGTGTTCAAGCTAACATAGCTATTGTTCAGGAGAGATTAGACCCTTAATGTAAGTAAGTTAAACTAGACCTCCATCTAAAAATATCCGTCATTTCAGCTATTAAAGGTCTGATGTCTTCTTCGGTGACAGATATATTTCCCTTCATTTCCTTGGTTTTGTAAAATGTAAAGTATGCATTGCGTGTAATGCGAGAAATCCACGGAGGTAGATGAAACCCCGATTGTGCCTGTCTCTCCCTGCCTGCTCCTTTGTGCTGCTCCCCGTCTCAGAGCCTCCTCAGCCCTGAGACCTCCTGGCACCAGAGCAGAAAAACAGAAAATGCCATTTGTCAGGGTATGATGCCAGCCACCTAATCTGTTTGCAGAAGGAGGGCCGTGGGATCTGATTAGGTAATTTAGATACCGTGTGAGTTTAATAATACCTGAGCTGCCTTTGGCTGTCAGCCCGTCACTTCACTGGTAGCAACTACCACGTTCTGCCATTTCTTCTGTAAACTTCTCACCTGGAATACCTTATTTAGTCCAAATAGGTGTTAAGGGCTGCAGGTGAGGTATACCTTTACTACTTCTATGTGGAAGTTAGTGATAGGGTGGAGGAGGTGAGATGGCTTCGTTTTAAAAGCATTTTCCCCAGCAGAGTTCCACATGCAGCACATCTTTTTTTCTCGAAAATGAAGTTTTTCAAACATGAGATGCTTTGTTTGAATACTGCAGGTGCTGTGCCAGGTTTCAGTTGTGTTGGGCCATCCAAGCTGATGTCACTGGAAGGTTTTGAAGCTCAGTTTATCCACGGTGGTTATTTCACCCTCATGGCTGAGACTTCCCTGGCTTGCTGCTGCAGCCGAGGGTCTCTGTGGGGTGAGAGGCCAACCCCCCTACCATGTCCCTGTAAGGGCTTGCAGAGGCAGCCTGGGTATTTCAGATACCCATAAGGGAAAATTTTGGCTGCAATTTTAATGCCACATCTCCTCCCTTCCTCTCTCCTTTCCGCCAATTAGCATTTTTTGGAAATTAGAGTCTCGCGAAGCCTGCTAACATAAATAAAAGTGTTTTAGGATTTGTTTGCTTTAATTAAAATGTGTCTTTCTGAAAGGATTTAGTTAAACATCTTTCTTAAACAGTGCTGTGCCAGTAACAGCAACATTAGTAATAGTGATAAGACCCAGAAAGGGAAACCAACTAGAAAGCAAAATGAAATGTTTCTTTGTCCAAAAAATAAATGGTCATCTCAGGAAAGCAGAGGAAACCCTATGCAGGGACAGTAACAATTAGGTTTATCAAAACAGTAGAAAACATAAAGCATTAAATAAATTCTGCAAAGGTAGCGAGTGGGGCTGCGTGAGGTCACTCTTTTTGCTGTTTTTGTTTTGTTTTCCCCTTTTTTGACTGTTGCTATTTTTTCTTCTAGCAGCACCCAAGATGCTCTCAGAGCTTTCCAAATAAGAAATAAGTTGCTTTTCATGTAGTGATAAATTATTTTTCGTAGTGAAGATGGAGTGATTGTAAGGGTAATGATATTAATGGGATTTATATGAAAGCATCCAATTAAAAAATCGAAACAGCTGCATCAAACATGACTCTACAATGTAATAAAATCATATAATAAATATGTGGTCCCGCCACACCATATTACCTAGTTTGATTAATTGAACCTTACATGTGCAAAGATAGTCATTATCAGACTTCTCAGCCATCAAGGAAGAACAGTCTCAATTATTTTCACAATGAAATAATCATTGCTTTTTTTGTGTCCTGCCATCTGGAAAGAGAAAACAGCAGCTGCCATGACTGTGAAATGCATGATCTTGCAGAACTGTAGAAAGTTGATTCTGCTTAATGCTAGACTCCTGCAGCTTTAGTGTGGGCTGTAATTACTTTAGTTAGATACAAAACGTGTTGCTTTTCTCCTCTTTTGGACCCTTGCTCTTTTTTTCCCTTTCTTCCCCCCCCCCCAAAAAAAGACCTCTCTCTCTCCAGAAGTCTCCCCACTGCAGTGCCTTTGGGATGGTTTACAGCCTCTGGTTGTGAAATAGCAAACGGGCAGTTTCCTGGTTTTGCTTCAACACTTCCTTGTTTCCTCCCTTCCCTTGGCCATGCAGTGGGAGCGCTGCTGGAACAATTTGCTCCCTGACACAGCAAGAGGAGAAGGTGGGCTCTGGGGCCGTGTCCCCCTGCCATCAGCTGTGAGTGCCTCTGGATGTGTCTGAGCTGGAGCAAATCACCTGTGCCCGTAGACCTCCTGTCTCCAGTAAATCATAAGCATCTCAATCTTTTTGTCAGGCCGTGATATGAGAATCCGCATCTGAATTTCAATATGAGGGGAGAGAGGCTGATTAAGTGTTTGAGATAAGGTTATGTGACACCACGGGTTAAAAATACCTGAACTGGTTTTGGCCCAATGCCTGAGAACCACATTGCAGCGTATTCAGGTGGTGCTGAAAAAGCTTCCGAGGAGTTTGTTGGCTTCTGCTTTATGCAAGTGCTTCTTCAGGAGTGGTCTTTTAGGAGCTGCATCTCTCTCGTTTTACAGCATTTCTTTGGACTTCACTTTCCTGCATTACTTACCTAAATTCTTACCAGTGTGTTGAGTTATAAGAAAAAATAAAGGTGTAATAAACCCTGGCTGTTTAGGAAGAAAAGGACAGGTATTTTTGTTTGGCACAAATGTCTGGAGAAACATCCCTGAAATACTACGCAGCTTAATTGTAGTGCCCCTAAGCAGTGCAAGTTGAAACCCCTAACAAATACTTTGTCTTAACAAAATAAAAACAAAACCCCAACAAACAAAAACAAACACAAAACCTGTATAATTTACAATGTGCAAGTTATAAAAAAAGCAGTGTGCTTCTGGTAGATCTGGAAAATAGACTTAAAGAAATTCAAGAATCTTCTGAGCCTTATGACTCTCTATAATTTTGGTATTTTACCAGTTGGAGTTTTTTCATGACTTATATTTTTATAAATATTCTTAGTGATGGCAAGAAACTTTGGGTATGTGTCTAAATAATAGGAAAGGCCTGCCAAGTAAAAGACTTAGAGCAGGCAAGCTGGTGTGGCTTGTTTAAATTCTTGCCTGTGTTTAATACTTTAAAAGCTGTAGATGGGCACAGAAGGATTCAGGATACTGCACTGGATTTGTGGTATCACTGTTGTGAACTTTGTTATGTTTAAAGACTTCTCTATTTTCTGTGTAAATTACCGTATTCCAGGAGTCTTAGGCAGAAATGTGACTTCCCTAATGCATTTTATGTACTTTCTTCTTCTCTTTGGTTGATTTCAGATGTAAACTTGCCTGCTCATTTTTTCTAGTTCTATGAAATGTGATGTTGAGTGTGTCAGTCATGTGTGTTCTTGTTCCTTTACAGATGGGCTGAAGCCAGATACCAAGATGCTGCTAACTGCTGCCTCCAAGAAGAAATCTAAGGGAGGGAAGGGGGACACGACCAAAGAGGATGAAAGCAGCAAGAACGATTCAGCCCAGCCTGTTACTATCTCTCTTATCTTTAAAAGATATGTTTTCGACACACAGAAGAAAATGATTCAATCCTGAGGAAGCAAGAGAGGCCCCTGATTACACCTGAAAGTCCAGACCCTGAAATGCATTGAGGTGGAACATGTTTCTTGTCCAAACACATTAGACCTGTTCCTTCCTCATAACCAGATCCTGGAAGCTCCTGCTGATTGTACCCCCTTCCAAAATCTCTGCAATCTCATATTGTTCTGTTTGAATTTTCGTATTTTATCATCTTTGTGATGTGAATCTTTACAATATCTCAGAGAATCTCACCTGCCTGATGAGCACATTTGGGTGTACGTTCTAATTGCACTGTTTTTCTGGAGAATTGCGTTGAAGTTTCTCTTGATTTAGAAGTTTGCCACCAATATTAATCCAAATCAAGTCAAGATGTGAATTTCATGTGACCCACAAAGTGAAGCTGATTATTCTAGGCTTACTTCCTCGAGCAAAGTGGGAGACAGAAAGCACACAATTTAATAGGTGAAACCTAAAATGGATGTTTCACATTCCTTCAGTTGCAACTATGTAAGATGCTATCTGAGAGATGGTATGGATGTTTTTTATAAATATGATTTATATCTAGAAGTGGTTTTCATATTAAACATAATGTTCTGTGTAGCTGGGAGTCTTAATTGTTCTGTTTGCTGTTCCAAAGGTTTAGAACTTACCTTCAGTGACATTTTATGTAACGTTTCTGATTTTCCTGCCTGTTCTGCAATGAATCCTATTGCAGAGCTGTTTTCTTTTTCTTTTTCTTTTTTTTGTAACCAAAATGCCTTTTGTGTGTGAAAGAAAAAGTTGCCTCTGGAAATAGTCAAGGGCTTTATTTCATTAAAATAATGATAGAAGATTGCTGCATAAGCCTTGTAAAATGAGTATCTCCAAGATGCTTTAGAAACCATTAGTTGTTTAATAGGGATTTCATGGCTGCTTTAGCTCTTTCTCTCAATTTCATGTCCTAGGCTCATAAAAAAGGAGAGCACTGGTAATATCCCTTCTTTGTTGCATACAAAGTATAGGACACCTTACATTAAAACTAACAGCAGTTCCACAGGTACGAAAGCTGCAGTCTGGAACAGAAATTGGACTCGGGCTCGGCAGCATGGAAAATGTTAGTTCCTGCCTTTTGAACAGAAGGAGTACCTGCTTGTTGATGCTGAATGGCAGCCTGTGACCCATTTGCTGAAGTCAGCTAGAGATGGTGACCACATGTATAATGTAAGTGCATTAGTTGCACATGGAGGTAACTAATTGCTGCATTCATTATTTATTAATCATATTGTTATATCCCTTGATGGGCATGAGTCCATCAAGTTAACATGATCCTGCTTTTTTCCAGTCTTTTCCTTTTAATTTCCTGGTAGCCAAAGTGGCTACAAATAGCAAAGCTCTCAGCTATTGAGGGGATATTTACAGCTGGACAGCTGTGAGACAGGGCAAGCCTGGTGTCTAAACTAGGCTGATGGTGCCCCTTTAAATCAGAACAGAATTAGTGCTTTGTGTAATAATCCCAAACAGTTTCTGCTGAGTGAGTCCCAGCAAAGCTTTAGCACATCCCTTAAGATTATGGGGTATGCTTTCAGTGTGATCCCAGAGGAATTAGGCAGGCAACTTCAGCTATTGGCTTAACGTGACTTGTGCTGCCAGCCTTGCTAGAAAATGTATCCTTCTGTAATGGAAAAAATGCATTTCACACCCCTGTCACCTCTCCTTCCCCATTTCTCTCTTCTTCCCAAACACCCCCAAAGGCAGTCTTTGGAAAGAATATTTATAATGTTATCTTTCTTTTAAGCCTTTATCAAATCCTGTTTTGTACTCCGCACTGTTACCCCTGCCTAAGATATTGCAGTGATGGAACATAGAGAAACAGATGACATTGAAGGAACAATGTTACTGTCATCCCAGGTTAGTCTAAGAATTATTGGTGTTAAAAAAAACCTAATTAAAAATACTCTAATTGTTAAGGAACTTATACTTGTATCTGTATAGTTCTAGTGTCCTTGCCAAGTTTTAAATGGGTTGCTAATTTGGAGTATTGGAAAGAAAAAGGGAGTGATCAGGAGAGGGGCTTCCAGAGTTGTTATCCTTACACTTACAGGGTTTTGTCTTTCTCATTTCTAAGCCCCTTTTGAGTAGTTCTGGAGAGGAGGTTGTCTGTGCAAATGGGGATATGTATTTTTACAAAGGCCTATCTGATGAATGTTTTCCCCCCCACCCCGGTGGATTGCCCTTAACAGGATCAGTGAGTCTGTTGTTATGGAACTTGATCCCTTTGAAAACTCATTAACCCTGAACACTTAGATTTGCAGCCCTCTGCTTGGCTGAAAGGACTCCTAGTGCAGGGAGTCCCATGGTTTATATGCTTGGGGTGCTCCAAGGGAGTGAGCAGCAATACTTCCAGAGTTGTACCTACATCCCTTTCTCATCTAGTCTCTTGTAAATATATTTTTTAAATCTTCCCCCTATCTTCCATTTCATTTCCAGACTAGCATGCTAACTTGGCATATTTCTGTGTCTAAGACCTAACCTCCTTCTCAGTGCTCCCATTTCCTTTTTTCTCCTTGCTTCTCCTTGCTCTGGCTCTACTCTTGCCCTGCGGATCCGTGGCAGGGCTCCCTCGATGGCTGCTGGGAGCCCAGCGCGGTGGGGAAGGCTCTCAGCCTGCAGCTCACAGCAGCTCCTGTGTGCTGCCTCTGTTAAGGCTTTGGCCCTGGGCATCTCTGATGGCCCCACAGGAGCAGGCTGTGCCTTCACCTGCCACCCTTCCCTGTCCTTGTGCCTTGCAACCCTCTGTGGAAAGCCCCTGCCACAAAGCCCCATCCTCTCATTTTGCTCCTGTTGCAGAGGTTTGTGTAGGACACACAGCTGGGGAGGGATCTGGGGCTTGGTTTTGTGTTTCTCCCAATGGAGAATTCCAAAAGGAGAACCTAAGTGTGCCCAAGAACTTTGATTATAATGTGCTATTACTGCAGATCTCTGGCTGCTGTCCTGAGGCTGTTGGATACACATTCGAAAAAGGGTGAAATGGTGGAACAAAATGATTATGGGAAAATCAAAGCTTTTAAAGACATTTGTAGGATGAACAGATGTTCAAACATTCTTTTATTTGGTTTCCAGACAGACGTAGAGACTTTCCTTTCATCCTCATAATCAGTGCATTATGCTGTAATTTGTAAAAATGGCATTAAAAAAATATTAACAGGGTCATATTGTGATCTACTGACTCTGTGTCATTAAGCCGTGAAGTTAAGAACGGCAACTGGGAACACGGGTTAAATGTTGCAGAATGTACTGTACTAGCATGTATTGTCAGACTGTATTATAATGAATCCAAAATGGAATAAAGATGTAAGGAGTTTTTTTTAATACTGCTAAGGTTGTCAGTGTTGCAAAACTAGAAATTATTACAGCTCTGCAGATGTTCGGTGAGTAATACATCTTTGGGTTGTGGGGAGAGTAGCAGGGAGAAAAGCTTTGTTTTTACAAGCCTGTTCTCTACTTTTCCTTGGAATTTATTTTGGGACTGCAGTCTGGCTTGTGATCATGCCAGAGGTCTGGAGCCAGGAGGGTCAAAGCTGCGCTCATGGTAGCAAGGATTCAGTAGGTGGCATCCTTTGCTTGGAATCAAAGCTGAGTCTCCCCACCTAAAAAGGGGGTTTTCACTGGAACTGACACTGAAGGGTTTGCATCAGGCTTGCAACCCAGCTCTTAAAGAAGAGCTTCTGTTAAAAACTACAATGCATTTAATACCTGGGACAGAGCCATCAACTCCAATCCATTGACCAAACCCTGAGGCACTGGTGTCCTTTCTGTGTGTGTTTCTGGCTCAGCTGAAAACAGCTCACTCATAAATCCTGTGTTTGTTGGTTGCAAGTACCTGGCTATGGAAAAGTGAGCCATCTGCACCAGGGGAGTTCTTGATGTGTACAAGGCATCTCCTTCTGGGCAATAGCACTTTCCTTGCCTGTTGGACTCTGCAGTTGAACAGCCACGGGGTGGCAGAGCAAAATGAGAGCCCAGCACAGCTCATGGGGAGTTGCAATGGTGCAGCCTCAGTCCACCCCAGCACTGTTTGCCTCTCACTGCTGGGAGAGCAGCTCTGTGTTTACATCTGCAGAGTGCTCTGGGTTCTTGTGAAATGAAGGATGAAAAGCAGCAGAGGAATGCTACCTTATTAGCAGTTTCAAAAACCCTTCATGTTTCCCTTTTAGTTTAATATCCACAGTGAGCTGGAAAGCTCTGCATTTACAAGCACGTGAGTTTTAAACAAACTTACCGAGGATATAAATAGAATAATTTTAAGATAGAGCCTAGCACTGGGAGCTAACCTGCCAAGCCTTGGAGAAGGGGAAGGGCTGTATGACTGCAATCTGTGGTAAGGCCAGTTTTGGTAGATGATGGGCATCCAGAAGGAATCCAGAGGCTTGGGGAGGTTGTGTTTAAGCAAAATACTGGTAGTCTTCTGGGATTCCCCACAAATTTTCCTGCTGTTCTGTACACAGATAGGTTAAAACCATCATTTTACACAGTTGTAGCTCCACTGTAGACAATATATGAGGAAAAAGAGTACAGTGGATCTGCTTATTTCCCATTGACAATGCCAGATTATGGAGTCTTTCTCTGATCTCCTGCTGTGCATGCTGTGCTAGTTGATGGTTCCAGTTGTTGGGGTTGCATTCCTCAGTGAGTGTTACAGTTCTTTATTTTCATTTGTGTGTCTGATACAAGTGCTTTTCCAAGATGGTATAATCAGTCTGCAAGATCATCCACTTCCCCCTCAAGGTGACTGTTGCTTGTCAAAGGTGAGTCCTCTAAGGGGCATCTAAGCCACACGTTTCTGATATGCATTTGAATGCTTTTCCTAGTAAAGGACAGGAGAGAGAATCTATCAAATTCTTCTCTTTCTGTATTTCACAGTCAGCTGTGAAAGGAACTCATGGAACAGAATCAGAAAATACTGCAAGATCCTTGGTAAATTTCAGCCCTGCACTGCTTTACAAGGCGCAGTCTTAAAAACGTGATTGTCTTTTTGACTATTGAGTCCTTGCCAGTCCTGCCTCTTCTAGTTCATATTTCTTACCCAAAAGGTAATTTGAGGTCTGGATCAAGTGCTGCTAAACTGACAACCCCAGCAGTGAATGAGGTGCCTGCTAACACCCTTGCAGTGGCATTTTGGCTAAACTGATCTGATTACTTTTGATCCTTTAAGAAAGCTAGGCTGTTCATTAGCTCTGGCATGTTCTGTTTAGATCAATTTCTTCTCCTTTGAGTGGAAGTCGTGCAGTCTTCTTGTGTTTTGGTTGATCATTCTGAGACTTCTCAAGGGCCTCATTCATGTCAATCAGGGAGACTCCATCCTTTTTGGACCACAGAATTGCTTTTATTAGGCTGTATGTGGCCCCCATTCAAACGTGTAGGAACCAGTTCTTTTATACTATTTTCTGTGAAAGCTGATATTTTAGTGCCTATAACTTCAGTCTGACAGTTAGGAGTGATCCATGCCCTCGTGGTGAATTCATTCCCGAAACAGCATTCCATAAGGACAAGCTGAAACTTAGACCCCACACAGAGGTTTTGCCTAAATTTCTTCGTTTTTGCTAAAGTAAGCGATCCATTGTCGAGTTTTCTTTCTTAAGCCTCACTTCAACCAAAGCTGACTTGAACTCTGCACTCTCTGAGAAGACAGTTTTGTTACCTGGAAAGATCAAGGTCTTCCAGAAGCTCTTCCAGACACTGTCAAGTTACTGAAATATCTACATTGGTGCCCACCTCTGTTAAATGGGTATGGGATTTTTTTTCTGCTGAGTGCTGATCATACTCTCTGTGAGGACAGTAGAAATGCAGGTGGGGTACTTAGTTACTTACTGTGCAGGAATAACTAAAATTATTCCCCCAAAAAGTCAGACATCTGAGAAGTGGGTTTTCTCATTTGTTTCTTACTTGTTTCTGCTTTAGATGAACTAAGGTAGGATTTAATTGTTGATGAATGTGGAAGAGAAAAGGAAGGGATGATGCTGTGTTGTCTTGCCTTTTAAAAATATTGTTGGAGAGCTCTGGCAGGAGAAGCATTTTGTTTGGAGAGAAATGCAAATCACTTTCTACCTCAGTGTGGGAGGTTTTTATGTTGTTTTTAACTGTGAAGATTGATCTGTGCTTAGAACCCTGCTGGGTAAGTGGACAGTTTGGGCTCCATCCAGTTCTAAGTTAAGCTGTAAATCTCATTTGCCATCTGGCAAAGCATGGCATGACTGGGCAGTTTCAGGCAGAGATCTGGATTTAGAACAGTGGAAGAACACAGAGGTTTGCCAGATTGGAATGAAAATAGAACTGTCAGTAACACACGACTCAATGGGGCATGGGTTTAAGCTGACATGTATTTGTAGAGACCTAGAACAGCTGTAATAATGGTATCTGAGCACATTTATTTAGCAATTCTGTTGTTACAACAGGTACATAAATGTTTAAGCATCACACTTTAACATATACAATGCTGTGAGATCAGTACTGAAAAAAACTCTTGCAAAACATTTTGATTTCTCAGCACTAAGTGCTGACACTATTTGACAATTTTTGCCCTTGATATTTGATGTATTTCAAAACTACAGCATTATGTACAACTTACCCTCACTGCTGTGGTTGTGCGGCGAATCCGTGCTCAACTAATGGCTACAAAAGTGGGAGAATGAATTTGGTCAGTTGTCCACTGTCACATGTGGGATCTCACAGGGGTGGAGCTGAGTCTCCAGACTGTGGCTCCTGCTGCTTCTCTTCCCACGTTTCCCTTGCTGCCAGGTGAAGTGCACTGATGGGTCTGCTGTTGCCAGCCTTGTGGGTGGTAAGTCTGGACTCCTCAGAACGTTGCTTTCCTGGGACAAAAGTAAGAGGACATCAGTCATAACTTGATCTTTCACTGAGGCAGTGCAGACAGAGTTTGTCCACATGGCCCATGTTTGGTTTGGTCCATCTTGCCAAGGCAGATATTAAAATGGGTTGTCTGTGGATTGCCATCCACCCTGACATAGAAGGCTCCTGTAGGGATTGGTACTTGTGCCCCACTACTAAAACAGGCAGAAGGGAACTTGTGGTGACTTTGTCCACAGTTATTTGCTTAAAATGCTAACATTAAAGTCATCTGTGAAATAGCAGCAAAGACCACCTTCAATTTGTACATAAGGCTTGCTAATTTACAACATTAGTTTTGCTGGTTAGCGTGGGGTGGTTTTTTCCCCTTAATTAGAAATTTTAATTAGAGCATGCTGTGTATTAAGATGTTAAAGCTTTGACTGGCAGTTCGGAATTGCAGAAGGATCAGCTGTCTCTGTAGGGCTGCAGCACAACAGGGATTAGCTTGCACCCTCCTGCCTGCAGGTGTGTTTTGCTTTTTGAGTCGGATCATCAGGAAATGTTCCTCCAGGTAGGAAGCATTCATCTCCCTGATCAGACCTCGTCTGTTCTGAGGAGCCTGAGCTTAGGGAAGAGCTGCAGATTCACATACACAAGGTGTAAGGACAGAGTCTCAAACCTGAATGGCAAACAGGTCAGTTGTTGGAGTGTTCCACCCCGGCACCTTTGTCCACTCACTCCAGTTGTGCTGCTGCCAGTGCAGGAAGGTTCCTTGTCTTTGGAGATCAGTTGCTGTGTTGGCACTTCTGCAGCTCCAATTTTCAGTCCTGTAATGTAGAAGAGCTGCCTGAAGAAATTCCCCCATCCTGGAAATCCCATCTGCTGGTCTGGGCTGTCTGTAACACCCCATGCATAGCGAGCTGCTGGGTGTGAGGGAGCCTTGTGGCCTGATGTACTTTGAGTTGCCCAAGCTCCCTTACCTCATTTTTCTTCTCTCCTGTTTTAAAGCAGATTCAAGGGGAGATAGGATACATTCTTAAACATTAGCATTTAATGTTTCCAGCATCACACTTCTGGAAAGTACAAAAACTTCTGCCATGGGTAATTATGGAATAATGTATAAAAGGGAACGGTTTCCCCAGTCTCCTCACACATGGTGGGTATCTTGTGTCCTTTGAGCCTGAAAATTCTTATTTTTGCTCTGTCAAGAGTAAGTGTGGGTTTTTCTGTTAACCAGACAAATACACAATCATTTAAAAAACTGCTGAAGTGCATTTTCCAAGATATCTTGTGGCACTCTAACCCACAAGCTAATTATGGTACTGTAATTATAATTTGCTATTTGGAGTTGATTTCATGTTCTACTGGAACAGAAGTCATGATTTCCCTTATTTCTTGCTGTTAGTTTGTTTATCAGACGTCATCTGTCTTCAGAAGTGCAAATCTTTGCAACCTCTGTTGGTATAGAAAACTATCCATCTTCTAATGGTTTTAGTAAATCAATATGCTCTTCCAAGTGAAGAATGATAAGTAGAATTTTAATAATTTCAATATTATCTGTCCCTTTTCTTAAGCATCCATCCCACAGAGTCCTGGTGGGCAGGGTCCCTGTTCTATTGAGTGTTCACACTGATGCCCAAATATTTTGTTGTGGATTCTTCTATGAATGTATCCATGTAGTTCAATTTATATGTTATTGGTGGTTAACTTTCACTTGTCAATACTCTGTTTCGGCCCGGCTTTGGTAGTACTTAAGTTCTTCCTCCTCTTCCTGACAGCTAAATTAACCTTCTGCTATTTGCAAATCTTGTCCAGTTATAGTTCTTCACTTTCTGGAGGGTCACTAGTTAAGCAGCACTGAGTTAGTGTGGACTTCTTTGGCACTTGTTGGATCTTTCCTTTAATTAAAGCCAGATTCTTGCTTTACTTCTGTCCTTTTCTTTCTTTGATTTTCTTGCAGAAAGTCTTTGGTAACCAAATGGTTCATGAATGTGTGTGTATAATTCCAGTATAGTAGAGGTACCCAGTTTTCCTTGGCTTTTTTTGGTATTTAGTGATGACATGGATCAGGATGATTGGCCAGCCCGGTTTTGGTTGTTGCCTCATGGTTTTATCTGGCATGGAAGTAAGCTGGCACTGGTCTGTAATTCCCTTGTAATTCCATTTCTGTTTTAAAGAAAGTGGAAACTCTGGTAATTGACTGTAGTTAAGACATGTATGTCTGTTCGTGTGTAAATATTTAAAAATGCTGTCAACAATCAGTGAAGCATTTTATCAGTAATTTTCTGCTGATTGTAGACTTAATTAGTGGACTTGTCATTTTTATACCAATCAATAGAAGTGACTAAGTGGATAATTAATGAATGTTATCGAGCATCTCCACTTCTTGCTTAGCAGTTCTAGATCAAAGTTGATCACAAACACAAGTTCTGGAATTTGTTACCTGATAGTGAAGGAAGATTCTGTTTCAGATTTGTAAAGATAAAATTTCTATTTTCATCTGAACTTTAAGCTAGCACTGTCAGAAAGCACCATGGAATGAGTTTTTTGCTGGAAGGACTTTTGCAGGTATTGTGGATATTGAGGTGGGCACCCCTTGAGGAGTGGCTGAGCAAACCCAGTGTCACCATTCTGCGCTTGGCTGCTCCTGGCTCCTGCCTGTTGCAGTAACTTTGAGTCCAGCATTTCAGTGTCTTAAAAAGGGAGCATCAGGAGAGGCTTTGCAACAAGTTGAAAATGAGCAGTGATGGAGAAAATACGCCATGATTGAAAAAAGGCTGATTTAATTAAATGTTTATGGCTGAGACATTCTGGTGTAAACAGCCTGTGGCTCCTGGCTTGCAAATGAGGTGTCTTTCTGTTTGTGGCCAATCTCGCTGTTTGTGCTTGTGGTGCTGGAGTTTCTGTCACTCTGAGCTCAAAATATTGAATCCAGGTGAGTGACTTGCACATTATGGAATAGGAGAATTCCTTCACTTAAGCACAGGTGTGCAGCCTTTCCTGAAGGGGTGGTCAGCAGCAGCACAGTGAGTTACAGAGCAGCAATGCCACATCCATTCCCGCTTGTGGCATTTGTGTGTGCAGAGGAGGAGCTCTGTTACGTGTATGATTTGGAGGACAATACAATAGTGTCTGTCTAAGACAGCACCAAATCCCACTGAAAGTACTCTATACTGAGCTTCCACTCTGTTTCTGACATCTCCATTTTTGTCTTGGAATCCTGTGGCTTGCTTTGTTATCAATATAAAAATATTAAGAGAGCAAACATTTTTTTCCCATTCCATTAGCAAGATCTCTTCAGAATCTGGGATTGATAAGCATCTCTCTGCACCTTTTCAGTAAGGAGCTGTCATCTGTTAGATGTATATAGAATGGCAGGAACTACTACGTTTAAAAGGAAATCCTAAAGCCATCTTGTCCCTCTCCCTGCCCAAAGGAAGGATCGGTTGTATATATGTTCTTTTCTGGTGTCCAGCTAACTGGGTTTTAGAGATTTTTGTCAGTAGCTGTCACAGGACTTCATTATCATTAGGGTTGTTCAGGAGAACATGGGAACAGATTTTTTCTCCCAGTATCTTCCTTGCTGCAGTGTAAGCCTATTTATATATTTTTTTTTAATCCCTATCCACTGTGATACAGAGAACACTCTATTCCTTTTCACTTTGCAGCATTCTTTATGTACTTGAAGACTGAGCATGGATGTGATCAATCTTCTTTCCTCTGGACTAAATGTTCTTTGTTGGTACAGTCTCTCCCCTTGGGGGCTGTGTTTCCTGGACCTGGGCTTGTTTCTGTCTTCCTGAGTTTCTCCAAATGGTCAGTGTCTTGTCTTAAGTACATTTCCCTCAGAGACCTCATGAGTGCTGACTGATTCAAGCAGGATTTTAACTTTGGGGGTGTCTCAGGACATCTTCCTGTTTATGCTTCTCTGTCTGCAGGTTTTGCAGAATCAGGAGTTTATTGCCTTGGATTTAATGTGTGAGCTCAGATCACGATGCCTCTCTGTAGGTTTGTTAATAAAGGCTTCCATTTCTCATTCTGTACTTACACATTTCAACATCCCCTCTTTAAAAGCTTCTTATTTTTTTAGACTACTGTCCCAGTCTGCTGGGTTCAAATTCTAGTCCTTTCCTCTAGCATATTCATTCCCACCTGATCTATCAAGTCACTGAGATCATTAATGAAAATATTGAATAGAATTAGCTCAAGGACAGGCTTCCGTGAACCATCCTTAATATACCCTCCCAAACAGCATACCACTGATAACTCTTCTCTTAATGTTCTCCAAACAGTCTCATGCTCAGCCTATAATGAGTTTCTCTAGGTGACTTTTCCCTAGCTTGCTTATGCAAATGTCTTGTGGAAAACTGTCAAAAGTATTTTTTTAAATCAAGCTACCCACACCTGTATTCTAGGTGATATTTTCAGAGTTTTTCACTCTGCTTTTATTTGGCTTCAGCTGCAAAACTGGACCTGTGTGAAGCCTGCTGCCCCAAGGCATGTGTTTATTTTTGGGTTTTACTAGAATCCATTTTTCATAGAAAAATTTAAGTTTTTAATGTGTAAGAGGATGTTTAGGAATGTGGACTACTTTAGTGCAAAATATGCTGTACACAGGTGATGTGCAAGTTACCTTGGTTCTGAAGGTGCATTTTAATCTTGACCTGTAAGTCTGTGTTCGCAGCCTGGTTTCAGTATGCTGCACTCAGCCCTAAATCAGAGCTGTCACCAAACACTCAGCTGCCAAGCATCCAAACCTAGCCTGGGCCCAGTTTCAGCCCTGCAGCTTTTCTCTCTCATGGCTCCTGCCTGAATCACAACCTGTAAGGCTTTCAGGGCTGAGAAGCAGAAAATTTTGCAGCTGAATTAAACAGCACTTTGGTGACAAGGGTGAATCCTAACAGGAGCCCGAGGAGACATTCAGGGTCATTTTCATATATGGGATAAGTGGAGATTTGAATTGCAGGTGAGTATTTTGGCCCATTTCGGTATCTTGATGCTTTCAGGTGCGATTAAAATGTTTTTGTTAACATTTAAAAATCAAGTAAGACATTTTCTGATAATTCCTTCTCCTTTCTTGGCCTTGTAATAAGCATATAATAAATTCAACGGCTGATGTTGTGAGGAGCTATTGGATTTAAGCCCATCTGAACATGGAGATATTAGGATGCCTCCTGCACCTTTGTGTGTAATGAATGGGTCTTAGTTATTATAAAGTGCTGCACAACTTCACCTCTGCACAGGGTGCTCAGCAAACAATCCCCAGCAGAAAATGCTGTTTCCTAAGCCATGGGAAATGCTCTCTTACTCCATTAGCCCCCCTGCACTTGCTTGGTTTTCCCCTCTACTCGCTGCAAAGAGGAGGGAAGCGTATCTTTACAACCACACTAGCAAGAATTAGCCCAACTGTATTTTACAGGTAAACTAACAAATAAGAGGAGAATCTGAGCAGCCCCCAGGGACTGAATTTGTTTGCTGCTGGGCTGTTCTATCTGCAACTGGCATCGGTGGAAACCCGAGTGCTCCATTAAAAGTCGACAACCTCTGTTGGCTGGGGCACGGGGCAAACAGAGCCAGCCTGTTCTGCAGACAGGCTGACGGTCTTTATCTCCCCCCACCCAGCTCAGGATGGGAAATGATGAGACTCTGAAACAAAAAGCTTGAAACTGGGACTCGGAGCTCTTAACCCTGCAGCTGTCGTTCCAAGGAGGAGCAGAGACACAAGGCTGCCTTCAGGGGTCATGTGGGAAATTCACTGAGTGCAACGCATTAAGGGAGGATTGGGGCTCCTCTGTAGGAATGGGGAATAATGCATGGGGCTGGTGTGGGTCCCAGGTAGTGACATGGGGGTGTGCATCTGGAAATCTTCATTCCAGAACCTCAGGCATGGCGTGGGTAAGTTACCAGTCTAAGTTTATGAGGACAATAATCTGTTATAGAGTCTACCCTTTTAACCATGCCCATGCATTAGTGCCTTAAGCAGCAGCATACTGCCCTCTCACCCACCCCAAGGAGACTCAGGCCTACGCTGTCCTGTAGCATTTTCTTCCAGTAAAAGTGACTGCTCAAATGATGCCTTGATGCTCTGATTGCTCACAAAACAGAAAGTAGGGATTATATGTACTTCTGTCCCCATGGTGCAGCACAATTAGATTGCACCTCAGACACCTGAGGTTAGGGATGATTCATGTGAAATACCCAGCATTTGATGTTTTCATCTTTTGAAAAGACAACCCTTCAGCCAGGGGACAGTGTGCCACACAGGAAGTACACTGGGCTCTGATGGTATCGTGGTCTGAAGGGAAATGCATGATAGTACTCCGAACGCAAGGGAAGTGGTCTTTCCACTCTGAGTCTGCAGATATTTGAGGGGTGAATTCATTGGTTCTCCCATGCAGAAGAAGTTATCTTGACCCCATCCTTGCTGCTTCTCTGCCCCTTTGTTCCACCGACAGTTTTTATCAGTAAACTCTTTGGTACAGCCAGCAAGCTGTTGTTTGTCACAGGCTTGAGGCCTTGTTTTGTCACTAAATGCTGCTGTTTTGTTACTTGCTCTTTTCTTTTGTAGTCTGGGTCCGTGAGCTACTCAACAGTAACACTGGAGTTTTGGGGGTGCTGGGGGTTTGTGCATAGTCCTGCTATCCTTTTACTTGTTAATTCTATCAGGCAATGTTTTAAAATGTGTAAAGGGAGAGTTCCCTATATCGGCTGCCCTTTGCTCATCTTAATCTCTAGTCAGTGTGAGTGACCTTTAGATAACAGATAACTACTAAAGATAGTAGTTTGTGCTCTAAAAGCTTGAACGTAGAAATGAATGCTGCAAATATCCTTTTGCTCTTAGCTGCCCACCCTGCGTTGGGTACATAGGTTGAATCATTATTCTAATTACCTTCTGAAGGTAAAGGTGGTATCCCATGAAAAGGATTTTCAGAAGCAGTAACCCTAAACCTACTCTTAAAAAAGTCAGAGTGAGTTTCACCGCTGACTTCAGGGGTAGGAGTGTACCCACAGCATGCAGCTGAGGGCCCAAACCAAGCTGCTATACCTGGTTTGGTATGGCTGCAGGAGTGACCTTGGTTGATCTCCAACAGAATTAGGGCATTTTCCCCTGAATTACAGGGATTTAACCTCTTATTTGTGGGGCATACTCTGATGTCTGTTCAATGGTCTCTAAACCACTCACATAGAGAGTAAACCCTGGTATTCCTGCAGAGGAGGGGGAAAATGCAGGAAAAATATCTGGGGAATGTAGAACACGAGCACAGACCACTGAACGCAGTTGCATGTTGTCTTTTGGTTATAACAGTGTGCGAAACCTCGGGATGGTCCACTGCAAAAACAGGGCAAGGATGGCTCCACCAAAAAATACTTCTGGCTTAGATCTTGTGCCCAGGTTTTTTGTCAATTTGACCATGGTGTTGCACTGTATCAAAGAAAAATACAGTTTGTGATTGTCCTTTAAGCCCTTCTCCCTGCACCATGCATAGGTCCACGCCTACTGCTTGACTTTGTGGGTTCTGAGACTTCACAGGTGTTGGAGTGGGGAAGAAGCGATCCAAATGTCAGCAAGGATTTGGCTATCCTGCAGTCCCCTTAACAAGTCTCTCTGGCATGCATGTGGAACATTTTCTGCCAGGTAAGTGGATCATGTGTCTGTTTGGTCTTAGTTGCAGCTACTTTGTATGTGTCATCTCCAGACTCCTGAAAAATTGCTCTGGGTGTCCCATGGTCTCAAGAACACCCATCTCTGAACATTCTGGTAGATGTCTTTGATTTGTACTGTTCTCTGTCTCCTGGTTTGTGATCTGTGCTTTTTCTCTCTTCCCTGTTTTTTCTGACATGTTTCTGGTCAAGAGGTTTTGTTCCTTATAGCACCAGGAGCAGAGTTAGAGGCGGAAGCAATGCAAAACTCTGATATGTCCACATCTCTCTTCAATCTGTTTATCTTCCGCAGAGGCCTGATAGTGAATGACATTCATATAAACAGTGGGTGAAAGGCCTGATGTGCACTGTTCAAACATCCTGTCATGGTCTGGGCACGTGTACCTGACTGAAAAATAAACACCTAACATGCATAAACATCTGATGTGTTTTCCTGGTTAAAATTTTGTGTCCCTGTGCGGTGTTTTTGGAAGATCTACAGTTCATTCTTCAATTTTTCCCACAATCCGTAAAATATAACCTGGTTTTAATTCTGCCTTGAGCTGCTGGCCATGACTTGATTGATGCTGTAGACAAGTTTATCTGAATGCAGGTTTATGTGATATAACAAACAGTACTTCAGAGAAACACTTAAATGCTTTTCTCTTCCCAACAGTGACACAATTTAACCTTGTCTCTTGCTCTCAGTACACTTGAGGGAAAGGACAGTGCTTCAGTCTAGAAAGCCATGTAGGTTGGACCAGGCTATCATTTCAAAATTCTGGAATCTCTAGTCTTGCAAAATATTCAGGACCAATCTGGATAAAGTCCCCAGGTCTGAAATAACTTTGCTGTCAGCAGAGGTTGGTGCTAGATGGTTTCCCAATATCTTTACCAATCTGAGTGTTTCTATAAATCTGTGTTAGACCATGTGTGGCCATAGTTAGAATCAGGTTTGTTCACCCTGAAGTTCCTGTAGCTTCAAAGAACATCATCCTTACATACTGTTTTCATTGCTGCTTGTGTCAGCCTCCTCTTGTGGGATTTTTGACCCAAAGATCAGATGTTTCCTGGAACTGAGGGCATACAACAGATAAATTGCTGAAAAAAGTGTGAACAGAAGATGCAGTAAAACTCTTCTTGAGGCATCATTTGTAGCAATTGTGGTCTGGTTCCAGCTTCCAGCTGTGCACAGGGCTGGAAAGTCCTGAACATCTGTGGAGCTGCTCTGCTGTGGTGGATTCTCTGTGCTGGGCCTGTGAAGATTAAACTGATCTGACATAAATGGCTGGGAAATTCCTTTTCATGGCCAGAGGGTGTGTGCTCTCCCAGATTGCTCAGGGGACAGACCTCGGGCAAAGACATTCAAAGTTTGTGCTTTCTCCTGCATCTGGGGAAGAAGATGGCAAACCCAGTCTAGGGGCTGCTGATGTTAGAGGAGATCAAGCTTTGAGCCTGAAAGTCCTCAGTGATGACTATTTTGGGCCTGTAACAAGGTTTGGGAAGATCTCTGGTAGGGACTTACTTGTGCAGTTGACAGTTTTGCCTATGAGAAGAAGTTTGTTTTTGCTATGAGCTGCATTGTGCGTGCTGTTCATCCCTAGCTGTCTCTCTGCCCTCCTGCTATCCTCAGCTCTTTTCAGAAACCTTAGATTTATCGCTCTTGGATTGTCTGTCTTGTTCTGGCTTTTAAAAATAAAAGCTTTTCAAAGGGCCTTTGGAACAGGCTGTGTTATTTTTGGCTCAGGCTCTTAGTGACACTCATTGCAGAATTAAAACTTCTAATTAGAAAGCAAAAAAAAATTGCAAGGGAAGGAAAACACATTGCTGCAAAATTAAGGTGGATATTTTAATTGCCCAAGAGGCATGGAATTGCAGTCCACTGCAGAGTTTGCTCTGCCCCAGAAGATCACTGTAGAAGATGATTCCTGTTTTCCATCAGTAATCTACAACCTTTAAATTTTAAAAGCTCAAACAAACATCTCTGCCAAGATACTTGGATGCTGCCTGAGTTTGATGTGAATGTCCTAATAAGAACCATTTAGAATTTACACACGTGGTGTTGGGAAGACAATGTAGCAGGAAAAAGTAGTGAATTAAGGATGGCAAGGGAAAAAGTTTGTTGTAATAAAACAGGAGATGCAATGGAGTTGGAAGTGCAGATGAGCTCTGTGACCTTGGATTTTTCAAGTGATTCATTTCTCCTGTGCGAACTTCTTGGAAATTGCTTTGAGATCACCTGCCGTGAGGCTCTGCACGAAGGGATGTGTCTGTGGGAATTCATGTGGGCTCCTTCCCGGTTTGGGTGGGTGCTGCCTGATGCTGCTCTCTTTCCTTTCCATGTCATGCTTGACCCTGGTCAAACACTCAGTTTTTTCCGTGGTTCTTTTCACAGGGACAGGGGTGGGAGGGTTGTGCTTGTTGGTGTCTGTGTGTATTTGTGTCTGCCAGAACCCCCCTGAGGCCCCAGTTGTGCTCTGCAAAGCTGTTTTGAGGGGAGAGGAAAAAGAAACAGAGAAAAGGAGATGATTGACAGTAGCCCTTTAGATTTCTGTTGTTAATGCACCAGTAATAAGATAAGGCTTATCTTTAAATGTTCATGGAATCAAGACTTTGATGGAAACAGGCTTTTGGGTTAATATATTTTTGATAGATAAAGCAGAATGAAATGAATAGACCAGGGGAACATACAGTATTTAGAGAAAGACATATTTTTTGTTTAAATCTCTCTCCTGGCATGCTGTCTGGGAGCATGTGACACTCACATATAAATGGTGTGTTTGTAAACATGCGCTGGTGCTTGTGTTTTAGGGGGCTATGGGGAACTAAAAGGGGTGTCACTGGGCTAAGAGGCTGCTGAGTGAGATGAAATCTGCCAGTTGAGATGAAAAATCTCACCTTCGGTCCCTCCACTTCCCTTCAAGTCCAGCTCTTGCTGGGTGGGTAAATGTGAAGAGATAAGAGTTTGCAATGTAGAGATTTTGCCTCCGCCATGCTCTGACGTGAAAGAGGAGTTGTGTGCCAGCCCCTTGGAGGAGTTTGGGCAGCAATGTTCTGTTGTTTGAGCTGCATGGGGGGAGTTTGGGATGTCGTAGCCATTAATGCATTTCAGCTCAAGCCTTTTGGATGGTCTGTTTTGCATATTTGCACATTTGGATGAAATTATCTCGCAACCGTGCGTAGTGCAGTGTCTGGGAAGGCCATGCCAAGGGGACAGAGCCTCCTCGCAGTGAAGAGCTGCAGCATCTGGGGCTCGCACCCCAGACCACTTGGTTGCTGCTTTTCAGTTGTGTGTTCACATCACAATTGTTGAATTTTATCTGCCTGGTTTCATGGCTCTCTTTTATAGCTGTTCAGTGAGGAGTCATCTGTCCTTCCTTGTCTCTCCCTGCCCGGGAGCCTCTGCACTGCAGCCCCAGCCATCTGAGCCACGCAAGTTCATTTTGTCTGTAACCTGCCTGGACTCAAAGTGATCCCTCCCTCTTAGGCTATGCTGACATAACCCCAGCATCTTACCAAATCTTAGTAAGTATCACTGTGAACAGCTGCTGGAGCATCACATGGAATGGCTGGTAAATATTGCCTGGCAAGTGAGTGGCACAGCTGGGAGAAGAAGGTCCCAGAGTCTTCGAAGACAGACAAAGGGGTCTAAAAAACCTGTAATTCAGACCAACCTGGGGGAGCAAGAGACATAAATTTTCATTCAATTACACGAAATCTTTGGTGTGGTTATGCCAAATTTGGGCTTTGATTTTGCTGGTTTTAATACAACTTCTTTAGCTTGGTCCAGGGTTTTGCTTGTTTTAAGGGGTTACAAAGTCAGGTCTGGAGACACAGGGTAAAAGCTTTGGTTCTTTTTAAAACTGGTGACAGAAATCTGACGTAATGCCATTGGGATTGGCATCAAATCCAGGCAAACAATTTTTCCTGGAGTAATTTTGCATAGAACAGACTACAAGTGTAGTAGGGTCCAAATTCCTCATTCATTTATCATTTCTTGTCTTTTCAGCCTTTCACTGAGTGGTGGGCTCTGGGGTCTGACGTCCTGAGCTTGCTTATCCCTGTTTGTGGTGTCCTGCTTTCAGCTGGATGAGCATATCTGTGCTTGTGGGCACCTGTCACAGGTGCCAGTCTTTGCACCACCCTGAAATTTGCTTCCTTTGAACAATTTTCATGGGGTTTGGTTCATTAGGAACCAAATGCATTTTAGAAACCTGCATGTATGTCAGTTAGAATGTATTTGTGTAGCTCACAGACCTCTATATTTAATTAACGTAAAACAACCGTCTTGAATCTAAGAAGCTATCTAGTTGCAATTAGTTCTTGTTTGCTAATTAATTACCAATGGATGATTAAAGACTTGTTTACTGGGGTTTAGCAGCTATCAAGACACACATCTAGTACTCAGGGGATTTACTATGCGGTAACTGGATTGTTGAATTAAATTCTTATTGGAGACCTTTAAACTGTGACTGAAGAAAGCTGCTCTGCTGACGGAGTTTCCTTTAACATCTCACCCGGGTCCTCCAGGTCCTGCTGCCATGGGTACCATGGCTCTTAAGGGGAGGGGAGGTTAGGCTGATCCTCCTGACTCACTGGGGTGAGCAGCTTGTTTCCTTCTGCAAATTAAAGGCAAGGAAAGCTGGGATCTCAGGTCTTGGCTGTGTTGGTAGAGCAGTGCTGCTCACACACACTCCCAAACACAGTCTGTCATGCCTGGCAGTCATGGGTCACCTTTGTCTCTTCGTGGGTGCTCAACACATCTTGGTCCAAACAGACAGCCATGAATAGAGTCTTGTTCTGTTGGGATTTGTTTGCAGACTGGCTTTTGCTTCTGCATGCAGGCTTTTGGGTTTGCTCCTTTTGACAATTTGCTGGGCAGTTTTGTGGAATTGTTTAAAGTCTGTGGGTTTGTTTCAGATTCAGTCCCTGTGTTTATGGACTATTCAGTCACCAAAACCCCAAGTTTCTGCTCACCACTTGATGAATGGGAACAGGATTTATGGTGGCAATTAGTGGCTTTTTTGGGTAACCAGCTCGAAGAGGCTTGAGAAGGTGGTGTGTTCACTGCTTTCTCTAAGCCGAGCTGTTGAGGTGCCTGGAGATGTGCAACCGTCATTGCTCACTGCTTTGGAGAGCCCTGCCGTGCATGTTGTGGCTAAAACAACAGAAGGGAAAGTTAAACACTGATACTCACACACAGAAGCTCTTGGGTTTGCCACAGAGAGTGGCTTCCTGCAGATTGGCATGAACAGCAGCTGTCCATGCAGGTGTTGGTGAATAATAAGGGGCAGAAACGTGCTTTATGAGAGCAGCAGTTCAGAGTTTGGAGGGTTGGCTTTAAAAGCTGTCTGCAGGATCTTTAGCCTCTGTCAAAGACTGCTCTTGCATTTTGGTTTTTAGCCAGTAGGTCATGAAAGGAGGTAGGAGACCAGCAAGGGTGCTGGGAGTTTCTACATGGAGACAAGCTTGGTAGGATTTCATGGAACAATTTTATCCATTCTTTCATTTTCTCTTGTGCTTTCCCTATTTATAAGCCTGAGGTTTGGATTGCTTTTCTCCAGACTCTCTCACTAAGCAGAGCTGGCAGGGAAAAAAAAAAATCAGAGAGAATGAGCAACTGTGGCAGAAAACTGATTAAAAAGAATAATTAGCATTTGCCCCTGATAAATGAGCAAAGCCATTAATTAGACTGATTTACTCCTGGCTTTTTTTTTTTTCCTTCTCCCTTTCCTCTCTCCTTTTTTTTTTTTTTTCCCTCTTTATCAAATGGCAGCGCCGTGACTGCCCCTTTGGTACGTTTTCATCAGCTTTTCACCAGTTGTCAGAGCTAACACCCTCCTTTCCTGGAGCCCAAGCAGCCTCTTGTAGCTAATGGATATGGAATGCAGCCAGAGCTGATAGCTGCTAGATCTCCACTGGCTTACAGGTGTTTCCATCATTACTGGCGTATTATCTGCCACTGGGTCTCCTTCTTCCTCCTCCTCCTCTTCTTTTTTTTCCTCTCTGTTTTCACCCTTCCTTGCAGTGTTCTAGAAGTAATTACAGTTTAAAAAAAAAAGCTGGCAGATTTTTAAGAATTTTATTTTATGCAACACGATGTCCCAGTGATCAAATCAATTTCTTTTTTTGGCACGGTGACAAACAGCGATGCTGCCGCTGTCGCCTGTTTGAATGTAATTACCAGGATGAAAGGGAGAATTTTAATTAAGACAATTTCCCCCCACACCTTCTTCCCTCCCCCTTATTCAAATAATGAGCTGGGGGCTGTGTTTTTTTAGTGTTGGGGTTTTTTTTAATATGTGCTTTTTTATTAAGAAATACTAGTAATCATCAGACTATTGCATATTATATCATGGCTATGCCCCCCCACACACACTCCCACCCTGATGAGAGCTGGCTGAAGGTTTGGGTCTGTGCAGAATGGGAAAATGATACATTCACAGTCTCAAATGGGAGCTTGGCACTGTACAAGCCAATATGAGCATAAAAGTCCTGGTTTCAAATCTTAAATGGTGCAAATGGGATCGCTGGCATCCCATTTGCTTGGAGTGCTTGGAGGCTTTTGTGATTATTATATGCATTCCTGTAATGCCCAGAGGTCGAATTTTTCATGCAGTTTAGGGCCCTGGAAGCAGAGACAGGCCCAAGTGGCTGCCTGGGAGCCAAATGCCCCAGAAACATCACAACATCTGGATTTGACCTTCATTCTTTAGACCCAGCTCTAAGTCAGGGAAGCATTTGAATTGTGTGCTGGGCAATGGGTAAGAGAAAGATGCTTCTGAGGTAGAAGGAGGAAGAAAGTTTCTGGCAAAGGGCAGATGTGAAGTGAAATGGGAGAAGAACATGCGGGGCTTTGTTGGAAGGAGCTGGTAGAAAGCTGAGGAGAAGTAAATGGCAACTGGAGCTGGGAAATAAGGGAATGAGAGTTTATCTGGAATGGGTTTTACTTTTAAAGTTCAAGCAAGTACAAATGGATAATTCTTACGAGCCTCTGTCATGGGAGGTGCATTGGCAATGGCTTTGCAGGTAAAGACCACCAGTTAGAGTTAGGGCTTTGTGAGGAGCATGTGAGGTGCTGGGCTAAGATTTTGGGGGGTAGTCAACCAAATTCCCGAATCATTCTGTGAGTCTTAACTTTTATCTCAGGGGGGTGCACGCTGGGGATGATTTTAGCTGGCTGTTACCTTGGGGGATGTGTTACCCTGCAGTACTGTCACCTCTGTGCCCCTGAGTCTCACCAGCATTTGCAGAAGTTATACAGAGATCAAGTTCTCTGGAACTGAGCCCTGATGCACAGGCAGCAGCATGGAGAGGAATTTTGCCTGTTTGGTTTGGTTTGGTTTGGTTTTTTTGTAGGGGGGGCAAGTGACACCTTCCCAGTCCTGCTGAGATTTGCCCCTATCTGGGTTCACCCCATACCATGCATCACAAACCTGCTGTGCTCTCAGACACAGGCAGGGCATCCTCTGCAGCCTGGCCACACAGGTCTGTTAGCAATCCAGAGTGGCTGGCTCAGGGTAATTCAAACTGCCTCCTTCCCCCAGGGCAGGACATGCACTGCCTCCAAAATATGCCTTTTAACCTGCAGCCTTGGGAGCAGGGCAGTGCCATTACTTGGGACTGAAATTAGGTCTTCAAAGGGTTGGTGTTGGAAGGGGCTACACAAAGAGGAAACTCATTTCCCAGATGTGTTTTTGAAGCTTGTCTCGTGTCAGTGGAAGGTAATTTAGACCAATCTGGGTGCTTGGTTTCCCAGAACAGCTGCAAGTTTATGTGCAATCTCCTTGGCTGTGCAGTCTGTGGCAGTACCCTGGGCAGGGCTGGTCCCCTGCCTTCCCGGGCATCGCTTCAGGCATGACGTGAGGATTGCTGGACAAATAGGAAAACCTGCAGAGCAGGGTAGGTGCCTGCCAAAAAATGAAGGCAGCAAGCTGTGTTTGGGTCTCTTCACTTGTTCAGTGATATTCAGAAGGGTCAGAGCTCTGCCTCCCACCTCGCCTGTCTCGCCGGCTGCCATGGAGCAGTGGAGCTCAGGCATTTGGGCAGAACTGGTTGAAACAGCTGAAAAAAAGGAACTGGTAGAACTTGAACCTTGGCTGAATGGCTGCCCTTGTCCTCTGCAAAGAAACCATTCCTGCTTATAAAATCCATGTGCTCACACCTAGGTTTTCAAGTCCAAAGGGGGAACTTTTCTCCTTTATTCCTTGCCAAGTGTGTTGGGGGATAGGTGAGTTGTGGTGTGGGGTGTGAGGACCAAGGTTACTGGATAGAGGGGCTCAGGGGGTTTAGGTGAGGTACAACACCAGAACCAGGATGGTAACAGAGTAGGGTGGGTGTATCATTGTGCTTTAGGAGGCCTTGGGCTCTGCTGGATTCATCCTGAACCTGACAGCCATTCATGGGCTGGCATTCACCACCACAATGGCCAGTTGTGCTGGAAGAGGTGGCTCCTGGAGGATGGCAGCCCTCGAGGGTTTGGCAGAGCTTGGATGCACTGGGTGAATGAGCAAGGATCGGTATGCATGCCCCAACCACACACAAACAGATGCAGTAATCTGAATTATTCGTGTGCAGCCCAGGTCCCTGGCTTGCTCAATCCCAGAGTGGAAATTGTGCCTGAGGTTAATGCACTGCAAAGAATGTAGGGGAAATGTTTTGCATTTTAAACAAATAAAAATCAGTGCGTATTTTTTTAACGCTTGCTGACCAGCTCTTCACATCCTGTTAAGCTAAATATTTGCACGGTGGTGGTGCAGAGAGGGCTGAGCAAGGAGCCCCTGTGTTTCGTTTGGGTGGCTCTATATTGTGATCAGCTGCTCTTTCCTCTTCTGTCTGTTTTTCTTAGCAAGGTCAGGACGAGTTTCACAGTCCGAATGGTTCACTGCAATTCTCTACAGGATATCCTCATTTTACTTTAATGGGGAGGAAATTAATGAAACATACAGGCCCTGGGGCTTCAAATACTATACATTAATATTATCCCAACGTATTGTGGTATGTGCACTCTCTCAGACTAAACTTTACACTGGACAGAGGAAGTTGTGATCAGATTCAGGTGCCTGTGAAATTTAAGTGGTGGAGGGGGAGAAGGGGAAAAAAAATAAAGGAAAAGAGAAGCTTGAAGCTGTTTCCTTCCGTTTCAGGCCCTGATCAGTGTGAGAACAGGGATGTTCAAATGGGATCAGGTCCATACAAACCAAATAAACTATCCCAGCTCTTAGGGTAGGAGTATTTAGCTGTATTTGTGTATCTGAGAGACTCATTCTTTTGATTTGTTGGTTACCTACTTTGGAGAGCAAATTCTTCCCATCTGTCACTAGGCCAGTAGTGATCTAAGACAGTGGTGGTCACTGCAGAAGATGGGCTGCTAAAGGATTGCAAATCTTCCCACCTCCCTTTCCTCCAAGTGAAAAACACCACAAAATGGGAGGGTATCATAGGAATAAAAGAAAATTAAGTTCAGCTTCAGTTTTCTTTGGTGTTTACAGGGAAAAATGAGAAGACAGGTCTGAGCACACAGCTGCCACCCCTTGTGCCAGCCACCTCAAAAGCCAACAATTTCCATGCAGTGATGCATTCTGGCTTCAGCACAGCCCAGGACCTTCAGCTGGAGGTGCCTTGCCCAGACAGTGGATCTGGATGTCATTAAGCCTCTCGAGACAACCAAGAAGCCTTGGCCATGTATTGAAAACAGCTCAGACCCAGGGTACTCAGCTGCCATCCCACTGTTGCTCTGAGCTGCTTAAATGCAGCCCCTCTGGTGTAGCTGCTCCTGCAGCTGGAAGGGGGTCACTAACACTGGGCTGTATTGGACCCATTCCTCAAAGCTGCTGACAGTGAATTCTGGTTTTCCTTCTGGGATTTTGGTTTTGTTTTCTTTCTCTTTGTGCTGTGATTTCCTCACGTTACAGCAACTGGCACTGCCTTTGCATCAAATGGAACAGTCCTTCACAATTTTGGTGGAAGAATGTGGAGGAGAGGATCTTGTTTGGAGAAATTGGCTGCATCAAGGAAAAAGAAGAATTTAAAAGGTCATCATGGTTTTGGGGTCTTGGGGGATAACAAAGCATTTTTTCTTTTTCTTAGAAATGCACTAAAATGCCGTAAATTTTATATGGGCTGAAGTAGAAAGCAAACCCCCTCCCATTCCCAAACTCCACATCCCCAACTCTGTCCATTTGATTTTAAATGTTGCTGAACCGCTTGCCTGGTGGAGAAAACCACAACTTGAATATTACCACATTTTGCAAACTGAAGGCTCTGCCTTGGGATATGGGGACAATTTATTAGTGGAAATATCTTTAATTAATTTGTGCACAAGTTCGTGTTTTTCTTTAATTCTTCTCCCCAGGCACTTGACCCATAGTAATGAAATCCGAGAGCCCTTTTCAGAAAATTACTTTCTCAGCATTTTTGTTCCTTTTAAAGTTAAGTGCATCGCATAATGACCATGAAATGTTATCCTCTATTAGGAACACACTTTTCACCGAGAGTCTTCAAATAGAGTTTATTACCAGGAACTCTGTGGTAAGCTGCCATCCGCTGCCTCACGGTCACACAGGCTTGGCTTTGAACTCTGCATGGGAGTGTCTTCGAGGACAAGTGCTCTGCTCGGGCAGCTCGGTTGGGACTGGTTGTCACTGGAGGAAGGTAGGTCCAAGATTTGGTTCCAGCCTCAAAGGCCAGGCTCAGGAGGGAACAGAACTCTGACATCAGTGGCCAAAAGCTGGACAATGGGCTCCAGCAACCCAGGCGTGTTTGGGAACCTCTGTGTGACCTGGTCCCTGGGCAGGTCTAGGTGCCTCCTGTGTTGCAGTTGGAAACACAAACCTTCCTGTTAGGTCTGTGCAGGGACAGTGGCCAGAATGGCTCTTGCTGGCCCTGTGTCTGCCAGTGTCATATTGTGGTGGCAAAGTCTCAATGGTTTCTTCTTGTCCAGGCTGCTACTAGGGAAGGGTTCCAAGCTCAGAAAAGCAGGGCATGCCTCGAGAGGTGCTTTGGTGTCTTAGGTACACTTTGCCTCTCACTGCAAACAGTCCATAAGGACGGAACTGTTTCCTTTCGCACAGGGATGGGCCAACAGTCCCCTGTGGTTTGGCATGTGGGGATGTTGGCACTGACACAACAGACACTGGTGATTGAGGGCTTGTTTGGGAGTAATGCTGCCAAGGCACAATGGGATTTTTCAGTTTTTTGCAACGGAGAAGGATGGGAGGGGGGTGCTGAACAGCAACAGGCGATGAACAGTTCTGATTTATAACCCATCTGAAATATGTTATCTCCCCACCCCACCTTCTGCCCCTCAACTGCCACTGTCTCAGCCTGGCACCTTCTGATGCAACATTTAGGTGCTGATTCAGACAGACTTGGAGGACATGGTGTCGTTGTGGAGGAGTTCAGATGGGTGTTTCTTAGAAGGTCTCATTCAAGTACTGACTGGGCTTCTACCCCCCTGGACATGCCAGGGAATTCACCATGCTGTAACATCACTGTGTTGTCCTGCAATGGGCAGTCTTGGCCAGAGCTACAGAGCCCCTTGCACCCCTTTGACTCCAGGTCTGAATCCTTTTTTGGGGCAGTAACACAGGGCACTTGCTGCTCTCTTTGGTCTCTGATGTTCAGTCCAAGTAGATTCAAACCCCAGGCGTCAGAGTTGGTTCCCTGGAACCAATTCACATCATGCCCAAGTGATTCATCTTATCATAAAGATATTATTAGTGTTTAGAAACCCCCTACCAGCACAGAAAGGGCTGTTTCACAGAGGGCCTGTCCCCATTGTTTCGAGGTCATCCATCTCCCTGTCCTGGTCCCGTTTTCACTCTAATTTGTTTAGACCACAGAATGGGCGCGTGAACAACTCGTTTTGTTTTTGTTTTTGACGGGTGACCACAGGAACATTGGCTGCATGTGCGTTTTGTTTGGTTGCAGTTTAACAGCTGTTCCCTTTGAAATAACCCCGTTTCTGCTGGCTTTATTTCTTAGTTGCTCTTACCCAACTTTTCCGTCCAGTGAGGCTTCTCCCTCTTCCCCACCCACCTGGCCCTGTTCCCTGCCCTCCCCACCACTACCCCAGGAACCCTTTTGGTTATTTCAACCTCCGTGATTAAACTGGCCCCCAATTGTTATCAAGAAGATTCAGGAAGGAGGATGAAAAAAGGAAACATAATCTTATCTGAGAATAGAAAATACGATAAGGGCCCCCTATCTGGAGGCTGCAGTGTCCCTCGTGGTGGGGCTGCAGCAGTTCCTTTGAAAATAATCACCGACACCATCTCTGCTAAATCACCTTTCACACAGCTCAGGCCTTTGATACAAAGGCCCCTGGCAAAATTAGAGCAGGATTGTGTAGACCCCAGAGCAAACGCATTAAATGCTCAAGAGATCAGAATTAGGGGGCACACAGATATAATTGCTTAGGAGGAACTTGTGTTCCTGCAGGGTGACAGTGTGCCTCTGTGGGTGGATGTGTATGCACGTTTGTGGCCCTGTCTGGTTGCCACCAGATGTTGACTGCAAGTTATAAGGTATGACATGAGGTGCTAATTAAATGCCCTTTGTACCTTTTAATCATCCACCTAGGAGAGGAGTTAATGCTGGACTATATGCGATGTATGAAGATTGAGTGCTCAGCTCTCGCAGAAAACCTCGGATAAAGCGTGAGCAGTCCTGTGCTGGTTACATGTAAACAGCAAGACCAAGAAAGTAATTTTTGCTTTTAGTTTTTGTTGTTTGGTTTTGGTTTTTGGTGGGTTTTTTTTGTGTTTTGGTGTTCCCCCCTGCCTGTTTTGGTGTTGAAGCCTCTGGGTTAAACTTTTCGTCTTTTATTTCAGCTGAAGTGAATTTCATTGTTTTTTATGTAATAGATCCCATTAGGCACATTGCAAAAACCCCTCCATGTGTTGCTCCCAAGAACTTGACAGACCTTTTCATGAATATACCTGGCCTGAAACAGCACTGATGCAGTGTGGGGAGGCTGCTGGAGTTGGGAAGGCAAAATACCCTGCAGGGACAGGATGGAGGTGCATTGAGTAGAATCATAGGAAATACAAATACATGGGCCATAAGTAGTACCTACTCAAAAAAGAAAAGAAAGTCTCCCTCGTAATTTTTCTAAGATTCTAAAAAATGCATAGGGATTTTGGGTACTCACTCATTTTTTGGGGTCTTGACGTGGGGTGCCTTTCAGAGAGTGGCATAAAATAGCTCTTTTTAAGCAACTAGGCTATTTTAAAATGTTTAAAATTAGTAACCTGAAAATGGATGTTTCCCAAATCCAAGCTCACTTGAGAAGATTGTACGTTGCTAATTGACTCCATACATTTATGATCATCATGGTTTACATCTTTTAGAAAATGATTTGGCTTGAGCTGGAAAACTCTGAGCCACCACCCTGACTTGCAGGTGTTAGCCGTCAGCCAGGCAACCCATTTCCAAGGTACTTCACAGCAAAGCTTAAAAATATGCTTTAAAACCCCAAACCGAAACAAAAACCTGTGAAAACCTTCAACAGCCAAGCAAACTCCACTCCTCTGTGAATATCAGGTTAGGAAGTTTTGCTCGGGGCATAGGAAGTGCTGAAATTGTCACATCTTGTGAAATTGTTTAACTAAAGAATCCAGGCTGAATCTGGCAAAGCTCAAACTGTAATGAAGTTCCTCTGCAACATAATAAACTGGAAGTAAACCCCTTTTTCTCATTAGAGGGGAAAAATAGTTTTTTCTCATACATTTGTGGTGGGACCCTGCAGCACAGAGGAAGGGCATTATAGTGTTGTCACCTGGTATCTCAGAGTGAGCTGTTGACTTCAGCACTGCATCGTTATTGTCAGGCAGAAAGTTTGTAAAGTAACCCAATTTTAAGTGCTGGCTGAGAAGCAAATCGCAGTGGTGGGAAATTGGCACGAGAGGTAAGAGATAAGCTCAGAAATCCTCGTCTTTCTGCTGATCTGGCTTTCAGGGACTGGCATTTGTGAATGCAGCCCATTGAATATGAGTGCTGTAGTTTGCTGGTCTGTAACAGAGACATGGTCCATGCGGAATAAGGTTGTGAATGACTGGCAGAACCTTCTGTCCAATTTTTTCCAGATACACAAAATATGCCCTTTAGGTCTTTTCCTCCTATTCTTCCCCTTGACAGGGCAAATTATGGATGGAGGTGCCAGCCTGAACACTAAATTTCCTGTTGCATGTTGATTTGTGGGTTATTTGTGCAAGTGAAAAACACGCTGATTTGTGGAGCATTCACAGAGGGCTAAACAGTGAATTTGGACATAAATCCATTTTATCTTTCATAGGTGGGTGGAATCCTTTGTCACTTCTGCAGCTGGGTATGAAATGCATCTAAACCAATCCCTCAGACTTCCTTGATCCTTGTGGGAAACTTCAATCGGAGATGTCCCACGAGAGATGCCTAAAAGAAAAACATAGATTCACCAAAATGGCAGTTTTTTATAATTAGCTATAATTACTGATCCAGAGACACCACACTCTGATTCACTTGCAGAAGAATGAAGCAAGGCACGAGCCAGCCAAGGCAAGCCCTGCTTTCATCTGCAGAGCTCACTGGCACCACGGTCCGGGGGCATTCCCAGCCTGCAGCAGCCATCCCTGTGATGGTGACTGTGTGATTTTGTAAGGCAGTGCAGTGAAATATCTCAGGGAACTGACCCAACTGCAGAAGACAAAGAAAAACCCTGCTTTAGTGTGTCCTCTGTGTTTCTTGTTACAGTGGATCAGCTCTCCAGCCAGGCTGGTGTCGTGGACCACTGCAGCAGCACACGGAGGGGATCACACACTGCAGGGCAGAAGCACTTGGAAGGGAATCCCCGAAAATGGAATTGCCACCAGATTTCTAACGTGAAATTATAGCCCCAGCAAAGCAGGAGAGAAAAATTCTGAACAGTTGAAAAACCCAACCAACAGGGAAAAACTGTTTTGCTGAAGAAAGTACTTGGGAGGAAAAAACCAAAAAAACCTCCAAACAAACCCCAACCCAAGTCCTTTTTTGTAAGAAGCCGTTGAAGCTCAGTCTTCCTCAGCCTGACTCAACAGTGTGGAGTGAGCCTTTTTGGGAAGCTCTGCAATGCAGGAGGGGAGAGAGCGAGGCAAACCAGCAGCACCAATGAGTGCCCAGAGACCGAGACTCAAAAGCCCTCCCTCGTTTGGGCTCCAGCAGCAGAAGTTGCTGTTGGTGACCACGAAGGGAGGAGAGCTCTCCCAGAGTGTCTGACCCTGGCATCCCCATGTGCAGCCCCCATTCTCTGGCCCTTTTTCTGGTTGCACCTTTTAAAGAGGGGTTCCCAGGCATTGCTCAGTCTGTAACCTTCGTGTGCTTCCTGTGGAGCGCACTCTTAAATTATTTTTTATCAAAAAGGCCCAGAAATTTGATAGGGGAGATGAGAAGATGGGTACGATCAGGGAGGATAATAATGAAGAACTGTCACTTCCCTGGCTGTAGCTTTGTTGGCCCTCCTGCTTTCTGAGATAAAGACACAGCAGCTGGTCTGGGTTCTATATTAAAAGGCTGATTTGGCTGCTTGATTATATATGAAATATAGATTTAAAGCTTAACTTATGTTCTCAAAAGTGAATCAATTGCAAAGTAAAGCCTGACACATTTGTTATGATCACTAAAAAGCTTTACTTGGCTTGTTGGTGCTCATAGTGGCTGGAGGGGTTTTAAAAAGCTGTTTGGATCCAGTTTAGTGAAAACGTACCTGTTCAGAATCTATTTCTACATTTATTAATAACATCTCAAAGAATATTTTCCTCTCTGCTGTCCTTCTCCACCTGAGTTCCAGGAACCTCTCCTAAGAAGGAGTTAACCCTCCTTTTAGCAGGTAGAAAGGAAAAGAGAGGCAGAAAAAATTCCAGAGCCAGTGTCTAAAAGGACTGTGATCCAGCCAAAGTATTTTATTTCTTCTGGAGATGACCTTGCTCAGCTCCTTGGTTAAATGCTTTGCTGGATCTGTTGCTTTAGGCTTTGTTCCTGGAAAGCTGAGTGTACCAGAGCTAGAGAAATGCTGCCCTAGCATCCCTAAATGGTTCTGGTACCCATGCAAGCTCTCACAGAACAGCCTGGAGCATCCCTGTGGGCGCTGAAGGAAGAAAGCACTTTTCAGGGGCTGTGGCTCTTTGCCACGATCACCTCCCTGGCAGCCTGACAAGTGCACAGGCAGAAGGTCAGTGCAGCACCAGGAGTTTGCCAGGGAGCAGGGCTGGAGCCATCCTGCCTTGGCTGACAGGCCTCTGGGGCTCGTCTGCTCACAAATGACACACACATGCAGGCACAAATAAAACCCTGGCAATCGCTGTCTGCAAGAGCCTCGCTGCTTCCAGGGGGAAGGAGTGCAGAGTAATTTGATGCCTTCATTATCTTCATAACATGAACCAATTTGTCAGCAAACTACTGTGCGGCCTGATTCCTGATTGCAGGGAAAAGCAGGCTGGGAGAGAGGACTATTATTTGCACCTAGTTTAAGCGTTGTTCTTTTGCAGAGGAATATAAATACACTGTGTAGAGCTGGCTCATTAGACACTTATCCGTTTGTATTTATGGTTTAATTAAATAACTGCACGGCAGGACTTTGGTTTCTAATCGCAGTCACAACACAGTTTCGCCCTCCTTATGGCAGTTCCTTTCTGAGGAGGGTATTGCAGGCACGAGCACATTCAATCTGCCAGCTCCCATTCCTTGTTGGAAAGAAGAAAGTAAAATACTTTAAACCCCCATGTATGGATGGGGGAACCGATGGGTAAGGAGTTTCAGTGACCAGCCTCAGGTTATGCTGTTTACTGACTTCTTGTGAGAACACACTGAGTTTTCTGCTGAAAAGCAGGGCTAAGAAGTTAAGTTGCTGATTGCTCTTTGCTTCTAAAGAGATGATCCCCCACAGAATTTTGCAAGCACCACTTTTGCCTGCCTTCTTCTTTTGTTACAAATTCCAAGCTTAGTCCATCTTTCCAGTCACCCTGAATCTGGTTTTGTCTTGAAGATTTGCTTGTCGTGGCTCGGATTTTAACCTGAAACAGCAAGAATGCAACATACTGGGTATGATTCCTCTGAATGAGCCCCTGCACTCTGAATGAGTCCTGTGCTACTTCCCCATGCCAGGAGCTGGATTCCGTGCTGGATGTGGCAGGAACTACCTGCTAGGTTGGGTGTACAGGGTCTGTTCTGGTATTGTCTTCTGGTACCAAATCCGGTGGGTTTCTTGCCACACCATATTTCCTATAAAAACAATTCCACAGAAGATTTGCTTTGAGATTTTGCTGAGGGAGAGTCTGTGTCATGGCTCTGCAGTGGAGGCCAGGTAAATATAAGGTAAAGGTAGGCTTTCTGTGTCTGCCCATCCCTTCACTTCTTGCACCAACTCACATCTCTGGTCTCAGTCTGAGACAGAGGACAGCAGGGTTGTGACATCTCCTGATCAGGCATGCAGCTTTCAGCAGTGCTTTGACTTTGAGTGTAAATTTTCTCTCTGAAAAGTCAGGGGAAATCTAAAGGAGCTGCCTGTTGCTTAGAGAATAGAGAGAAAGAGTGCTTTGACATTATATTTTCTTATTCCTAATCCCTGAGGTTGCTGATGTTTTTATTTAATATTTTTTACTCCCTTCCATGTTTAATGTGGTCCCTTAAATTGCTTAAGCTTCTTTTTCTTCTCTTTACCTCAGTTAAATCAGATTCCCCTGTACCCTGAAATATAAAATACATGGAGGTTTTCTCTAAAGCATAGTTTATGCAAATAATTCCCTCTCTGCATTCCTGTGCTAGAGTCAAGCACTGCATATCTGATTGGGCTCTTAATGACTTTTGGGAATCATTTAAATATCTAGCTGACTAGCCCAGTTAATAATCAAAGCTGCAGCTCCTTGAAGCAGGAGTGACTCATGGAAGAAGAAGAAAGCTTCTGGTGATTTCTAAGCCTCTCTCCTGCCCCTTCACCGCTGTGCAGGCTCTGAAGGGCACGGCCTTATCAGATGTTCCCAGGCAATGTGCATCCTTTCTGTCTTGCTCCCAGCCACACGTTCAGGTGAGCAAAGTGCCAGCTTGGTTTCTCAACATCTGTTGCCTGTGCACCCAATGCAAGGAGATCACTGGAGCTTGCAGATTAAACAGTTCAGGGGCAAATTTAGTTTTTGAATTGCAGATTTTTCTGGGGGAGGGGGGGACCCCTTAGGTAATTGCAATGGGGATAGATCCTGGGAGACAACTGGTTTTACTCCTGTGTGCTTAAGTGTGCCCTGATGCTGCTGGTACTATCTGTGCATGAATCAGAAAGCAGTGGACATTGGGATTTTCCTTTGGGATCACTTGTCTAATTCAGTGACCTTTCCCAAATAAGTGCTACCTTATTCCAATGTTTGTTTTCATTCTTAAGGTATTTTCAGACCATCTTACCTAACCGCTCCTGAAGCTGCATTTAATTTCTACATTTTTTGTTCTAGAGTGCTGTGGATCATTGTCATGTGCTGCAGCCAGACAAAAAATCTGCTCTAGTAATGGGAAAAAAAAAAAAATTGCTGTGTTTCCCCTCCTCTTGCACCCCCAGATTACTCTCCTGAGCACTAGCATGATGTTAGGACTACCTCTGGCATCTCTGTGTTCCCTTCTGTGTCCTGAATGGCAGTGCTCACTGAGACCCACTGCTTCCCTGATTTATGAATCCAGATATGTTCCACCAGAGAGAATGAATGCCTGGGGGAGGAGAGCAGGCCTTTGATCTCACTGTGCTTTTGAAATATGACTGTAAAATCAGAATTAGATGGCAATCTCTTTGGGGCAGGGACATCTCTGTTTGCCCTGCACAGTGCCTGGCGTGCTTTGGGTGCTACGTTATCGACAACAGAGGTTGAGTAATGGGTGATGCTCTCAACTCGTGTCTGTTGATCCTGAAGAGTTGAGGAGCTGTTCTCATCTGATCATTAATAGTGCTTTTGTTTCCTTCCCCTGCTCCACAGTAACTGGGCCTTGCTGGGCCCTCTGGCCATAGGTGTGGTGGGATGGAGCTGCTGCTGAGCCACTGCCTGGTGTTTGTGCTGTGACAGGAGCTGTGCCCTCTCCTGTGCACAGCCTTGTGTCCTGCTGTACACACCATGGTTTTTCAGTGCTTCTCGCTCTCCACAGTTGGCCTTAAGCACCTGCTATGGCTTCAGGAAGCCTTAAAAGAGTGAAAAGTAGCAAGGAAGAGCACAGGGGTATGTTGGCATCTGCAGCCGCTGGGACCAGTCACAGATTTTTCCCTTTGCCAATGTGAGTGCAGAGATGCCATCTCATTCTTTCTCTTGGTTTAAAGTTTTGGAGAAGATGTACAAAGACTGTGAGGGATTTAATCACTGAGCTGAGTTGTTCTAAATCCACAAAATGATCCTTTGAAATTTCTTTTCCTTAACTGTCTCTTTCTTTCTTTTTCTTCAAACCTACTTTTCTCTCACCTCCAGATGTAAAATGTCAATTTTTGTTCAACCTAAATCAAAGTTTTTCAGTGGGGGAGGTACAGCTGAAATGTCTCATCTGCTTCTAGAACTGCTGTTTCCTCAGCTCTAAAAGCAACACCACACATAATGGTTTCACCAAGGTTTTGCTGTCACTGCTACTAAAGACCCTGATTTAATTCACAGTCATTGCATTTGAGTGGAACACTTGCCTTATCATTATAGGGCAAGAGGAAGGAAAGGATACTGAAGGTGTGATTGCTGTGATTCCTAAATGAGTCATGGATTTTGATGTGGAAAGAGCTGACCTTCTCCTCCTCGACTGCATATGTGGCTTTGCTTTTTGAGGTGAAAGATGGGACTGCTGTCTGTTCTGCACCTGGTGGTTCAGATTTGAGGACAGAAGTTTCCATAGCCTTGACAGTTAGAGTTGGAGATTTGGGATGGAGGGCTGCCCCTCTCCAGGGTGCCCTGCTGCAGCGGGGAGTCTGCTCACCCCACAGCAACCACTTCTGAAGAGAGGGAGCAGGATGGGTGCTCAGAGTATTCGAACTGAGTTGGCTGTGAGAGACAGTCCATGTGGAAACTCTTTCAAAGAGAACTGTTCTTATCCTCTGTCGTGATGATTGTGCTTTCCTAAGAGTCAGGAAAATTGATAGGACTTTGGAGAGAGGCAGAAAAAAGCGCCTTTTTTAAGACCCACCAAACTATGGGCTAAGGCTGAGGTGCACTCAGGTAATGTCTTCAGCTCAGTTGCCTATGGTGCTCTGCTCTAAAATGGGACATGGGACATGTGGGCTACTGACCTGTGTCCTAAAACTCTCACCTAATTGTCTTGGTTCTCCAGCTCCAAAGATTCATCAGCAGAGAGGGAAATTTCGTGCCTCCCCAGCCAGGAATATAAAGGCAAAGGGATGGGTGAAAGGGAGTGGGGAGAGCTCACAAGGAGACTTTGCTGACAGATGCCTGCAGTGGATCTTACAGCCCTGTCCAGCACATCTGGCTCTCCAGAGGAGCTGATGGCACGTGTGAAATGCAGCGAGTCCTTGGGCTGCTGTATAGCTTGGGGGATGCCTGCAGCCGCTGTTCACAATTAATCATTTAAGCAACAGTAAAATCAAGTGACTTTACTGACAGTATCCAAACTGCTGACCTCAATGCATTTTAAAAGTTCGCTGGATACTGAACCTCAAATGACCCATGGATGGATCTGGAATAATAATTTTCATAATCCTCAAGTCATTATCTTAAGAGGGAACGTATTGTTCTCCTAATTAAGTCTGTCCACACGCTGTGCAGCTTCCCATGCAAATGCACTGTGCATAAACTAATTAAAAGAAATATACAGCCACAAGGACTTAAACGGTCTTTCATGCAATCTCTTTAAATTATAGTCTCCCTCCTCCCCCTCACACACACAAACTAACAAGGGATTCAGCATCATATTCAGCAGGGAAAACCACTGAGCAGTTTTGGATCCCAATCTGGAATCCCCCAGAATTTATTAGAAAGCTTTTGTTTTATGACATTTTTGTGAGGGCCCTGGATGTGTAGAAGACCCTAATTAAGTGAGAGTTATGATTGTTTAATAGGAGACAGTCCCTGCCCTGAAGAGCTTACAGTCTAAACAGACAAGACAGCCAAAAGCTGAAAAAGCCTTGTTTTGCAGATGAACAGCTCAGCCATTGAAAAGTTGGATGACTTTTTCAAGGTCATCTATACAGAGCTGGGAACGGGAGGCACACCTACTCCAGCACTGTAAGTACCTGAGTCTTCTACCTTTAGTAATAGACCCAAAAGGCATAATATATAGAAGCCTATTCTGTGCAACAGCACCAAAGGGCAATTTCACACTGATTCTCACTGGTATTTTGTTGGCTGGGAAATGGCTGTGAGACTGCTTGGCTGTTGTCAGTAGCTGTTTCATGTTCTCTGATGTGGTGGAGGTTGTACCCCTCCAAAGCAGTATGTTGGAGGCATGTGAGCATCCTAAAACATTTTCTGCCAGGTCTCCCCACTTAAACCTCAGCAACACTGTGGAGATACAGCAGGAGCGTCCCTGGCCAGCAGTGTGTGTGTGTTCATGCTGTCTGTGTGCCTTGCATTGGATCATGAGTCTGATGAACCCTGGACTGGCCTCCGTTTGTGTTTGGTTGTGAACATGAATGAAGCAAGATGGAGGAGATCATCAGGGTTATTCTTCTGTTACTTCCCTTGGGACTGTTTCTGACATTGCCTTTGGCTTCTGCTTTACAGAAGAGGAGTGGAAGCTCTGGGTGTAGGATGTCCTGCTTGCTGTTTTCACTCTTCTTCTAGTACGTGGATCAGGTGTTTGTGCGTTTGCCAGACAAAGGAATGCTTTCTGAGTGGTCTGCCCTGAGCAGAGCACCCAGACCAAGAAGCTGTATTTGCACTGAGGTGAACTGGGGCAATGCATCCATGCCCATCCATGGGAGAGGACACAAGCAGTTGTTGAGCAGCTCAGCTGCTCTGAACCAGGTGGAGCGATATCAGCTGCTAGATGAAGATGGGTTGCGTAGCTCCCAGCATTGCAGAAGCCTTAAGTTCTGCCAAATAGGCGTTAGTTGGTGTCTGCAGCTTCTGAACAATTATTGAGGCAGTGGAGCTGCAAGCTTCAGAAACAGCCCATCAGTGTGTGAATGCCATCCACAGTGGGCCTGGGTCAGGGGGAAGTGGCAGCAAAGCCCTCAACAGCCCAGGCATGGCTGGATAGGAATTTGCACATAAATTTTGAGAGAGAACAGGGATTTTCTTGCTCTCTTTTTTAGGTGGGTGTTTATGAGTGTGAAGTGGAAGATGAAATTTCCTTAGGCTGGTCTCAATTACTGTCTCATTCTTTGCATGTGGCAGGTTTCCTGACAGCATCTCTCCTGATGCAGCAGCCATTGAAAACAGCAGCTGGAAAAGGAGGGTGAGGAAGAGCCTGGCCTTGCAGCTGGGAGGCCCCTCAGCACAGGATCAGAACCACAGCGAACAAGCAGTTCTCCTCTTATCTGATGTAGCCTGGAGAGCAGACAGATAGGACTGCAGCAATCAGTATGATGGGAATGCGGTGGGTGGACTCTATCAAGAGAAAAGAAACCCTCCCCGCTATGGATGAACCTTCATCTCTGTGTTTTCCCTCTCTCCAGTCCTCATTCCAGTAAGAGGGAGGATCTTTTCCCCATCCAGCGATGAGATGAAAGGGTGCCCCACATTTGACACTTCATGAGTTGGCTGAACCCTACAAAGTGATCTTCATAAAATCCTGATTCCAAAGCATCAAAGCCTTTTCCTGACTGGTAAAAACCCTAAAAATTCCTGGAAGAACTGCCAAAGGGCAATGGGGCTGATTCTGTCAACTGCCTTTGGTTAGAGCCGGGTTTGGTTATTTATGGGGGCTGGGGGAGGCAAGAACTTTCCAGATGGGCGGCTCAACCAAATATAACAATGATAAAAATCAATGCAGTTATGTGCAGGGAAAAGAATGCCTGTGCATGAGGCACACGCTTCCCTGTGCTGAAACATCCCTCAGCACAGCTGCTCAGGGTACCCCACCCTGTGCTGTCTCACCCCTCTGTGTCTGCCCAAGTGTGCCCTTTGCTGGGGGGATTCTGGCTTGATTCAATGGGACCTTCCTAATGAGACTTCATACTGATTGAGGCACAAATCCTTGTGGAAACATGTCCAGGTGAGTAATCACCAAATGCAATGAGAAGCCATCCCACTGCAGTGGGAGTATAGCAGGGCTGGTCTGTCAGCCCTTGCAAGAAGCCAGCAATGGATTAGGAGCGTGACTTTGATCTCCCTGTAAAGGTGGCAGGGTTCTGATGCCCAGGTCATGCTGGGACTCCAGAGAAGCAGGTGTGTGTCTCATCAAACCGTGCCTCAGAGTTGATGTGTGAGGGGTAGAGGTTGGGACACAGGGTTGCACAGAAGCCCTTGGATGAGAAGCAAGGTGTAAAGACAAACACTTCCTGTCAGAAAATGCTGAAGAAATTTGCTGTTGCAACGTGATGGTGTAAAGGAACTGAGAGAGCAGGAGGACAACCTTCAAAATCATCTGGGTACATAATTCTGAGTCCTGTTGGGGTGTGTGTCGCTGCAAAGCTGTGAGTCAGAGTGAAAAACTGTCCCTTCTCCAAAGAATAGCAGTCTAGGCATACAAGGGAAGGGAAAGCATGAGAAAGCAGGACATATGGGATTGGGACTGGTTGTTAGATCTTTCATGCATCCAAGATTAGAGGAGGAGGATTCGGTAATTCCTTCAAGAAGGAAACTTGCTTGCCATCTACTTTGCAAGGAAGCATGCTGAGCATCTCAGCAAGTGGGAAGATGACTAGGAGTCCAGACTGAGTGGAGTGTCGAGATATTTGATGAGAGAGGAAATTTGGTGGAGAGGGTTGGACTTGGTGACTGCAAAGTGCTTTTGTATGAGTGCACCCCTGTTTTTCCTATGTTAGTGGAATTCTGGATGTCTGTGTGGGTTGTTACATAGCCATACCATTAGCCAGTCCAATGTCCTCATCCTCTTAGCCCTGGTTTTTATTTTTGGAGGTATGCTTTGGTAGAAAACCACCAGTACTCTCACCAAAAAATTGTTCCCTGATTAATTCCTTTTTTTCCACTGAGTCCTTTTGTACTTCATAGAATCATAGAATGGTTTGGGTTGAAAGGGACCTTAAAGGTCATCTAGTCCCAAGCCCTGGCCATGACCAGGGACACCTTGCACTAGACTGGGCTGCTCAGAGCCCCACCCAACCTAACGTTGAGCACTTTGAGTCTGGCAATTGCACTCCTTGGCCTCACCTGTTCACCAATATTTGTTTATTCTGTTGAAAAGGTGGTGGGGCTCAGCCTGCTGAGGTTGTTGTTCATCGCTCTGCTGTGAAATCCAGCTCTGTGGGTAAGTGTAATTAAATTTTTTCTGTCTTATCCATCAGACAGAGCCTTACTGAGTTCTTTGTTTAGGTCAGGTTCTACACCTGTGTGAGTGGTCCCACCACCAGGTTGCCTTTGCTCAGTCTGTTGTCTCGAGGGAGCCCAGCCCTGGCCACAGCCATCGCTCAGCTGAGACACTTGTTTTTCTCTGCTCCTTACCCACAGATGGAGCTGCTGACAGCACTTCAGCAGGACAGGGGCAGGATGAGGTGAGTGATTTGTTTGCTAGTCAGATGGCAGGACCCTTGTTTCTTGTTAAAGGCCTGTGAGATAAGAGATGCCATTGATGTTCCAAGGTGTTCTTATCATAGACCTCAGTCTGAAACCACACTACTCATCCACACTTTCTCTCCAGCTTGTTGATGAAAATGGAGAATTTTCTTCTGCTGTTACCAGTCTCTGGAATGCCCCTAGACAAAAGAATTTTTCAGACACATCATTTCCTTTTGTGAATCAAACTCCAACCCTTAATGTTCAGCAAATAATTTGTTCCAAAGGGACTGTGTTGTATGTGATCGTAATTACATTTGNGATGACTAGGAGTCCAGACTGAGTGGAGTGTCGAGATATTTGATGAGAGAGGAAATTTGGTGGAGAGGGTTGGACTTGGTGACTGCAAAGTGCTTTTGTATGAGTGCACCCCTGTTTTTCCTATGTTAGTGGAATTCTGGATGTCTGTGTGGGTTGTTACATAGCCATACCATTAGCCAGTCCAATGTCCTCATCCTCTTAGCCCTGGTTTTTATTTTTGGAGGTATGCTTTGGTAGAAAACCACCACTACTCTCACCGAAAAATTGTTCCCTGATTAATTCCTTTTTTTCCACTGAGTCCTTTTGTACTTCATAGAATCATAGAATGGTTTGGGTTGAAAGGGACCTTAAAGGTCATCTAGTCCCAAGCCCCGGCCATGACCAGGGACACCTTGCACTAGACTGGGCTGCTCAGAGCCCCACCCAACCTAACGTTGAGCACTTTGAGTCTGGCAATTGCACTCCTTGGCCTCACCTGTTCACCAATATTTGTTTATTCTGTTGAAAAGGTGGTGGGGCTCAGCCTGCTGAGGTTGTTGTTCATCGCTCTGCTGTGAAATCCAGCTCTGTGGGTAAGTGTAATTAAATTTTTTCTGTCTTATCCATCAGACAGAGCCTTACTGAGTTCTTTGTTTAGGTCAGGTTCTACACCTGTGTGAGTGGTCCCACCACCAGGTTGCCTTTGCTCAGTCTGTTGTCTCGAGGGAGCCCAGCCCTGGCCACAGCCATCGCTCAGCTGAGACACTTGTTTTTCTCTGCTCCTTACCCACAGATGGAGCTGCTGACAGCACTTCAGCAGGACAGGGGCAGGATGAGGTGAGTGATTTGTTTGCTAGTCAGATGGCAGGACCCTTGTTTCTTGTTAAAGGCCTGTGAGATAAGAGATGCCATTGATGTTCCAAGGTGTTCTTATCATAGACCTCAGTCTGAAACCACACTACTCATCCACACTTTCTCTCCAGCTTGTTGATGAAAATGGAGAATTTTCTTCTGCTGTTACCAGTCTCTGGAATGCCCCTAGACAAAAGAATTTTTCAGACACATCATTTCCTTTTGTGAATCAAACTCCAACCCTTAATGTTCAGCAAATAATTTGTTCCAAAGGGACTGTGTTGTATGTGATCGTAATTACATTTGGGTTTTAATAATCATAAACACTCCTGTTTTCTAAGAACCAGCTAAACTGATTTCCAAATAATTTAGTTTGAATGGCATGTTTTGTGTTTGTGTAGCATCTTCTCCCCCATACACACTTCTAAAGAAAAACAAACAATGTATTTTAAAAAAAAAAAGCAAATGTGAGGTAAAAAAAAAATCTTGGAGAACTTTAAAAGACTCTAAACCTGAAAAGGGAGGGTGGGATCAGCTAATTTGTCCCTCTTTTGTATGGTTTATTAAGCCTTTTGTTCTGGAACGCATGGGTTCAGTGGGAAAGCGGTTTTTGATATATAATGTATTTACTTTTGCTAATTAATTAAAGCAGTATTCATATGAAAATGCCGACTGATAATGGCTTTCACAGCAACAACTGTGTTTTTTAAAGTAGCAACTTTTAATTACGAATTGACTGGCAGAAATATATAAACCCAAATATTGTTCCACTGATTTCCTTTTAACTGTGTTACTCTTGCTTGATTTATCGGATTAGGGCTTTTCACACATAGTGCGTACAAGATATTGTTTTTAATGAGAAATTAAAAGATTACCAACAATACCCATAAACCATTAAAAACACAAACTCTAGATGAATGGTAATTAGACAGAATGATTTGAGGCTGATAAATTGAAAGCAATTAATGTATTTGTTTGGGATTCTGAAGATAGCTCTGGGTGTTCCAGAAAGCACTGAAGGGTTCAGGTTTGGTGTGGAATTGCATGTGGAGATCCCTTGCAGTGCTTCAGGTGTCCAGGGTACCAGTGGAGAAGATGCTGACAGGGCTCCACTGGGTTCTGGGAAGGGGGAGAGGTGAGGAGTTACACAAAGGGGTTTTGTGGGGAGGGCTGAAGGGATATACCAGGGCAGGTTTCCTTGGATCAAGCCTTTTCTGTGTTTCACTGTTATCTTTGACATGATGTGAGGGAAAACTTGAGGAGGTGGGGCAGGGGGAAGTGCTGAGGAGAAGCAAAGTTTTCTCATCTCTGCTGTGGTTTATCAGGAATGCATCTTCTGCTCAACTCGAGCAATCCTAAGTGGGTAAAGCTGCACAAGATGCTCTCTTCTGGGATATGAGGAGGTTGCCTTTGTTAATGGTGGCTTCTAACCCCAGCAAGAGCATCCTGTTTCTATTCTTTCTCTTATTCTTGGCAAAGCAAATGTTTTGGGATTCTGTTTCAGCAAAAGGAAGTACTCTCAGGTGGTGAGGCCTTTTGATATTGTTCCTTGTACTTGGGTCTAGAACAGAGCTCACCATGATTTCCCATCTCAGGAGAATTTTTCACCACTAGAAAAATAGCCAAAAACAAGTGATCTCCTACATCAGGGTAGTGATGCTTCTACTCAAAAATCTTAAAACAAAACAGCCCTCCTCACCATAAAACTTAAAGGCCCAGGTGACATATGACCTGAATGACTGAAACATCTAATTTTAGTTTTTGCTATTTTTATTTCAAGTCTTCTCCAAGTGTAAATTAGAACATTCAAATGAAGAGTCATGGCAAACAAAAACTGGAAACCTTTCCCTATTTTCCCCCAAGTCAGGAATATAATCAGCCCTTTCTTACACACATTTTCTTCATGATAATTTGAGATTTCTGATGAGGGATGGGGTGTTTTTCATGGAAAAAAAAATCTTGATGTGGAATTCTGCAAGTAGAAATCCATCTCCACCATTGGCTTATCTCTGTTCCAATCCCTCCTTCAGGAGTATTCCTTCCACAAGGCTTTTCAGTTCTTACCCAGTGCAGAAAGAAATGCATTATTTAACAAGGCAGGAGCAAGAGCCCAGTGTATGCCCTTCATATTCTGCCATCAGCTGCTGGTATCTTGTTCAGGAAACCAGGTTTTCAAAGGAGCTGGAGCTCTGGAATGAACTTAGCACTTGATGCTGGTGAGTGCTGAGTTCTTTTGTAGACCTGGTCATTGCATTCTGAATGAAAGTTGTTGGACTGAACCAGGATGTTTTTCCTGAGTCTTCGCCCCCCACAAAAAAGGTGTTCTCTATGGCTGTTGTGGCTTTTTGCATTTTCTCACTTGTTGTGTGTCTCCAAGGTACACTTAAGTCTTGCAGGTGCTCTGAAGCTTGTATTTGCAGGAGCCCTGCTGTCTCTCCCTGTGGCTCCATCCCTGTGCACCACATTGTGGCTCTTGTAGGGTGATTTGTTACAGCTCTTTTCCATCCCACTGGAGTCACAGTTGGCTGCAGAAAAAAGCAGGTGTTTTATCAAGGAGTGTCTTGCTTCCAAGGATGGACTGGACAAGGAATCCCTTCACCCAGCAGCCTGACTCTGGGGAACATTTCCTGGGTTGTTGCTGCTGCCGTGAAGTAGCATCTTGGGCATTGCATTTCAGTATTTTTCATTCCTCATGCACTGGTTCAGCCATCAAATTAACAAATAATGCTCTTGGAGGAGCCACCTGGGGCCTATTGCACAAGCTGGACGCCAGTAAAATCCAGTTGTGTGTAGCAAAAGGGAAAAGACCAATAAGGAAACAATAACAGAAAAGCTCTGTTAAAAAGGCATATGGGTACAATGCTGCTGGCCCAGTTAAGGAACCTGTTACATTCAGTAGTGCAATAAAATCCCAAGTAATTGCAAATGAAACTTAATGCCTTGTAAAAGAGCTCAGCTTCTTTCTCCCATAGCTGCAGCTTTTTGAATGGAAGGCCGGCTCCAGCAGGAGGTGTATTTGTGCTGCACAGCCTCAGAGGCTTTGAGGAAACAGCTGATCAGCTGTGGGCAGTGTGAGGGCTGTTTGAAGTGTTCCAGCTTTTTTGGCCAGCCTGGCCTTCTGCAGGAGGATGTGGAACAGGGCAGCACACAGGGAATTTGACTCTGACCCTGTGTGTGTGGGATCCAGCATGTTCTGGTCTTCCCACAGGTGCAGGAGTCATTCAGACTGGTGCAGCCAGGACACTGTTGAGGTGATGGTTACTTTTTCCTCTGTTTTCAAATCCCTGTGTTCCACCATCATCATCATCCTGACTAGAGCACTGGACTCAAAAGCCCGGCAAAAGCAAGGCAGAGAAGCCCTCCTAACATTACTAGTGTGCATATTCCTTCTGGGCTTTTATCCAGACTTTTTCCTGAGTTTTTACAGCACATGATTCTTGCCTGCTTCAAGAAAACCACATTTATTTGGGGAAAGAAAAGAGACTTGTGGTTCTGCTCTTTATTACAGATTTTGTATTGTAACAGTTTCTTTAAGTCATAGGGCTAAATCCTGATTGTCTTTCCTCAGGTCTCAAGTCAAACTTCCTCTATGTGAATAAGAAATAGGTAGGAGGAGGGGATTTTCAGCACCAGGCTTTCCAGTGAGGATAGTGATATTTTTTATTGTTTAGTGTCTGGTCTTTGGGAATTAAATAACTGCTTGAGAATTTTAACTTCATTTCAAAGGCATGTTTCTAGTCCTGTGTGAAGTCCACCCCCCCACGTACCTCCCCATGTAATTTGAAAGTGTGATTTGGTTATGCCTGAAAGACTCAGGATCTAGAAGGCAGAGAAAAACAACCCAAAGCTGATTGTTATTAAAAACAAACACCACCATCCCCTCCCCAAACTGATGGTATTTGAATTCCTGGGTTTGCACTGCTGGTTTTGGGCCAAGGGAAATGAAGGCAGGTAGAAGCCTGACTTGCATTAGAACAGAGAAGCCAGAACCTGGTGGTTTGCTCGCAAATGGCCTGAGCCTGTTAAGCCTGGTGTGTGTGCCTGCAAAATGGTGTGAGCAAGGACTGAGTGAGTGCTGTGGAGGGAAATACCAGCCCTTAGAGAAAATCCTTCCTGCTTCCACGCACTTCCCTCATTTTTCAGTCCTGCAAAGTATGATATCTCCTCCTTCTCCTTTATTAATCAGGTTTTCATTTAAACTGCAACGGTTTGTTTCCCCCCACAATTAGCTATAGTTGGTAAACAAAGCAGTGAATGGCCCTTTTAAGTGCAAATGACGGCTCTAGCTGCCCCCACAGTTGAAAATGTGCAGTGTCCTTCTTTCCCGGCATGAGCTAGCAGAAGTTATGGGGTGCCCTCTGAGGAATAGCCCCTGCTTTCTTTATTGTTGTTCTTTCCTTCCTCTGATGGCATGAGTCAGGGGCACTGTCAGTCTCTGGACCAACAGTGTCTCCTTTTCAGCAATTAATCTGCCCATTTCATTGTTTGGCTGAGCTCTGGCATGCTCTCAGGTTTGTCTTAATTCTCTGTAGTTGACAATAAAGGGGCAAATTTCTGAAATTCTAGGAGGATTTCTAGAGAAACTTCCTTCCCTCTTCCCCACCCCCCCACTCTAAAGGAAGCAACCTCCTGCAAACTCATCAGCCCATTTCTTTTCTTACAGGGTTAGGGCTGGCATCCTTTGTTAACTTTCTGCACAGCCATGGGTTTGACTTGGCTTGTCTCAACGTTCTTGCTGAAATTGGCCCCACACTTTATCCTCACATCCACCCACGCATGTGAATTCCTCAGTGTCATGAGCTGGTTAGGATCCATGTAAGTCATGGCATCTCTTCGTCTTCACCCCTTCAGCCACCCCTGTGAAAAATGTGTGGAGTTTAAAGTGGAGGCAAATGCAAATAGAGGTGGGGATATGGAACTAGGAGGGAAGGGCAGTGAGGACAGAGTCTGTGGAGTTTATTAGGCCATTTCTATAACAAAGTGCAAGACTGTCACTTAAAGCTGGATGTGGAAACTGCTGAGCCAATAGAGATGTTTGTATTAATTTCAGTGAACTCTGGATCAGTCCCTTCAAAAGCAGCAAGGAATATGGACCTAATCAGATGATGTCACTGTGGCAAAAGATAAGGCTTAGCATCTATGTAGGACCCTAAATAAGACCTCGAGTCTTTCAGAAGTGCTCCTTAGGAAAGGGACAGATCCTATACTCAGGGTGGATTGCAGCAGTCTGAGACCGGTGCTTTGGAAACTCTCTTCTCTTGGCTAAATCAGCATACCTTGTATTTTCAAATCTGGTTCTAGTTGTAGGTGTTGAATGAGTGAAAGTCTATTTCTGAACAAATTTTTAAAAACTGCCTCTCCTTCCACGTCAAAACTGAATTTTGCAAGGTGTTATGTTCCTTCAGCTTTTAGGGCTACACGTACACACAGTCAAGGACTTAGGAGGATACCTGATGGGAAATGAAAAAGAAAAATTCAGATAAAAATGGTGTGGATATTTAAATCAAGGAAATGGACATTTGAGACCCTTCTAAAAATGGCAGGCCAGCCAGCAGTTTCACCACTAGATCTTGGTTTGAACTCTGAAACCCCAGCAAAGTTGGGGCATGTGATCCCAAGACTGGGGTTGTCTAAACATGGAAATCACTCAGAACTCAAGTCAGCAGAAATGTATGTAAAGGCTCTGAATAAATGCAGTGGTCGTGGGGAGCTAATCTCCCCACCCAGAGCTCTGGAGTTCTCAGTATGCAACCATTATCATCTAAAATATTACCTGTCCTGTTGCAGCCTGGATTTGGTCTCCTTGCCTGTGGAGTAGACATAAGGAATATAAAACAAAATACATGCACAAAACCCTTGTGTTTCCTTTGCAAAATCAGGCTGTGCACATAGCTAATTCTTTTCATGTTAATCTACACTTACAACCCGATAACAAGCTACAGCTTTCTTCTAACCAGGCTTGATTAAATTTGGAAGATTTCTTCCCAACAGGAGAACCCTTTCTGCTTTCATGCAGTAAACATGATTTTGTGCTTTCTGTATTTCCCTTTTTTATTTTTATTTCAGGAATTCTTTTTTTTTCCCCTGCTATTATTATTATTATGAATAAGCTAGTTTTAAATCAATTTCAACAGCTGGAATTAATTTTCCTGTTACTGACTCTTCACTTGGGCCTGTCACAGAGCGGGAGGCTTTCTATTAGCATAAACATAACTGAAAGCTCTGGAATTTGCATTAATGTACTTTTAACAAGTTGACAGTCTTTTGGCAAACGCTCCTGAGATCTGAGAAGCAAGGGAAAAAAAGACTGTATTATACCTTACACTGGCCGGATTGTAAGAAGCTGTCAGGTAAAACCTCAGGTTTCTTTTTCTACTACAAAAATATGGGACAAAATATCCACTCATAAGCAGGTGCACATATCTGACAATTTTGCAAAGTCCTTACTGCCTCCCTCCTAGTCCCTGGAAGAGCCTGCTCCCAGCTTGGGAACAAGCTGTTTTATTGTTATTTAATGGATGTGGAACTCGTGCAAGGGGTGGACGTGCTGAGCAAGATATTTTACAAAGCTTTTAAAGGGTCTCAAGAAATGTATATTTTGGTGACAGGAGCGTGGACCCTTTGAAAAGTGATCCAAACTCTGCTAAATAAATTGGTAGGTGTGCCAAATAAAAGGAAGTCCTGCAAGCTCCTTACTACCATGGGGTAGGAATTTCAGAGGATTCAGCATGGCAGTTTGGCCAGCAGATGACAAAATCATAAGGGATGACCTGAAGACTGAGATGATGGCTTTCTACATCTCTGTTTAAACCAAATTGTTAAAGTGAAGGTCTTTCCATTTGGCTCCAGCTCCTGCATGGCAAGTGAATTGTGGTTGAACTTGGCCTTCATTAACCAGAGGAGCCAGAAACTGCTGTTCCTGCCAAATCATAGAATCATTTGAATTGGAAAAGACCTCTTCTAATATCTTTGAGTCCAACCTTCGGCTGATCACCACCTTGCCAACCAGACTATGGCACTAAGTGCCAAATGACATGGCAGTAGCAGCAGGGCCTGAAAGGAGGATGGTTATTAGGAAACCTGGGGTTGATGACATTTGGCTGAACTCTGCTGGCTCTGCAGTCAGTGTGCAGAAGTAACTGGGCTACTGCTGGGCTGGTGTGGGCAACCAAGGGGCTGGTCTGTGCACCCCTGCCTGCCTGAATGGACTCTGTCACGGCCTGAAGCTAAGAGTTAACCGAGTCCCTGCACTGCAGCCTGCAGATGTATGGGTAGGAAGCCTCTGAGTGGTTCTGGGTTTCTCAGTTACGTAGACGTTCTGCTTTGTACATCAGTGGAGTTGATGTGTATTTTTAAAGAATGCAATGTGTTTCCACCAATTACTTAGAATAAATGTGTTACAGTATTTGCAAAAACTGTACAAGCCAACATCAAATTTGTGTATGTTTCCACTTACACTAGAAAACGAGGCAGGAGAAAATATTTGGGCTGCAGATCAGACTCATATCAGTTGCCATGGGAATAAAAGAAATACTGAGAATTGAGGGAATCCTTTAAACTACAGGATTTTTTAAATTGAGTTCTTATTTGACTGTTTATTTAGGCCCTACATTAAGACAAAAATGTGTGTTTAGCCAGCTCCTCCTGCTGGACCCAGTGCAACTATTAGGGCTTTTTTCCATAGAAATATTGCTGATCCTGGCCTCAGAACAGAGAAGAAGGAGGCCTGGGAGAGCTGCTGTGCTTAGTGGCACTGGGCTCACTCTGCGGCCGGGGCTCGAGCAGCCCCCTTGCAGTTTGGCAAATGGAGGCCAGCTTTATGTTTGCATGGTAAAGCTGCTGCCAGTGGTTTGGCAGGGCTGCAGTATCTGTCTGCTCCAGGCTTTGTTCCTGGGTTTGTCTCTTGAGTTTGGAGAGACCAAAATGGTACCCCTTTGGTCTGGGAACTATGACTCGATCTGGCCGGCACGGGAGCGATATGACGCAGCTTACAGTATGGGAACTGTCTCACTGCTGGGAAAAGTCACTGAAAGGTCTGCTAGTTAATTAGCAGGGGGACTGTAAATAGCTAAAACCTGACTGAATTCCTCTGACAGCTCAGGACAGGATCCTCCTGCCACTCCTCTTCCTGCCTCTTCGCTCTTTGACCACAATCGGTTATTCTGGAGATAAATTTTCCTCTCACAGCTTCTGCTCCAGTCACTACTATGGTTCACTGTGGCTGGTACTTGTTCGCTCTAGGAAAAGAAGAAACTCAGTGCTGTGGAAGAGCAGTATTCTCTCAGTCTCCTTCACGCCCTTTGTAGTTTGTCCTTTCCCAGGGAAAGGCTGAGAGCAGAGGAAGCCTGTCCAGTGCTGCTTGACTTGGAGGCTGTTGTCCTCTCTTGCTTCAGCTGATGGAAAGCACTTGAGGTAGATCTGCCTCGGCTGTGGCTGAATCACAGGACTTTTCTGAGCCAATCTGCCTGTGTACTTATGGCTTCACAGAGCCTGGTGCAGGTTCCTCATCCAGCCAACAACCACGGCCCATGGCAGACCGGGTGGTGTAGAGATACCTTGGTGATATTTTCATCATTGACAGGTGCACAGGGCCAGATCACTGGAGTAGGGAATGGGACACTTCTTCACTCAAGCCTCCAGACCCTAAGGCTATGAAATCAACAAGCCTTCTAGAAGGATTATTGCCTTCTTCTTCAGACACTTCCAAGAGCCCATGGAGGAAACCTGTGTTGGTGTAGGCAGTGCACCCGGGCTGAAAATGCGTCAGAACATAACCCGTCTAAAAACTGTGTCCTCCTTTGATAAAAAGACATTTCTCATCTTTCACATAAAGATATTTTCCCTACATGCCAACCCAATCCCTTCCAATTGCACGAGCTCAGAAATCGTCCCAAATGCAGTCTAAAAGTAAGTTGCAAGCAGGCATCAGCAGCTGTGTTTGTGGAGAGAGAAGCTATCCCAAGCGAGGGTCCAGTGCCTACACCAGCATTGCCTTCCCTGGCCTCAACAGAGGGGCTTGTGTGAGCCAGCACTGACAGCACCAGGGCCCTGGTCAGGGTGTGAGCTCTGGACTGGGAGGGCTTTGCGATGATGGGAAGAAGAGTGTGGGAGGGGAAAAGGGAAGAGTAGCTTGGTTTAGAGATACTGTCCACAGTGCTGATTCACTGAGCTAATCGAATCTTGGTGGCATTTTTCCCCTGGTATCTGCTCTGTGCGTCTGTCACTGTTTTTGAGAATTTATCTTTCTCATCAGATCTTGAGGTTTCTTTGGGGTTTTTTCCTCTCTTCATTCAAGGCCTGTTAGAGGAAAACCTTTGAAAACAAGATGTCCTTTTCTTCAGAAAAGCTCTGTTTGGTAGATCAGAGCTGTGATAAAGTCTCTTCTCATGTTGATTTCCAAGGAACATGGGTGCCCCATGGGCAGTGGCCAGCCGGTGCTATGTTTTTTTTATAGAAGTTCCCAGTTATCCAATCTCTAAAGCTTATTTCAGGGCTGTGCAGCAAAGGCTGCTGGGTGGCCATTTTATGTTGAAGCATGCCCTGTGGCATAGACCCTGTGGGCAAGGGTTTGGAGTCATTCCTTAAGTGACCCTATCAAATGTGGGAAGTGGCAGACTGTGATTGAATGGGCAGCCCTAATGGGGTTGGAGGTGCAGAGGAGCACTGCCTTGCCTGGTTCCTATCCTACCAGAGAAAAAGCCTAATGACAAATAGCTGAGGAGCTTTTATTATGGTTCAGGTTCTGGTACAGCTGCTGGAGAGGTTTGAGCAACTCTTGTGGAGCTCCACTGTGTCCTGTATGGATTGAGGTGAAGCCATGAGCTAAGCTGAGCTTGTGATGACCAGTGTGCCAAACCTCTGAAATCTGCAGATTTGGAAAAAAAGGGCTCAAGTCTTGGTTATTATCTGCCAGCTGAAAACTCCCCTCGAACCCCTGTTGTATCTGTTTAGCTGAGCACAGAGAGGGAGGCTGCTTGGGCAGTGCTTGATGAAAGAACTTCAGCTATGCAAAGCTCCTTCGGTGAGACTTCTCCATAAACATCATCTGTTGTGAATTCAGCCTTGCATGATTACAGGCAGACATCTGTGTTGATTATGTGGGTTTTCTGGAGGAAAGATTTTAAAATATGGAAATGAATGGAGGTATTTGCACAACCAGTTAGCATCCATTTCATGTTATTATTGAATATATGTCTCAGAGAAGTGCTTGGAGACCTTAGGTCAGAGTAGGGCTTCACTGAGCAAGGTACAGAATATGCCTGAGGAGATACACCTTGCTACAAATAGCTTGAGACAGTCCCAGCCAGGGCAGACAGCTGAGCAGAGGGAGGGCGAGCGTGAGGGGTAAGGTGACCTGCTCAGGGCTGCGTGCAAGAACGTAGGAACAAAGCTGGGCCAGGCTGCAGCTCTTGTGGCTCTGCCCAGTCCTCAAACGCTGCTGTGGCCCCAGGCTTATGTGGGCAAATGACAAATAAGAATAGCCCTGTAAATCAGTGATAATATTGCTATAGCTCTCTCTGTGGTGTTTTTACCATCCTTCTCATGATGTCTGCCTTACACCCTGAGATTCTGAGGAGATAGATGCTGGTGGTTTTAAGGATAAAGCATGATGCCAGTTTTACACCTTTACTGCATTCAGAATGAAGGGACAATAAGAAAAATGTTCTTGTTTAAGAAATATCAAAACTCAGAGTGGTCTGAAGAGTGTATATTAGGTTATAAGTCTGTATAAATCAACACATCTGCTTGTAGAAATTCAAGAACTTGGGATGAGGCAGTGAAAGGAGATCAAATACAATTTTAGGTGTAGATGTGGCTGTTCTGACCTGGTTTAGCACACTTTGGTTGAGATTTGGGTGCAAGTTAAAATCAGAATCCTCCTTCTCTAGAGCTCATGGTTTCTGCATTTCAATTTCTACCATCTTGAACACTGTTAATGTAGGAGATCAGTTAAGGGTTGTGACCATCACACCAGTATTACCAATGGGGCTGGTTTGGGACCAGCTCCAACCTGTTTCTTGCAGGCAGGTTCTGACACAAGGAGTTGAGCCATTAGATCCAGGCACCAAAAATGTAGAAATGCCACTTGGCAGACGTGTCCCACTATCATGGAGCGACCCTTGTGATGGCTCCGTTTTTGCTGAGCAGCACCATAAACCCATATGGAGTTGGGAGTAGGCCACAACCAGGAGCCCTCTCTCATCTCAGGGTGAGCACTTCTCCTTCACACAGCTGGCACGCTGGCAGCAGGACCCCAAACTGAACACGGGTAGGCTGTCAGAGGGACCCCAGATTATTGTGGCTTCAAGAAAACCTGTCCTCGGCTTCTGTTTTTTTGTCGTCACACAAACCTTCAGAACATGTCTGTGGTACGAGGATGGCCGTTTGTTATGGTTATCACAACGGTAAAGTTGTCGTGGGTAAAAACATCCCACTGTCCAGAAATACAAGAAAATAGCATGGGCAAAGGGGCCCATCCTCCACACCCCCCTTCCCCTCATGACTCCTCCACACTCAGGAAGTGGCAAGGCTGTCCTGTGTGGCCAAAAACAAGGCAAAAGAACCCTAGTGAAAAAGGGAGTTAGGGCTGATTGGTAAGCCAGGCATGGGCACTGAACATCTCTCCAGAGATAAGTCTCTGATGCTTGATTCTTTTCAGCCCTTTTGGAGGCCGTGATAAGGAGGCGGCAGTTGCTTTGTCAGGGTTACTCACGCTCTTTGTGCAGCGTGTTCAGTCACTGAACTCATTCAGATAAGACAAACATCTAAACTCCATTTCCGGAGACACACACCAGTCTTTGCACTCAGGCAATGGTTATACTGGGGTGGGCTGCTAGAGACAGGGCTGATGATGAACGCTCGTGACAAAGGTGCTCCATTGTAGCTCATGGTTCCGTGTCTCCTTTGTTTCCCTGGAGCTCCAAAACTGGAGTCCCAAGTGGTCCAAATATCTGGGGTGTTTGGCAAAGGTGGCCACAAGCATCTCAGCAGTGGAGGGGGAAGCACTTCTGAAAAACTCACTAAAATTCCATGTGCTTTGTGCTAAATAAAGCTGGACCCTCCCAAAGTCTGGTGACATCCAGACTCAGGTGTATCCCCTTTGCAGGATTTGTGAGTCATTAGCCATCAGAAGAAAACTTGTTGTAGTTAGTGAGTGCTTCAGTTGCTGCTGAAAGGCAGCCACGAGGGAATAGAAACATGATTGATTAAAGACAGCAATGTCTGGACACAATTGTTTAGGACAGACAGTGCAAGAAAATAATGTAGGCAACTGGAAATCTGCAGGGAATTCTGTAAGGTGTCAGGATGTGATAAATGCCCGAGGTAGAAACCAGTCCAGCTGTTACTCAGCACCCTTGCTGCAAGAAGTGCTGGGGCAGCTCTGGTCACTGCAGTTGGCTGGAGTTCTTTTCCAGCCTCTCACACAAAGCAAGAGGTTTGTCTGGGGGGCAGTCCTGACTAGAAGGAAGAAGCAGTCCCCATTCAGTTACCTTAATTTTTTCAGCTTCTATGCTTTCTCTAGAAGGCCTCCAAATAACTGCTCATCTTGATTTTTCCTGAGAGCTCAGAGGAGTCTTTCCCTGAACTGATGAGCAGAATTACGTCAAATGGCTGGAGCTGTCCCTGCAGGAGCAGCAGACTCAGAGCAGTCCTGCTGGCTGGGCAGTGAGGGGTATGGGAAGCTGTGTCTGTGGGTGTTACATTTTCTGTTTTGAGACTCAACATGAAAAGGTTGAGATGCAGTTTGTGTAGAGAATTCTGGGTGAACGAAAGCATAATTTGATTTTTTTGTCCTCTTTTTTTGAGGAGATGCCTCATGAAACTGCCATCTTACACAGGACCAGTTTATAAGCCGAGATGTGAGTAACAGACAGGTGTTACTTGTCCTAAACTGGGCTCCCAGTTGTGTTGTTGTTCTGCACTGAAAATGAATCTACTTTATATGCCTTCTGGAAGCCCTGGAGGGAGAGAGACTGCCAAAACTTTAAGAATTTGTTTCATTACTCTGTCCAAATCTCCCCTAAGATCTCTTTGTGAACAGATTTCACATAGGGAAAAAATTTTCACAAAAAGTCTTCATTCCCCTCCTTAAACAGACTTCCTCTAAAGGCCATCAAGACAGCTGGGGATCTTTAGCACTCAGAGGATCTGGTCCACATTGAAAGCACTGTCACCACAGTGTCCCTGGGGGATGTTTGTCCTGGTGACCCTGCACAGTGCTCAGCAGTTGCATCACTTAGGCATCTAATTGCATTTATAACCCAAGATGCCAGGTATAAGATGCCAATAAATTTTAAAAACCCTGCAATGGAAAGGTTATACTATATATTACCGGGCCATTGAGGATGCAGATCTGTCAGCACAGGGTTATTCAATTAACTGAGACCAGAGCAGTTAGTATGGCAGGGTTTTATTGTTTGGTTTGGGCTTTTGTTGGGGTTTTTTTTTGTTAATTTCTACTACCAGAACAAGGATTTAAAGTGTTCCTGAATTTCAGTGACATATTCGTTCACTGCCAGTTGCCCAGAGTAAAATATTAGGCCTAAGGCATGTGCTGGTATCATCCTGCTGTGAACACCAGCAGAAAATCCTGTCCTGAGAGGTGCTTGTTCTGGGAGGAATTAATGCACACAACCCCCCTCTCTTTCTTCGTGTTGCACTGGATTCTCCTTTACAGGTCACCCAGCAGCACTCTGTGGTTGTGTGCTTTTCCCAGCTTTTCCCAGGCTGTTTTCTCCAGGGGCTGGGAGCAGTTTTGGCAAGCAGTGACCTGGTCATGCTCCATGACCAAGTGAATTCATGAGCTCATGGTTCCCAGTTTTTCCCTGTGTTCTGCTGATGTGCTGTGCAGACTGGAATCACACAGTCTGTGTGTGGGCAAACCCACTGAGCCCTGTTGTCCTACGGCAGAGTTTCCAGGGTGGAAATTCTTCTCTTGCTGTATCTGAACGCACCTGTGCATGTCTGAGCTGGGAGGCACCTGCTGTGCACCATTCAGGCTCCAGTGTCCTGCTCTTTCCTCAAGCTTTAATTCCATCCTTGCTTTCCCCATCCCAGCTGCCTGCCCTGGTGCAAGGGCCATCTGTGCCCTTCTTGTGGAAGGCAGCTGCCTGCAGCAGGGAACTCCAAAAGCTGCCCACGTCCTGAGCAGTGAAACTTTGTTGTTTCAAAGTCACTTTGACCTGAGTGCTGCAGCAAGCGTGAACAGCGTCTGCTGCCGCTGTTTCGCATGAGGGAGCTGCAGTCAAATATTAAAAAGGCAGCAAGAGCATTAAATTATTCGGCAATGGAACATTGTCATTCCTCCATAAAACTATTTTGACCTGTAGTTTTCTATGGAGTCCATTGCTCTTAAATGTGCAGTGAGAAAGGAAATTAAAAATTAATCTTTATTTCCATCTCAGAAGAAAACCTTAATTCTCTGCATTGAAATTATACTCATAATCCAGGGTAATAAATTATAGTTTTTAATTGCAGCTAGTCACAGCCAATCAAATGGGAACCTCTCTCTCTCTCTCTCACTTGCTTTAACTTTGCTATACAGAAAAACTCATGGAGTGCTGGAAAAAATTCACATACATTGACCCAGGCGCTAACGTTGTGTGGAACAAGCCCAGGATGTATTAAAACAGCCAGGTTCTCTTCTTGCCTGGCACCCTTGAGCCAGTGACCTGAAAGTACCTCATGGGCACTGGCTGCACCAGGCACACAAGCACAGGGAAATGGATAAATTGTACCATTCCCACGTGGAGAAGGTGTGGTGTAGGATCTTGTTCAAGGTTATGGAGTGAGTCAGTGTTGAATGAGGAACAAAATCTTGATCTTAGTTCACCTGCTTTTGACTCTGAGACAGAGCACCCTTCCAAGCAGAGGATGGGAGCCAGGATGCCCTGCTCTGGCCCACTGACCAATGTTGCTGGCCTTCAGGCATCTCAGCTCTGGCATCAGACCTCTCCTGGCAAAAAGGACAGCTGGTTAAAGCAGATTCTTCCTTGTGCTTAGTGTCTGTTGCAAGTCACCTCTGTGTTCTTTCACATTACAATGTGTTGCAGACAAGTGGAGTGTTTCTTGGGATTTGACGTTGCTGTATTGCGTATGAAGAAGGCCACCTTGCAAATGGGCTTACTGAGGTATGGCAACCTTTAGCACAGCCAAGGAGTTGTCTCTGTTCCCCAGAACATGTGCCAGCTCTTTCCATTGCTATCCCACAATGTCTAGCTGAGTGCTTGCACGCTCACCTCACTGCTGGATCATCCTGTCATCCCAACCCTGTGTAGTGGCATTTGGCCAGGGGTCATTGCCTCTAGGAGCAGCCCATAAGGTGTATAAACACCTGTGTAGTGCAGGTACCTGAAATGTTTGCATAGCACTATTCTCCTGGCAACTTGCTGGTTTGTGATTTTATTTTATTATTTTTTTACTCTATTATATCCCAGACAACGTGATAGACCTGTTTTAACAAGGACGATTTTAAGGGTGGCTTAGCACTCCCAAGCTCAGCTAGGGAGAGCCAACAGGAATGCAATCCTCAGCTGGAGGGAGAAATAGTGGTAGTGGGAGCCTTCTATTCTGATAATTACTCCCAGCTCTTTCCTTTTTTCTTTTCCTGAATTATAGCAGTATGTGGAAGAGTGGACAAGTGAGAAAAAGGATGGAGAAGTGGCTAAAACACCAGACACAGCTGTGAGAATGAAATGAGGTCCACCTGACACAAGAAGCCTTAAGTGGTTATTATCAATATAATCACAGCAGAGGTGTTTGCTAGTAATCAGGATTAACCTAGTATGTCTCTAGTCATTGATTTGGAAAAGACTGTAAAATCTCTGCAGTGAGGATCTTCACTCTGTGGCCATTCCTTCTGAGTGGTTCAATCCTGGTAACTGCTGTGAGAACAGTGGGGGGAAATCCTTACCCAAGGATGCATGAAAAAGTACAGACAACAAAATCTAACAGTATTTTTGTGCAAAAACACTGATGTTCTTGATTAATAGTCCCTAGATTCCAGACAGGAGGTTTTATGGGGCCTTATTCTGCACTTTTTAACACTGGCTGTTCCTAGAGAGTTTTAGGTGGACAAAAGGAAGCATTAGCATGGGCGAAACATGCTTTTGCCATTATGACAGATCAACACCCTCAGAAATTCTGCTGCCCGCCTTCGCTCACTGGCAGTGAGCTGTTATCTTTGGAGGATCTCTGTGTGCCCTGCAAAGGGCCCCAGTGCAAACCCAAAGGGTGCAAGCCCTTCTCCAGGTGACTGGCTTTCCTGGTTGGATGACCAGCAGCTCCACATCAGCAGGACAGGTGTGTGCTGCAGCAGTTGTGCAAAAAGGTTGATTTACCCACGTGAAATTTCAAAAGGGGGACACAAGTGCTGTGAGTGGGAATGGCTGCCCTGAGCACCTTGGGCAGAGCTCATTCTTGTGCTCAACTTCCTCAGCCCTAGGGCAAGCTTGAAGGAGAATTAGATGGTTAAAAATAAATAAATTTGGAAATAAATTTGGCATCCTGCAGTTCTTCTGCCATCTTGACTCTTCCATACATTTTGTCAGACAGAGCTCTCACAGAAATGTGTGTATTGGGAAGGGCTGCTTCTGTCTGAAGTTGTGGAGATGTTGATGACCAGTTTGCACTGAGCTGTCCTGTCCTGCCTGTGCTGCTATCAGAGTGCAAGTTTTAGCTAAATGTAGCTTATGCGTGCTCATGTATGGTGAGCACACCTCTGGTTTCTTTTATCTGAGCTGCTTTTAAATGTGAAATCTCTCCCTAAGCAGGATTAACCGTGGCATAATGAATCAAACTGCTTGGAGGCTTTTTCTGGTGATCTAGTTGAATTTGGCAGTTAACTTCCTTCCTTCTCTTCTAGTTCTACCAACTGGATTTACCTTTAAGTTATTCTCCTTTCCTGGAGCATTTAAACAGGAATCAGAGCTGCATAGCTTTTCCACTCTTTCATTGTTTTCCCTCTTAAACCAGTTCCTCACAATTCTTGGTCATTTTTTATTCTATCTTTATTTCCCACTTTCCCTCCTAGTTTCATAAAAATAAAGAAAAAAAAAGTTGAGCTTCTTCTCCTAGACTGTGAGACTGCAGAACAGCGTATTTGGATTGCTGCTGAGGTAACACAGTTTCTTATGGTTCATGAAAGTGATTCTTAAATTTGGAATGAGACAGCTTTGTGATGCAGAAAGCTGAGACTGCCAGTTATTCAACCAAAGCCTCTGCTTCCCAACAGGGAGCAGTCAGGGAGAAAGGAGAACACCCAGTAGACTGTGTGTATACAGACAAGGCTCCTCCTGGAAATTAAATGGTTTATCTAAAGTTATCAGACTGCTGACTGCTCTTTAAAAGAGGTACCTCTGGGCTGGGGAAAGAACTGCAGTTCTATTTGTCAGATCTGAAGGAAGAATGATCCTGGAATTTATTATCCTACACGTAACTTTTGTATTTAGCAAAATACTGAAAGCAGGATTTATGAACTAAACAAACCTGTTTCCGGAAGACGATGGCAGCTCTGTGCCTTCAGCAGTAGTGGCGGCACAGTGGATGTATCTCACCAGAAAATCTTCTCTTTTATAGCACAATAAAATTAGTGAATGAAAGCAAAAAGAGGTATAATGGATCTGGGGTTTAACAAGCGTATGAATCAGCATCTCACGAGATCTTACCTGAAAAAAGCATAATTGTATTTTGCCAGGAAAAGACATGTAGAGAATAAAAGGAAAAGAATAGGAGAGAGAATCTTGTGACCGTGGTTGGAGATTTGACTAAGATGGGGTGACCTGGTGCTTAGGGCCTCAGCCAGTGGGTTTAAGTCCTTGCTCTGCCACAGACTTTACAAGGGCTCATCACTTCCCTTCTGTATTTTTTTCACATCACTTCTTTCCTTGGTTTGCCATCATTAAACAAAAAATGGTACTATTGTCCTTCCTGCTTGTGAGAATAATGGCATTTAACATTGAGAGGTTCCATGAACCGTGGGAGTGCAGACCATGCAACAATGTTGGATTTTTCCACTGCCATATGAGCAATTATAACAAGTTATCCATTTTTCATCGTTTCATGCTTCATGCACAGGGCAGGCAGACTCTTGATTTGCCTGGGATTGTGTGGGAAGACAAAAAAGATTTATCTGATGTTTGGAAATTTCCTGTAATTACAGCAGGACAGAAAAAAAGGTCTTTTGCTTTTCCTCCATCCTGGAAATGGGTAAGAGGAGCTCTTCGGTGAGGCTATGCAGCGACAGTTCAGACTCATGGCCACGTCATTTAGTGTTTGCATGGCTTCCTGGTGGTTTGGAATGAAGGGGATTGGCTTCTCTGTCCCCCTGCAGCCTGGGGACACTGCTGTTCCTGGGCCCAGGAGCATTTGCTGTGCCCACTCCCCTGAACACGTGTGCTGGCCAGAGAGATTATCTCTAACGTAGGCTGGGCAGCTCTTCCTCACACGCTCTCCTGTATCAAACACTTCCCACCTTGAAAACTTCCTTGGTTAACTGCTCATTTCAAAATCATTATTAATGTATTTGTGCAGGGATTTTGGAATTTAATTAGCCTCTTTTGAACTGTTCTTAGAGTGTTTGTCTAGAGAAACAGAAAATCCCTCCATGACTTATTTGCTTTCTCCTCTCGTTGGTTTTCACTGGAAGGGGAAGATACCGGCGGGCTTTGCAGGGCTGCATCCTCCTGGTGCCACTGGTGCTGCAGCTGAGGATAAGCCACAGGCTCTGCAGAGGAAGCAGCTGTTTTTGGGGTGCATCAAGGCCTCTCCTGGCCAGGGCTGGGTTTGTGTGTTGGCACAGGCTGGGCTGCTGAGCATGGTAGGACTCGGCCAGCAGGTGATAAGGGGCTGTGCAGTGTCCCAGCACATGGCTTGCTCTTACTCCTGACCCAGGTGTGTTTGTACCCAGACAGCCGTGCTGGCTCAGCTAGGCTCCCATTTCCCTCTTTGGGAGTTTCCTTCAGGAAATTCAAATCCCTGACTGAGATTTGAATGGATCTCACTTCCAGAGACCAATTGGCACAGTGTGATTTTCATCTCACTTTTTGGAAGCACCACGTTCAGAGCAGCAGCTCTGCCCTACCCCATCCAGAACATGTTGCAGGCTGTGCATGTTCATATGTGTAAATCTGCAGGCTCTCAGTTTTCATTTGAAGGTTGGTTTAAGTTGGATTTTCTTCCTTTGTCTGATCCTGCTTTGAGAAGCCAGGCTGGGCAGAGCCGGACGGGGTTTCTGGTGTTCCCTGCTGCTGTGGGAGCACATGCGCTCTCCTTCTCTCTGGCAAACCACAGTGGTTATGACCACTGCCTCTGGTAGTGTTGTATTGGTCCCAAATTGAGGAAGGATGACTAACTTAATCACTCGATAGTTTTGATTTCTAAAATTAAACAGCCTGCCATATGTGCAACCCTGTTACTATATTTATGCCAGCAGTTAGCAGGCAGCACCAGCCAAGTTGGAGGGGCTTTGCAGCTGCAGCTTGTGCCTGTGCTGCTGCTGTGAGCACACAGATGTTTCTTTGCCCTTTCCCCAAATGCAGCCTCGCAGACATTTCTCCTGTGGAAACAAAAGCACTCATAGAGCTTTCTGCACACTCTTCAGCCACTGTTTTGTAAAGGTGTCCTGATGCTCCCTGGTGAACCTCAGCTCCCAAGAACGGGTGGAAGGATTCAGGGACTGGATCAAAGCCAGGAGACAGCACACCAAGCCAAAACTGAAGGCTGCAGCCCCAGTGCTCAAGCAGGGACAGCGAGTGAGCTGCAGGGGCTTCCTTGAGGAAATGGTGGGTGCTCCCCCAAAAGGAGGCCCCTCGAGGGCCGTGCATGGCCCCAGGGAACACATGGCAGCTGGCTGTCCTGGAGGGCCGTGCATGGCCCCAGGGAACATGTGGCAGCTGGCTGTCCTGGGTTGCCTGAGCTGGTCAGTGAATTAGGGGGACGAGATGCCTTTCTTCCACCATTTGTTTTGTAGGAGCTCAGTTAGCACCATGCCGATTTATTTAGATTCTAGGAGAGAGGAAACAAGATGAATAAGCAGTGGATAAAAGCCAAGGTGAAATGTACTGAAGTGAAAGGAGTGGACTCTTGTTTTTTGGAGGAGGGCAGACTGAGGGATGAGATGTTGGTTATTACTTCGGTCCAGGCAACATTCCTCTGTGATCTTAGACACGTTGCTTGACTTTGTTTGCTAGCAGGAAATCTGGCTTGCCTGGCAGAAGGATTAAGAGATGGAATGAATATTTAGCACTAACTAACCAAGAGTGTTTGGGTGAAACTGAAATATTTTGACATATTAGATCTGATTTTACCAACTGACTTGGTGACTTATAGGTGCTTTTGTTTGGTGTTGAGCAAGTGTTACTGCAAAGCATTAGCAGCAGTGTGTTTGGGTAGGGTTGCGTGTGCTTGTTGAGTAGGTGGCAGGAGAGGGTTTGTTTTTCATTTGCTTAGGTTTTTTATTTAAAACAATTGGAATCCTTGGGGATTTCTTTCTTGTAGGATGGAGCTATATGGATCTGGCATCTGTGTGTAATAAAAGTAGAGAGTATCTCTGACCCTTAGGGCAATGTCAGATTGAGAAACCTGTATCAATTAGATCAGAAAAAAAAAATTAAAGTTAAATTTCTGTGCCTGTTGCACACTCTCCTCTAAGGATGCATGAATGGTCTTGGGTTACAGGGACACCTCAGAGCACCCATGGGTGACCCACATACACTGTGCACTAACCTGTCTCTTGTCCCTGCAACTTTTGGAGATCATCTTCCATACCTGAACATCACTCCAGTGTCCATAAACTGCCTAGAGCTAGTTCTTGTTTAACTGTTACAGCTGCATGAGACTTGCATGCATGGATCAGTTTTCATTCTGGAATTTCCCCACAACATGTAAATTCTTAGAAATTTCATTGATGTACAGAGCAAAATTAAACACTGACAGGCCACTTTTTCAAAATCTTCCCTCCAGTATTTTTTTGGGGGTGTGTGGGGTTTTTTTTCAATCCACTTCCTTCTGCCCCTTGTTTATTGGGAGCCAAGGAGGAGGCTTGTTGGACTGATTGCTGTTGTTTATTAAGCTTGCTTCCTTTAGGAAGATTTTCAAGCCCACTGTGGCAAACACAGGGAAATGCCTTCCTATGCTCCACCTCTGCTCAGAGGGCAGGAGTCTGGCATAAAAAAACAAACAAGAAAACCTTGGGAATAATCCTTTCTTAAAAAGAGACAGTCCAGACTCACAGCCTTTGAAGTTTCCTGGAACCAGGGGTCGTAATTTCTGTGGATTCGCAGAACCTTAAGATTTCGTAATGCTTAAAACAGCATTTGCCCTTGCAGGCAAAAGGAGCCTTTATGTTTACTGTTTTGCTTGTGGTTGGTTCCAGATATTTACTTAAAATTCTCAGGTGTCTGGATAGCATGGAGTATTGGGAAAGGAGAAGAGATTCTTCTGTGCCAGAGGCAGCATGGCCAGCAGGGAGGTGAGCTGGCTCCTCTCTTTGGCCTCTTGCCTTGGGTGGGTCAGACTCCCTGCTCAGTTTCTGCATCCCAACAGTACTGTATGCCAGTGTTATTAGTAGTGATACATTAAAAATTACAAACATTTGGAAAAGGTTTGAATTTATTTGCAGAGAGCTGTTCTGGGCAAAAAAAAAAAAAAGGTTGAATAGTTTGTTGGGTTGGGTTTTTTAATTGTTTAATTCCCTTTTTTAATTTTCATTTAGTTAGCTGAGTTTGAGTCCATACTTTGACTCATACTTTAAACAGCAGCATCAAGGAACTCGCTATTTATGCCAGCAGGGCATTTGGCCCTCTCCTCTTTGCTGTGCTCTCTGCCTCCCTTCTGAAAGGCGATGTGGGATGTATTGATCCCAGATTTTAGGACTTGTTCTATTTCTGAACCCAGATTGCAGTATAAAGTACAAACACCATTTAAAAAGGGAAGATCTATATTAGAATGACAAAGAGAATAAATTAAAGCAGCGTCCCCTCTCTAATGGTCTTCAGGCAGTCGTTAAGGAGGGAATGCCCGGGGCTGACTACCTGAATGATGCTTTAGAGTCTCTGCTATCAGGGGACTTCAGTGAGCGCAGTATTGATTTTTGTTCCTACATTAAGCTTTTAGCTTTGCAGATGGTTTTCTTTGAAGTCATTAACATTGCAATGTGCAGCATGAGGGTGAAATAGCTCTGCTGCTGTGCAGGTGCCACCTCTGATCACTTCCTTCTTCCCTTCCTCTGTTGAACCATCATTCAGCTGATGCACCTGCAGGAGAGTGAGGAGAAAAGGAAGAGAAGTTGCAAGCCAGGACAGCCTTGGAATGGGGTGAGGAAGACCAATTTTTCCAAAAATTGGCAATGTTTTAAGCTTCCTTAGGGGTTGTGAGCCTGGGGTGGGGGAGCTGGAACACAGCCAAGGGCTGTGGCTGAATCCTCTGGGTGGTACCTGGCTGTGGGTGTGGGGAGGCTGTAACAGCTCAGTGGGGGCTGAGAGCTGCCATCAGCATGTTTATTCCTGCTTGAACAAAGACTCTTAGGTAAATTCAGCTATCAGGTAAGCTCAGATTTTCCCACCTCAAGACTGAAGACAGTTAAGTGGTGACAGGGAAACATCAGAGGTCTGCTACTAACATCGGACTGAGGTTTGCACCGGGCCCCAGGTTTGTTAGTTAGAGGATTAACACAGCTAAATCAGTAAATCAAGATGGTTATGGTTGTTCCAGATTTATCCAGATCCCTGTTTGAAGGGATCTGCTTGCTGACAGGAGCATGTCACTGCAGACACAGCTGTGCTGCTTGAAGCAGCTCATTCCCTCTCTCCCTTCCCTCTGTTACTGTTCCCGCTCCACGCCTGGCTTCCTGCTTTAAGGGCTGACCCTCACCCCAGGGGAGTGGGAAGGCTGCTGCAGCGTGGGTGGATGCTGTGGAACTGTCATCCTCTGGGCAAGATTGCAGAGACACCCACTGGTATGCCCGGGCAGGGCGGGGATTATCCACAGGGGAATGGTCTCCCAGCTGTATTGAGGGGGAAGGATGTTTGTGCTCTTTGCTTTTGTCTGTGTGCATGAGCCCAACAGCCTGAGCCCTTCAAGTCTAATGATACTGTTTCATTTCAGGACAGGACAAGGAGCTTTTTGCCCTTAACACTCCTGACCTTGCTGCTGTGGTGAGTTCCTGGGAGCTAGGGATGTCTGTCTCTCCAGTTACAGAAAGGAGGGGGATGTGATGTGGTCACAGAAGTGAAAAGTGCCCAGGTCCTAGTGGCTTCTTTTAAAGCCTTCTTTTAATTCCTCACGGCTATTTTAAAGTCAGTTCTTCATGGGAAGGAGGGCTGGGAGGGACATGGAGATATTGTCTAGTGTCTGCCGCTGCCCCAAGATGGAATCAACTTGCTCAAAGATTTGTTTCAGTGCAACATAGCACAGGATGGGCTCTGCTGCTCTGACCAGCTCTGTCCTACTCCCACCAGACTTTGTTGGACCCCTCCTCTGCAGTGTAGGTGGATGCTGCTCAGGTAGGAAGCTGCAGCTCCCTCCTCTCTCTGCGCTGCACAGCCCTTTTTGGGGAATGCTGCAATGCCAGTGCCCAGTTATTTGCAGTAGCAGGTAAAGGCAACCCCTCCTGCTGCTCTGGAGTCATGATGTTTGCTCTTCTGCATTGCAATCCTCCATCTAAACCAGTAACACACACACACACACAAATTGTGTGTGTAGAGCTGGAGCATTTGTAACAGCTTGGTTTGTGCTTTGATTTAGTTTTTAATATTTTCTTCTGCATCATGTCCCCATCAAGGCAGCTCAAACAAGAGGCATTCGTTTTCATGGCTAGAAGGTTTCCCAGGCTTGCTGTCAGTGAGAGTGCTTCAGGAAGAGACCAGCCTCCCACCTCAGCAAGCAGCAGAGAGAAATTTTCTTTCCTTGGTCTCCTCCCTCCCCCAGTCCACTAGTGTGTCAAAACCTTGAGTTTTGTGTAAAGTTGTTAAATAAGCTTCTAGGCAAAAAAAAAAAAGATCAAAAGGGGTCTAATTAGCTGCAGTCTGCTTAGGAATTGTGGTTGTTCACCTAGTTTTATAAATTGACACTTTTAACATTAGAACTCAAAGCAAAAAACGATGTAATTATTCCCTTTTTTTGAAGCTTAGGTTTAATGTCTTTATTGAAAATTGGGTACTTCTGTGGCATCTCAAGATGCTTTATTCTATCAAATCTGGAGCAAGTCATTTTTCATTTTGGATTGTAATGTGGTATAAATGATAAGGGCCTGATTCAGAAAGCTTTTTTTTTGTTCCCCCCACTGGCAGCCTGACGAGAAAGCTTCGCAGTCACCTCACAATAACCCTGAAGATAATCTAGGGTTTGAGTCTTTGTGAAGCTGCTTGCTCTAATACAAGGGAAAGAGTGAGATTTCTGAGCTCTTAGGGTGCCCGAAGCTAGCTTGTCATCACAGGATTTTTAGTTCTTTTCATATCTCTTACCAGTTGTAGGATGCCAAGGCAAAAGTGTATTTCTCCTATAACCTTTCTGTGCTGTGATCATGTCTCTGGGAGTACTTTGTGCCTAATTTAAATCTCAGAGAGGGTAGCAGGTAGTTGAATGGAGAACATCTGGTGATTAAAGCAAAGGAGGAATGAGAGAGAGATGAGTTCTGTTACAAATTTTTCAGTTTTGTTCTGATATGACCCGTCCACCTGTCTTGTTTCCCAGTCTCTGATCATTTGGATGTACCATGCATGAGTCAATTTCACATGTCCAACCTCACTAAATTTGACCTCAGTAACTTAGAGCAGCATGGATAAATGAGGGGAGGGTCCTCGTGAAGTCATGTTAGGGCTTGGATAGGTTATGAATTTTATTTATACTGTGGCAGGGCTCACAGGCTCCATTTAGAACCAGAGGGTGATGGTGCTGGTGTTTAACTAATGCAGAGGAAGTCGTGGTGCCTGCCCTAAGACCTTACCACCCATCAAGACAAATGGCAAATACAGGATTTGTGTGAGGGTGATTGCAGAAAAGGGTCAGTCCCTCAGTGAACTTTTAACTCTTTTTTTGGTGTTTATCTAAAAGTTCATGCAAATGGAGGTGGGTTTCTTTGATCTGAGAACTGTCTTTTGTAATTTCAACTGCTCCCTGGCTTGTGTCAGAAATACCATGAGTGGGGTCTCCCTGGGGTTTTGCACAGCCCAGGTTTTAGCTGGGCTGGGAGGGACGTGAGGCAAGATTTATACATCAGAACAGCACTTGCAGTAAAGAAATTTTTATTGGCATATTTTATATTGTCCTAATTCAAAAGTTTCAGTTCTTGATAATCATTCTGGGCATAGGTTCAAGGTTTCATTTGCACTTGGCTCAGCTCAGATGCTGCAGGAAACTTTCATGATGGGAGACAGGTCCTTTTCCTTCAAAAACAGAATTTCTCAGTCAGATGGTAGGATTGGATTAGAGGTCCTTCGAGAATCCAGAAAGGGTTTGCTTGAATTTTTCCAACTCTGCTTCTCTGGTGCTGTGTGGTGATTCGAGGAGAGCTTTTCAGGTGTCCCTCTGAGAGTCTGAGCATGGTCTGGCTACTTGCATCTGTGGGGTTTTCAGTAATTACACCTCACTGAACAAAATGCTCGGTACATCCATATAAAGGTTTCCCTGTGAGAATGGGTGCTCATTCTTTATTAACCCTAAATCTTTTTATAGGCTAACTAGCAAAGAGACATTGGTTTCCGAGCCTGAGACAGCTGCTTTGTGGAAAAGGTTCAATTATTCTATATGCATGCTCTATATGGACTGTGCTGCCATACAGCATAAGCATAGTCCAAGGCCTTTTCCCATTTGCTCCTTACAAGGTGCCCAGGAGCTTCAGTAGGAAGAGAGAGAGCCCAAGAGCAGCTCTGTGAGCCAGTGCAGAGAGCGATGGATGCAGTTCAGTGGATAATGGAACTTAAGGCTGCTGTGAAGGGGAGTTCAGCCCCTCTGTCCCACCCAGAGCAAGAGGAGATGGATTTTCTCCTGGCTGTGTGTTGGGACAAGGACTCAGATGTTGTGGAGCTGCTCTGTGCTGTCAGACTCGTTGCTAGGAGGGTTTGTGTCGTGCAGAGCATCACCCTGGGGAGCTGAGTTTGGGCAGCACAGAGCAGCTTGCATCTGGCTCTCACACTGCTGTAGTGGTCATTAAATAACACTTCAGTGGTTTAGAGCTCAGTGGTTTTGTTGAAGTACCAAATAAAGATTTTCTTTTAATTGAATTTAGCTTTATCATCTGGTTGTGTGGCTGACTTGAGTAGGAGCACTGAAAAGTCTGCAGAATTCCCGAAATACACCAGAGAGTGAAAATCCTTATGATTTCATAAACTATACAAATCAAGTAACTGGATTAATAGTTTTGTGACCTGCAACTGAGGGACATGAACGTGTGCACATGTTAGAGGCAGGAAACCAACACTTCCACCAGAATACACAGCTGCTTCTTGGGTGAGGTGAGTACAATCTACACTTTTTATTTCATCTTCCCCAGGTAGCTTCTACCAACATGCCTGCTCTAAAAGTTTCATTTAGACACATGCGATTTTTCCTTTTTTTTTCTTACTCCTCAGGAACATGCAAGTCTTGTAAATTCCCATTATTGTTTAACCCTTTAGAAAGTCACCCAAACTGGCCAATACACTGGAGAGCTGTCCCTTGAATCCACTGTATTGCCTCTAGATAATGCCTGGTGCTTCAGTGTCAATCCAGGAATTCCCAGGCTGTGCATCCCCAGGTAGGTAATAAAGAGAGAAATTCTTATCTGAACATGGGGTTACAACTGCACATTATGGAGTTGGATTAGACATGTTGTTATATGTATTATTGCCATGTTTTGACTACCTACAAACTAGAGCATTAATTATGTAATTACATAACTTATGATTACCTAAAAATGCTCCCTCTTCAAATGGCTGTTGCAAATTTGTTCTTTCCTCTGCTGAAATGACCTGTCATCTGCACATTGTGATTCATTAAATATGTTGCAACTGGGTTATAATCTTCATTAGTCTCACGGAATGCATCCAAAACCAAGGATAACCCTTTTTGTTTTCACTGAAACAAGGAGTCTTGGGTGTTGATGTGTGTCTCCTTCACCAAGAGCAGTCTTGGTCCTAAACTCACTTCCAATGTTTTTGATTCTTGAGGGTTTCCTAGGTTTCAAGAATAAGCCTCTCGAGAGCAACATTAGCAGCATACAGAAAACAGGGATTTGTAAAACAATGTTAACTTCTATAATTTATAAACTTGATTTCAGATTCCTTTCTTTTGACCATTTTGTTTTCAGAAGCATTTGTCAGAGCACTGGGTTTAATTTCCTTTCCACTGACAAATTTTGGAATCAGACAAGATACGTTTCTCTGATTAGTGCTGGACAAGGCTTGGACGTAGAGATAGTGTCTTTTATTAGATGGAGCAGCAAGGTTGGAGAGCTCGGGCAAGCTCTGAGGCACATGAGCCCTCCAAATCTGAACCAGAAGCTGTCAGTGCTAAGCATATGCTGAATAAGCAGCTGCTTGGGGTGAGATATGTGTGAATTAGACCATCTCAGCAGGGGGAAGGTGGCAAGTGCAGGCATCTCTAGGTCATAACAGCGACTGGGAAACATTGCCAGTTTATTTGTAAGCATTGTCTGGTACACAGGTGAAGGGTGGCAGAATTGTACAAGGAAGAGCCTTGTTGTGCCTTAAGTATGGGAAAGATGTGTTTCTCTTGAGTGATCTAATAACAACATGAACGTGGAAGTTCTTATTTCATGCTTAGGAGTGTGTGTCCTTCTGAGATTGCCCAAATGCGCTTCAAATTTTCTTCCCTGTTAATCTCTCTGGGCTTTTGCAGGAAGCTCAGAAAAAGGCTTCTACATTTACAGCTCTTTTTGCTCTGACACAGGCAGAGTAATCTTCAACATGGAAGCTCAAACCCTGTCCCTGGGGTTTCAAGCCCATGGAGAAGGTCATATATGACAGACAATGGGGAGCTGGTGAGATCTGCTGTTCTCGGTTTGTCAATGATTAGCCTGGTCTGACAAAGGTTCTACCATGAGCATTGTGGTAACTTCTTGAAGTTGATTGGGAGCTATTAAAGAGTGATAAAAATCAGATATTTCTGACCATGGTGATCAAAGGAGGAATTCAGTGATAGTACAATAGGTGCTTGGAATTCTCCGGGCATTGCCATCAGTATTGTTTAATGACCCAATGCTATGGCTATGTTGGGTAAATAGCAGCTTTGGCAGGTATAGAGAAAAGAAGTCCTTAGGACAGAGGGGTTTCAGAGCAACAATGTACCTCATTTGCAAACTGCCCACTGTCCTTGGACACTGGTGGTTGCCATTTTGTGACTGTCAGCCAGAAGGCTGACCCCACTTCCAGAATCCTGATTTTTTTCAGAAACCTGCATGTTTCCTCTCTCAGGTTTCACACATGTTGCTTGTGGTCTAAAGGCAGCAGCTCCACCAGCTGAGCTGCCGAAGGTTTCTTTCTGGCTGAGGTTACACACACACATGGTAAAAGCTGGTGTCAGGTGAATTTTGCCTAATAGGATTCTGAAATTCCCTCCTCTTTTAAGAACGAGGGTAGTTTAATGCTCCTGCCCTAACTATAGGAATATACTGATTTGGGAGCACAAATCCTCCACTCTGCCACACCATAAGTCTTCAGCAGCCTGTGCTAAGAAGTTGGGAGCTCAACACATGGGAAGTGTTGTGCCAGCAGCTCAGTGAGTGGATCCACTACATCCCATGGAATCCCAAAAGATTTTTCACTCTTGTAATCTTTCACTCAAAACTCGTGGGCGTCCTCACACTGCTTGGAGTGCAGAGTGGTGGCTGGGGGGATGTTGGCTTCCTGCATCTCAGGCCTTTGATGCCTGAGTTCCCCAAATTCCCTGAACCTGCCATGCATTGGAGCTGTGTGAATCTCCTTGTTCTTGCTGCCCAACAACCAGCAATTTCCCAGGCATCAAGTACATGTGTGTGTGGTATTGAGTCATTTCTTTGGGGCTATTGTTTAAGGCTTCAAACTATGGAAGGAAACCGGGAGCCTGTTTAGATGTCACTAAAGGTCACTGGCTATTTTTATAGATTACATTAAAGTAAACCAAAACTGCACAAAAAGAATATTCAGATTGTGAAGTCAGGACTTTGAAAAATATTTTTGCTGCCTAATGATCACAAATCACTACAGAGCATATGCAAACTGATTTTTCAGGGGCTCATAGCTTGGCCAAAGGTATATTACTCTCCCTGTACCAAATTATTCCCTGGCACCATTGTGACCTTTCTGCCAAAATTTAAAGCAGTGCTCCAAATTATAGAACTGAGACTATTCAACCAAAAACCTGCATGAGATATCAGTTGTTTGTTGTTTTTCTCTTTTTTTAACTGGCGTAAAAAGTTTTCCCGTAGTGGATGAACTGCATTAGCTGAAATTTTCACCCTGAATTCCAGCAGGGCAGACAACCAGCATCGAAAGCTTTAATTCAAAAGATTAAAGTCTGGCAAAATTCTAAGCAACCTGAGTCTTGTAATAGTGAGTTTTGTACAATGTGGTCAGCATATCAAAGGGAAATATTTTTTTCTGTTTTGATTTTGTTGTCATTCCATCAAACATTTAATTGGTAGACACAGCATTAGCTGCAAACTTATTTTGGAGCAATGAACATTAGTCAGACATAAACAATTGGACTGGGGGCAAATTACACAAGTGCCAAATGATGGGGGAGATTTTTAACAAGGGGCTTTGCAAACTGTGTCCCTGAATGAACAGAATTGTTGTAGAGCAGAAAACAGACCTTGAAATGGTCTCTGGTGGAAGGAACAGGGCTTGTATAGCACGAGGGAGTTCACCTACATAGCAGCCTCGAGCCAGGTGTGCAAGTGCTTGGGAAAAGGAGGTCGGGTTGGGACTGTTCTTAGTGTGCAGGTCTGCCATCAGAGTGACCTGGGCAGAGGGTGATGGACTTTGACAGTGTGGTGCAGCTGAGTGGTGGCTTCATCCAAAATCCTGCCAGCCTGCTCTCCTGGGGGAACAGCAGGGTAATGTTCTGGTGGCTTAGAGGCAATTTATGAGGTTAAACTGGAGGTTATGAGGTGAAATTGGCCCCCATGCAAATGTAGGTCAAAATGCTAATATGTACATATACAAAAACTGTGCAGGCAGGCAGCAAGCTTCTTGAAAAATCATGCTTGCAGTGACCAGACCTCAGACACCACAAAATAAGGAATAACCTTTGCTAATTCTCAGGCATTGCCCCTGCAGAGTACTGCAGGCCAGAGAGGCAGGTGGGACTTACTCAAGGTCTTATCTGGAGTCAGAGCGCAGCTGAAGGCTCATTCCCAGGTCCACGGTCTCACTGCTGGAACAGGCTGCCAGGAATTACTGGCAATATGTTTGGTTTTAATCTTTGCACTGTTCTCCAGTGAAGTTCTCCAGGCTGAAGTGCCTGGAATTTATCTCCAAAATATTTTGGAGGGGAAATGTGATCATAAAGCTAAAGCTTTGGGCTATGCATGCTTCTTTTCAGGCTCCTAACGGGTTTGAAAGGGGTAAGTGTTAGTAACCTGCCTCCTTTGTTTTTTGACAAGGAGAGTAATTTAGAAAAACAAAAACCAAAAAACCCCAAACTGTTTTAATCCCTTACACTGAGTTCATGTCAGCTTCAGCTTAACTCAACCCACATTGCAGGAACTTTAGGAGGCATTTTATGTTTATTAAAATAGGTTTGGGTCTCTTACTGCTCTTATGACTATGTCACTGGCTGGGGCCAGAGCTGTGCCACAGCTGGCACAGACAGTGGGTAGCAAAGTCCTGTCCTTGGTGGCAAAAGTGAGAGAAAGCTGCTCAGCCCCAGGGAGAGGTTTGCTGAGCAAACAGTGTGCCCAGCCTCTGCAGAAGGGCTGAGCCTCCAGTTCCTGTCCAGCTCCTGACACAAAACCCTGTGCTTCCTCTCCTGTATCTCTGGAGCCTCGTAAGACCCTTCCTCTTCCCAGCATATCGAGTTGCAGCTGTCTCAAGCTGACTGGCAGCAAATTGCTGCTCCTGAGTCTGCCCTTGGTTTTTTTTTCCGAGCAGAAGGAAAAGGCTGGAAGTTCCCGGTTTCTGCGGTCACGGCTGTCCCAGCGAGCTCATATCTGCCCTGTTGAGAGACGCCGGCACCCTCTGGGCGGGGTGAGAGCATGAATGCAGCCGGGGAGCACCAGCGTCGGGCGGGCATCGTGCCTGCCTTTACCAGCCTGACGGGAACAGACAGGGACAAAGGTAAAGCTCGAGGCATGAAAAGGCTGCTTGTTGCAGCGTTTCATGGCCAGTGAGCATGACCAGCCTTCAGGGCTAATTACCAAAGGAGAGAGAAGTATGTTCTTGTCAGCAGACCTACAGAGTTACTATTTAATGAAGCAGATATGCAGGTAACCTGTTCAGTGAGCAAGTGACTGACTTGTGTCCACAAGGATGTAGGTGTGTGTGACAGGACGCTCCAGGTGGCTTTCGACCCCTGGTCTTGTGTCTAAGAGTCGTTGGGCACAACTCTGGGCAGTGACAATCTGTAGCCTGTTTCCCTTTTCTCCAGTTTTCCCCCTCTACCTTCTCTGCTCTTCTTTTACCTTTTTTCTCTGCTTTTCCAACCGTAGCACCTCTTGTTTATTCCATCCTGTCCTTTCATAGCTCTCCACCTTATTTTTCCCTCCTCTTTTTTAGATTACTGATGCTAAGCAGCATTGAACAGTGGTGTCATCACTATTTCATCAGGCCTGCCCAAGTTCCCTGCCAGTGGTTTATGGAGCATGTGTGAGCTGGGAACAGCCAGTATCCTCCGTGTGCTTGCCTCAGGGTCCCCTGCCGATCTCAGTTTCTCAGCACATCTGTCAAGTGTTACTTGTCCTTTTCTTGGGACTGCCCGTGGAGGTGTGCAGGGGGTTGTGAGCTGTGCCAGACCCTGGTGTTGTGCTGGCTGGGTTACAGCCAGCGTGAGGATGCCTCCATGCTGCAGGAGTCTCTTTGTATTGCTGTGTAGTTTGATGCCAAAAAGTTACTTCTGTGTTAATCCGGTGCCTGTGCTGGTCTCTGTAAGAGAGATGGGACAAAACATGCGGGAATTAATCAAATGGTGATTTTTTTTTTCGCCCAAGTCAGTGGGTATGAACAGATTCAATGGCTCTTTCTGACTCCTAAGCTTGTACTCTGAATTCATGCAATTTAGTCCATCCAGCATCCGGCATCACCTCTCAGACTTTAGGGGACTCCCAGACTGGAGTAGGAATTATTAGGGAGGAGTAGCAGTATCTACAGGACAACACCTCTCACAGTTTTTTTAGGGGAATTACTCTTTTACATCACTGCAACCTGTATTTTGACCTGATAGCAGCTACACTTGGTAGAGGATCTTTCTAATACAAGAGGTCATTAGTACAGGCATAGTGGATAGTTATGGATCTCTTCTACCAGTGTCCCTTGGGTATTTACCAGAAAAGATAACTGGATTGTCAAAATTTCACCCGTACCTCTCATGGCATTGGGAGGAACATGCCAGTTGAAAACTTAGTGTGACTGCAGAGATTTTGAAGCCCAACAGCCAAGGTGTGGATGGGGAGCACAGACTGCAGCAGGGAGGCTGGTGCAGGTCAGAAGTGAGATGCATTTGCAGAAACTCTGGGACAAGACACACCATGTCTGTCTGACCCAAGCCTGCTCTGCCCTACCTTTGGGCATGACCCTCAGATTCTTTTCAAAGGAGAATATGACAATTTGAAAAAACACTTTGACTTGCATGTTCCACGGATTTTATGCTGTTTTCTCTGTAGAGAATGTTGGGGTTTCTCCTGGAATATTAAGCAAAAACGGATCAAGGGAAAATGTCACCCTTCCTTTTATTCTCCTTTTTGCTACACAAACCACTTGATATGAGGCACTGAGATGTTTTGGAATACAGTTGTGAGCTTGGCCTCAGTTAAAGCTGCAAAAGTGGCTGCTACCCACCAGAGAACATGGGGCTGGGATACAACAGTCTGCACTGCACAAGTGCTGCGGGTCCCAGCCCCTTGCTCTGGGCCTCTACAGACAAGGCAGGCTGTGGCAAAGCAGTCCTTGCTGGCTCCAGGACCTGTCACTGGTACACTTGCAGTGACACCAGGAAACACATTTCTTTACAGTTGTGCTGCTTCACACTCTCTGTTTCTACCAGCAGGTTCCAGGCCAGCTCTACGACTGTGCCAGCCTGTGCTGTCCCCTGGGAAGGGTCCTCCTGCTGCGCTGGCTGCCGGTGACCTGGCAGGGGACATGGAGCTGCTGGCTGTCACAGCACCAGAGGAAGCAGGGAAGGATGCAACAGAGTCACAAACTGAGGTGGAAGGAGCAGAAAAAGCAGCAGCAATGCCAGAGGTGGAAAGCCCAGTGGGAACAGGTCTGGGTGGGAAGGTGGTCACTCCTGAAGGAGCAGCGGCGATTGTGGCAGGAGCATCAGAAAACCCAGCGGCAGAAAGAGTTGCTGAAGCATTTGCCAGGGCGGCAGAGAGAATTGCAGTATCAGAGGTTGCCAAGGTGTTGCAGTCAGCAATAGCTGAGGTAGGCACCCCTGCAGCCCCAGGTGCCTGATGGGGTGGAGGGGCTGGGGGTACTCGCTCCCCTGGGCTGGGCTCACAGATCCCGATGGCATGGGAGGCTGCAGCTCCAGCACTAGAGCTAAGCCTGACCTTTCAGCCTTGCCCTCAGAATGCCTCAGGTGGATCAGACCATATTTCTACTTAGCATCAAGCAATGGGTAGAGATTTTTATTTTGGAAAATTCGAAAGCAATGTAAAAAAAAAAAAAAAACCTGAAATTCCTGCTGAGGATTTGTGCTCTTTTCCC